>JADWQK010001864.1:1800000-2227500 GCA_017933935.1 Sesamia nonagrioides
TCGTTGATGGGTGACCATCTTCACATACCGAGACCCTTTCGGGTTTCAGAGGCCCGAAAGTCTAACGGCCAATCTTGTGGTGTTACCAGATCATCATCATGTCAGCGTTAATCCCAGTCGCATCCGAAGCTTATTCAGCTTTGGAGTCTGGGATCCGCTTTACCAGTGCAACTGTTGATTTTGGCTAAACTTCGATATTTTCCGTGAAGCGACTGCCGTCTGAACTCCACAACCCGAAGGCGATATCGAAGCATTGCAGTTAGACCAATTGTTGGACTTTTGAGGACTCCAACGACCCGTAACGACTGCCATAAGATGCTCGTATGACAACCGGGACCAACGGCTTAACGTGCGTCAGAAGCATGACCGGACGGGGATAGGAACCGCGCCTCCTTCCTCCACGCCACGGAGGCTCGAGGTCGTGTTACCAGATATAATTATGAAACCTTAACCCAAAGTGAATTTAAACCTTTCCATTCCGTACATTTTTAATATTTTGGGTTTGTGGTTAAACCCTTTTATTTTTTACGACAAACCTTTTCATTTTTTTTAATTCCCGTGATAAATGAAGCACCAGCGTCATTCGCATAAAGCCGCAATACTAACCACATTTAGAGGAAAAAGGTGAAGACACTGACGTCAACAAATATCCTTTTCCTTCATTCATTTTTTATAAGACATTTTTAGTTTTGTTAAATCAATATATTGGCGCCGATTTACTCGTTCAAAAGAAGAAAAGAGGCGCCACCATCTTGGTTGTTCAAATGTACGGGTGACAGGCTGACAGCAGGTCAAGCTACCCGAAACTGCGAAATATTCCCAATCAACCATGAGCCTTAAAGCTTTTGTGTTAAAGCTGCAAATCTAATAAAGAAATCTAACAAATTGTTTTTTTTTTTGTTTTTTTTTTACGTTATAAACTAGCGCTTGACCGCAATCCCGCCTGATGGTAAGCAGTGATGCGATCATTGATGGTAAAGTGCGCTAGTTTATTAAGAGCCTATTCACTCTAGCCTTGAAGACACTCAAATTGTAATGTGACCATTGATAAAATATTAAACTAAGGTAGATATGTCACTAGCGCACTAAAAATGAAGCGTACAAAAGGAAGTAAGTCCTGTATCTCGCTTTAGTCACTTTCGATACACTCGTAAAAACAAACGACAAACACTAACAGCGCAAACGACAAACACTATCCATCTTTTTCTTCTCTATGCTTTAGATTGCGTCCCATCTCACTCACACTGTACCAATGTATGCCGAATAAAAATATGCATGTGTGCTGCTGCTGTGTTCGGCACATTTTTTTTGGTCAGTTTGTTAGAATATATCGTATCTGTTTAATATTTTATCAATGAATGTGACGGAAACTCCGTCGCCGGCAAATTGTTCCAGTCCCTCGATGTACGCGGTATAACAGAGGAAGCGAAACGCTTCGTCCGGGTCGCAGTGTTGTAGATTGATGTGCTGTTGTGTATGCGACTTCATCGATGTGCCGAAAAAACATTTTTGTTTGCTAAAAGAACGTAGGTAGAATCTTTGTACCTTTTGACCCAGTACCTTCAACCAGGAGGAGAAAAGATATGGTTTGCACAAAACCACAGACAAGACACGCTTATGCCTATAGATTTTATGTATTTTTAGGCCCTTTCTTATACATATAACAAGCTTAACAAACTATTAGATATATAAAGTATAAATTATAAAAAATGTAGTCAAGTAATATCGGAATACCTATTGATTCTCAATTACACAGACACAGAAAAGCTTCTGGAAGTTATAGTGTGATAGTAAATAGTTTACAGATAAAAGTTAGATAAGATATAAAATTAAATAGTACATAAGATAGCATAATAAATAACTAACGTTTTTGTTTATTGAATTCCTAGTCCATAACGTTGCATAATTGAATCTTACGGACTTATTGATATATTGTGATGTAAAGTGAGCGCCTGAAACACAGGTTTAATAAACCTAGCTCGGGCATGTCGCTAATTTTACAAGATTCTCTGTATAATAATACGTTCTGTACGACCTATGTATATTTTTAGTCACACATAATACCTAGCTGTTATTTAGGCAATAAGATATGTATGTAATTGTATAAGAATATTTTTGTAGCTTTGGTTTTACAATGTTGTGTAAGTTTTATGAATAAAAGTTATTTACTGAACTATTGCAAATTTGTTTGACTGATATGGTGGCCTGTCCTCAGGCCTCCTCGCACTGAGGGAGTGGGCCGTAACTTAAGAGTGTGGGTTAGTAGATTTCACATATCTTCGAATTACTGGTTCCAGGATATGTCGGTTTCCACACCATGTTCTTCTTCATCGTTTTGAGAGCAGTGGTGATGAAATAATTTACACAAAGTAAAGCGCCCCAAGCATAGCCCGGGCTATGCTTGGGGTTTCACTGCGCGATCGAATCAGGAATGAGGAGATCCGCAGAAGAACGAGAATAACCGACATAGCCCGAAGAATTGCAACACTAAAGTGGCAGTGGGCTGAACACATTGCCCGTAGGACCGATGCCCGATGGGGCCGACGGGTTCTCGAGTGGCGACCACGCACCGGAAGACGTAGCGCGTGGGTATACCCCCGACAAGGTGGACCGACGACCTGGTGAAGGTCGCGGGAAACCGCTGGATGCGGGAGGCACAGGACCGGTCGTCGTGGAGAACCTTGGGGGAGGCCAGCAGTGGACGTCTTTCGGCTAAAATGATGATGATGATGAAAGCGCCTGATGGGGTTCAAACCAACGACCTACAACTTGTAAGTCTCGACCGGTACTTACCACTAGACCACCGTTGAATTTTCCTTGATATATTTATTAAAAAAAAAAAAACTACCCGCACGTGTGTGCCTTATTTTGTGAGTGTAGTATGGAAAGTATTGGAAAGTAGCCTGTGACCGTCTCCGGACCGCTTTGGGCGCCTTTCATAACGATGTTCAGAGGTTTCGGTTTTATTAGGTTTCTAGGCCTTCAGACATAGCTATTCCGACATTTCACTCACTGTATATAAGTGTTAGCAAACACAAATTAAATAACAAAAAAAAAAAACAACAACCAAAAAGTTGAATGTCATAAGCCAAAACCATAAATTCAAGAAAAAAAAAACACAAAACCATAAATCTCAAGTGAGACTCACGTCTGCATGACTAATAAACATATAGTTACGAAACATACGAATAATATTATAACATTGTCTTGTCATTTAAATAAGAGACTCGTTAATTCAGACGGGTTTTTTAAAGGCATTCGCTAACTGAGTCGTAACACCAACCGGCTCACAACACACTGGCCCCGATTCCCTTAAACTCAAACTAAATTAATTTTAAGTTTAGTTCATGTTACTTTCTATTACATCAAGAAAATGACAGAAGATGAAATGTTCATTATTACCTTTTTCTTTTTTAATTATAAACTAGTGCTTGCCTGCTATCCCGCCTGATGGTAAGCAGTGATGCAATCGTTGATGTTAAAACGCGCCAGTTTATTTAGAGCCGATTCTCTTAAAAAGACTGAGTAAATAGGAAGTAAGACGGCAGTTGAGCGAGGTGATGCAGTGTTAAATTCAACAACACTGGACGTGCGACAGCGGGATATTGATCTGGAGACCCTCCACGACCAAACACCCGACACAACAAAATTTGGCGCATCGTACCCGGCACACATCGCAACACAACTGCTCAGACCAGTCCTCCGTACGGCTTCACCAGACATCATGCCGGAACACGACGAACCGCTTGGCGGCAAGACTTTGTCTGGTGGGTAGTAACTTCTGCCGGCAGACGATATCATAAATCTCGGTCTACCACCGAGTAAACCACCTGTTACTAGATACTGCATAGACAGTTTAGACGCGATTATAAACATGGCGACCAAAAATATATCAATTTCCGTCAAGCGCGGACTAATTTCATCATCATCATCATCATCTCAGCGTTAATCCCAGTCGCATCCGAAGCCTTTTCAGCTTTGGAGTCTGGGGTCCGCTTTACCAGTCCAACTGCTGATATGGCTAAACTTCGACATTTTCCGTGAAGCGACTGCCGTCTGACCTCCACAACCCGAAGGCGACATCGAAGCATTGCAGTTAGACCAATTGTTGGACTTTTGAGGGCTCCAACAACCCGTAACGACTGCCACTAGATGTTCGTATGGCAACCGGGACCAACGGCTTAACGTGCTTTCCGAGGCACGACTAGACCAGTGCAAATATTCATATTCATGCATACAAATATTTGCACTGTGCGGGGATCGAACCCGCGCCACCTTGCGCAGCGGCCGCGTCCGCTACTACTTTGACAGGTCTAAACTAACATTTTATCTTCTGTCCTTTTCTTAATGATATCTTATAGAAAGAAAAAGATGGACTGAACTTAAAACTAGTTAGTGAACAAGGAAATCGGAGCCATTGTGGTAACAACTACATCACCACATGCAAGCTACGCATCACAATGACATCATGGAAATTCCTGTATCGCGCAAGCATTAAGGCTGATTTACATCAACATCATCATCATCATCATCAACCTTTATATCGTCCCACTGCTGGGTCTCCTCTCATACAGAGAAGGATTGAGCGTAATCACCACGCTTGCTCATTGCGGGTTGGCGATTTCAGACTTATAAAAGTCCTTTTCCTTCACCTTCAGTCATTGGTATCCAAGATATACTTAGAAAGTACATATAACTTTAGAAAAGTTACATTGGTACTTGCCTGACCTAGAATCGAACCCGCGCATTCATACTTGAGAGGCTGATGTTTTAACCACTAGGCTACCACGACGTCGATTTAGTTAATATGCTCAGCTCCTATTGGTCGGTCGCAGCGTGATGTTATACAGCCTAAAGCCTTCCTGGATTAATGGGCTATCCAATGCAAAAATAATTTTTCAAATCGGCCCATTAGTTCCTGAGATTAGCACGTTCAAACAAACAAACTCTTCAACTTTATATATTAGTATAGATAATGTAAATAAAACAGACGAGCAATTTCCAGGTTTCCTCAAGATGTTTTCCTTTACATTGTAATCAGTCATTGGTGTCCAAGATATAATAATATTGATGCAACAAATCACTTGCATCGTCTAAATGATGTTTAGACAATGCAACTTTTATTTATTTATTTATTTACCTACTGGCTTTCCGCCCGCGGCTTCGCCCGCGTAGAGTTCGGTTATATCGCGCTTTTTAGATTTACCTCGGAAACATCAACTTTTCCGGGATAAAAGGTAGCCTATGTTCTTTCTCAGGGTCTAAAGATTGTCTATGCAAATTTCATCAAAATCGGTTGAGAGTTTAAGCGGGAAAGCGTAACAGACAGACAGACAGACAGACAGACAGACAGAGTTACTTTCGCATTTATAATATTAGTATGGATTTATATAATATAATATTATAAATGCGAAAGTAACTCTGTCTGTCTGTCTGTCTGCGGGCGGGCGAAGCCGCGGGCCGAAAGCTAGTTTATTTATATACCTACTAGCTTTCCGCCCGCGGCTTCGCCCGCGTAGAGTTCGGTTATATCGCGCTTTTTAGATTTCCCTCGGGAACATCAAATTTTTCCGGGATAAAAGGTAGCCTATGTTCTTTCTCAGGGTCTAAAGATTGTCTGTGCCAAATTCCATCAAAATCGGTTGAGAGGTTTAAGCGGGAAAGCGTAACAGACAGACAGACAGACAGACAGAGTTACTTTCGTATTTATAATATTAGTATGGATAGTATGGATTCTTTATTGTACACCAAACAAATATCGAACAAAAACAATCAACACAACAAAACTAACAACTAAAAACTTTTGTTGTTACTTCAACTTAATTGAAGCCATAGGCAATTAGATTGTACCGTGTAAACCACTCTTTATTCACCACGTGACTAATATAAACAAACGTCTTGATATCAATCGTTTGACTCTTCCCCACAGGAATTAATTGAAAATAGCAATAAGGATAAAGAGCCTGAAAGCGAATACTTACTGGATCAACAAGTATTCTTGAAAAACCCATTACACACACCATATAATTGTACATACTGAGAAAAAACGTAGTCTTCTCTAGTTTTTAAGTTAGGTTTGTCGGCCGTGGCTTCTGTCGCCCCTCAAACATCAGGGCCCGATGTGGCGGCGCAAAGTGTTCCACGCGCGCCACTTTTAGACGTCACGGGGAAGTCATACACCTCACTCCCCCCCTGACCCGAGGAAGCCCACAGTGGCGGGCCAGCACCAATCAGGGGTTGCGGGTAGTGTTCGTTCTCTCAACCCCAGGTGTAGGTTCGAGCCATGGTTGAAAGCGAGAGTGCATAGGAGGCTGCCGCCTCCTTCTGTGAGACCGTCCTCTTGCAGAAGGAGGCGGCGGAGAGGGAGCGGGAAGAAGATAGTCTTGCCGCTCCCCTCCGGCGTAGACGGGCGGGGCGAAGAAGGCGGGGGACGAAACCCCGTCTCCTTAGCCCCCGAGTGTGACCAGCGTGTGTGGGTAGCTCCCGCACGCGCATTGCACCGGTCATCACGTCTGAGGATTACTCTGTACCCGGGTAATCCTCCCTTGGCGCGGAGACCGGCCTAAAAGGCCGGTAAGCCCTGAAAGTAGCACGGTGTTAGGTCTTCGGGCTGAACCCGTGACACTCTCAACGCAGGGCTCGAGGGAACCGAGTGTTTTTAATGGGTATTCCCGGCTCCGGCCGGGCGAGTCCCACACACGCTTGTCGCCTAGCTAGCGGCAGGTACGGTGCGTAACGCATTCTCACTCGTATAAAAAAAAAAAGGTGTGAGATGGAACACCGGGGTGATTTATAGTCAGTAAGAGTCTGACAGACCCAGAGGCAAACATCCATGAGGAGTTTCCACCCCGGAAATAAAAATAAATGGAGGCCCTAGCTTTGAGACTTAAGTTTGTTGAGGCATCCGCAGACAAGCCCGGTTAAGCAGAAGACTACCTCATAGGTTTCGAACAGCAAGTTGCTAATTGTAAAAAATAAAAGAACCCTTAGAAGTTTGCTTTCAAATTTACAAAATTATATTTTCTCCAATTTGTCGTTATCGTTACACATCAATGGCCGCCGAACCGCAAGCAGCTGTAAAACGCGTAAAATTACAAAACGTCATATTTTGTCATTTAATAACAAAGCTAATTTCTGTTAAACTGACCTTCATGCTTCTATCATTGTTATTCAAATACCTTTGCCAATTGCTGTTACAGTTTTAAAAACAACGTTCGTATTATGATTTGTGTGAAGCTATGGTGGCCCAGTGGTAATGGACCGGGTATATACACACATCAAAAGTGTCTAGGGATCAAGCATTTTTATGCGGATTTCTTGAGATTGAGATGTGGCTTTGTAATAAATTTATGATTTTATAAATTTATATGGATCCTTTTTGGTGCATTTCATAATTTGAATCAGGAACTGTGAATCAAATTCGAGTAAAAGATGAAAATCAGCTGTCAATATTTTCCCTATAAAAACATACAACGCATTGAAGACATTATTAGTGCTACTGTTTCCCTACTACTGATTAAAACCAACGTTATTATGGAGCGGCGACGTCATTTAAGCAGGGAAGAAATGCTCAGAGCCGTGGGAATGATAGAAGCTGGTTCCCGGCAACGTACTGTGGCTTTAGCTCTGAATACAAGTCAGAGTGTTATCAGTCGACTTTGGACACGTTACCGAAGCACTGGTACCGTGGCTGAGCGCCATGGAGGACGGTATCGCTGCACCACACGGAGACAAGACCGATACATTCAAATCTTAACTCGAAGAGCTCCAACAATAACCGCCATGATGTTAGCCGTGAGGCTTCATCACTCTTCAGGGAACTTAATTAGCGACCAAACAGTCAGAAACCGCTTGCATGAAGTGAACCTTCATTCCCGAAGACCGCTACGAGTACCACCTATAGCAATGCACAATCGTAGGATTCGATATCAATGGGCTCTTGAACACAGAAATTGGGCAGAAGAACAATGGCGTTTCGTGTGCTTTTCTGATGAGTCTCGTTTTGGTATGAGACCGGATACAAGACGTATACGACACTGGAGAACCCCTGGACGCCAACAGCGATTAAAATCCTGCCAGGAAGTCCATCCTTATAGTGGTGGAACCATCATGGTATGGGCGGGTATTTGGATCGGCGGAAGAACTGAGTTGATTTGGATCAGAGGCAACCTCAACGCTCAAATTTATGCTGAAACGATTGTATCAGACGTCATCGTTCCTCTACAAGTGCAAATCGGTCCCTTATTTCAGTTAATGCATGATAATGCACGACCGCACACCGCAAGAGTTGTAAGACAGACTCTCGCCGCAGCTAACATCAATGTCCTGCCCTGGCCTGCTCAGTCGCCAGACTTGAACCCGATTGAGCATGCATGGGATATGCTACAGAGAAGAGCTCTGCCGAATATGGAGGGTATCCAGTCGCAAGAAGACCTTTTTTTGTTGTTGCAACGAACATGGGCGGCCATTCCACAGCGTGATTTGGATGAACTCATTTTGAGTATGCCAAACCGATGTTCTTGTGTTGTTAGTGTTCGCGGTAGAAACACGGATTATTAATTGTTTAAGTTACCCAATAAAATTTTAGAGAAAACTGTTATTTCAGTCTTTTTTTCGAACTTTTGTGTTAGTGGTTCAAATGTCAAATATCCCTTTATTAGGAAAATGGCAAATTTCTTTATTAATGCAAAGGTGACTTGGTTTATCGTTACTGTGACAAACGAAAACACTTTATTTGATGAATCCTTAAAGAAAATTTTAATTAATATCAATCAGGAGAAAAGTTATTGCAAAAATATATGTTGATCCCTAGACACTTTTGATGTGTGTAGTTATGAATCTGTCACGCAATTGGTGGAAAAAACTTCGTGAGGCATGTTCTAGATTCAAAAATTCGAATACATGCAACATCTACCAACTCGCACTGGTCGACATAGAACTGTCAAATAGTTGTCAAAAAATCCATGGAAATTGAAAGTACTTTTTAGTTAGACATACATATACTGAGATCTGTGGGGTTACTATGACGTGTTAAAACTATCATGGTTCCAGTGTCAGACCAAGATGGAGCTTTACAGGTTAAATAGTACTATCCCTTTTTGAAAATTTTTTAACACGTAATAGTAGGGTCCCAGATTTTAAGCGTTTTTAAAATTACAATAAATGGGACTGGTATACAGTCCCGTAAAAGTTCCTGAAAAAATAAAAAGAGGTCAACGGTATCTCTTTCAAACATCCCGGAACCCTGGCACATATAAAAATAGTTCACTTGGCCAATGAATTTTATCTATGCTATAGGTCAGTGGTTCCTAACCTTTTCAATGGCACTACCCCTATGAATAGTCTAGAAATAGTCGTGGTGGCCTAGTGGTTAAAACACCAGCCTCTCAAGTATTAGTGTGCGGGTTCGATTCCAGGTTAGGCAAGTACCAATGTAACTTTTCTAAAGTTATATGTTCTTTCTAAGTATATCTTGGACACCAATAACTGAAGGTGAAGGAAAAAAATCTTGAGGAAACCTGGACTTTATAAGTCTGAAATCGCCAACCCGCATTGAGCAAGCGTGGTGATTACGCTCAATCCTTCTCTATGATGTTGATGATGACCTCTGTGAATAAGTATGGGAACTGATTTTACGTAATTGCCTACCCTAGCTAATTTAAAATAATTAAAACCACGCAAATTCCAACTAAAATATGTTTATTATGTAAGAAATTGCACGTTTAGGTAACTAGTAAAGTAATGTGAAGGTTGAAATTGCTTTGCATTCGCAAGTGAGACAATATCATCAAAAAACCAATTGCTTTAAAGATTATCTTCTTATTATTAATCCATACTAATATTATAAATGCGAAAGTAACTCTGGCTGTCTGTCGGTCAGTCTGTCTGTCTGTCTGTTACGCTTTCCCGCTTAAACATCTCAACCGATTTTGATGAAATTTGGCACAGACAATCTTTAGACCCTGAGAAAGAACATAGGCTACCTTTATCCCGGAAAAAAATGATGTTCCCGAGGGAAATCTAAAAAAGCGGAAAGCTAGTATACTAGCTTTCTGCCCGCGGCTATTTCTAGACTATTCACAGGGGTAGTGCCATTGAAAAGGTTGTTCAGAGTTCTAATCTAACACTTTTGGTCACTGTGCCTTGGCTTAGTTTTTAATTCAATTCGGCTCGTTCGTGATTCGTTACAATCCCAACCTAAACTATATCTTATTGAATATCATTCAGGTTTATTTAAAAGGCTAAATGTTTTTCCCGCTTGCTGGCCAAACAGCTAATTAAAACAGCTGCGACGTAACGAAAGTGTAAACATAGCCTTATAAAGAAGCGTAACTGTCAAAGGGCATGTCAGTGTCACTGGCAATCAATTCGTTCTGTTACGCAAATATTCATCGACAAATTCCCACCGGCCAGGTTTAAATTTCTAAAGAAATCTAAACGCTTAAATATCAATAAACTTTCAGAGAAAATTGAAGAGATGTAGCTTTCAATATCATTAGCATAGATTAAGGAAGATCGATATGGAAATCGAGTAATTAATCGAGAGATTTAAATCGATAAATCATGATTATTTGTGTTCTTGCGTAACATGGCGGTTGATTATCGGTTTTACATATGTGAATTGATAATTACAGTTTCTAACTTCTTGAATGTCATTTTTATTAGAAATTGTGAGCGTTTCAAAATAAGTTCAAAGGGGACTACAAGACATTAATCATCTGCCTAGTCTTTTACCAACTTTGTTGAGGTCAGCTTCCAGTCTAACCGGATTTAACTTTTTATAATTATAAACTCGTGCTTGACGGCAATCCCGCCTAATGGTAAGCAGTAAATGCAATCGTTGATGGTAAAGCGCGCTAGTTTATTAAGAGCATATTCACAAAAGTCTGACACGTCCTTTCGCTCCGCCCAGCGCGGGAGAGGTCATTTGATGATTTCGGATTCAAAACAAAAAAGTACTGGATTTATTTAGTTAAAGTTGTGATCGATGAAAAAATTGCAGAATTATCGTTTTCCGGAAACACTGCAAATGTCAATTTTTAGTCGAAGAATTTTAAAAGTTTTTTTTTTCTTTTTTTAAATAAATTATAGACTAGCGCTTGACCGCAATCCCGCCTGATGGTAAGCAGTGACGCAATCGTTGATGGTAAAGCGCACTAGTTTATTAAGAGCCTATTCACTCTAGCCTTGAAGACACTGAAATTGTAGTCCGACGGAAACACCGCCGCTGGCAAATTGTTCCAGTCCCGCGATGTACGCGGTATAAAGGAGGAGGCGAAACGCTTCGATAAAGACGAAGAAAAGATCTGAAAATGGCGGCGGATACTTATGGTACGGTTGACAAAACATGCCATTGTTCAATCACAAACCAAATGCTAAGATATTAAAATGTCAAATTTACGTTGTAAATATTGTTATTTAAAACGTAAATTTGACATTTTACTTGTTTGTTGTTGTGTTTATTTTTATTGTTGTTTTTGTTGAGTTTGATTGTTCAAATTCAACAAAAACAACAAAATAACAGAGACTTTAGCGGAACGAAATTAACAATAACTCGGAGTTCATCAAAGTAGCTTGGAAAGCGAATTCCTGATCGTTTATTTTTATTTTTATTTTTTTGCAGCGCTTACTTCACTGTGTGAGTATAGACAGCGATAGAGAGTAAGTGAGAACGCATGCGAGCGGACGCCATTTACAGATCTTTTCTTTATCTGCGCGGGTTATAACAACATAAAGGTGTTTTTTTTTTAATCCGACCTGCAAACTCATCCTCTCCTATTACAAAATAATTTATTTGGTTTACACCAAGTTAAACTTGGTGTAAACCAAATAAATTGTCGCGATTCAAATTACAGTAAGTCTTGTCTCTAATTTTGCCGCGAGTTTGCGCAAAACACATTCATTTCAGATTAAATACTCCGTGGCAAAAACTTTCGTATTAATTCAGAGTGGTATAGTACGTAGTATATGAGTAAAAGATTTACCAGTAAATGCAAGGTGAACGTTTTCTTTGTGATACTGAGCGCACGAAATCAGCTGTGAGGTAAATAACCTCCGGTAGTGGTTTTCTTGTTATGCGAGTTACATTGACGAGTTAACATTTTATCGTATTTTTTAATATAATTAGGTGTAGGCATGGCAGGATTTTTTTTGTTATCAACACGTCACAAATCAAGTGGAAAAACTGTTCTAAAATTTTATTTCTTTATTTATTTAATTAAGGTTCACCAACAGTTGTTAACTTGTTACAGATATTTTACATATTACAAATACTTACAAATTATTGACTTAAATCTAACTGCATAACCAATTGGGTTGTATCGTAAAAAATAATTTAATGTCCATCAGATAGATTTATAAAAAATATTGAACACGTATTTTTTATTTTTTCTTTCATTCAAATACTTAGGAAGATATATTGATTTGAAATGTCGAATGACGTCACGCCGTGGTAGAAAATATAACACGGCGTGACGTAATTAGCCCCCACTCCGTAACTTTAATACGTTATATCTGAGTACTTTTTGGTAATTTCGACAAAATAAAAAATACGGGTCTTAATTTTTTTTATTATCTATAAGGCGGACTAATTATTTTTTTGATTTTCATACCTTGGATACATCCCTATTACAGGCAAACACCACATGCTAAGTGCTCTTTGTAATTTTATTAACGTAATTGCTTATATTCTAACTAGACTGGATTCTTAATAGAACTAACACACTAATGACGTCTGACAAATATCGATATTGAGTCAGCGTGGACGTCAACCAGGTCGCTGCGTTCGTTTAACAGTTTGCACATGCGAGGTACAGGTGAATTAGCATTAGCAGACACTGTATGGCGAAGAGGTGGATTTAAGGGTGATAATTTTCAATTTTTTCTGAGGAAAATTCCAACGTTTTTCGATCATAAACCATAGTCTGAAGCTACTGTTTCAGTTTTAGCCAACCTGTCCCAAACATCAAGTTAATTTAGCATTTACAACGTCTTTATTAAAATACATACACCCAACATTGTAATTATCTGTAAATCAAGATGCCGGGAGCTGCATATCATAAACATATACTAATGGACATGCCGTATGCGTACATTCTGCAATATTTTTTTGGTTAGAAAAGAGTGAGAGAGATGGCCTATGCTTTCGGTCTAACATCGTTCCTCATAGATGATTGATGATTTTGAGGGAGATAAAGATAAATCGAAACTTCGTTTCCTCTCTTTCTTTCGGAGTGCCACAATTCTCATCTCTAAGGCATGTCCATTAGTAATATGTCGATGTTGCATATTAATTGAGTTACACGTTTTCCTTGTCATGTGGAGCGTATACTGATAAGTGTATAAATGCCGAGGAGCTTCTGGATCGTGACGTACTGTCTTGAGTGGATTTCACGCCTTTGTGGCTAGGTTCCGTGGTCTATGGAATTGTTGAATGAGAACCCCCCTTGTTTTGTTTCGCGGTGGAAATCTAAAGCAGTGTCTTTCCAAGTATGTTTCGTGACCCCCTAGGGTCACAGTTTCTTTATAATTATCAGTGGTTGATTGTGAATTCTGTTTTTCTGTTTGACCAAAAGGTAAAAAATAACACTCAGAAATTCTATATTACAACCAGTGGAGGGAAGAAAAAATGTAAATGCATTTATTGTGGCTCATACAGGAAGATCATAAAACCAAACTAAAAAAAATCAGAAAGCCCTTCACGAGGCCAAAAGGCTCCTATCTCAGCATAATGCTTCCACATTTAAAAAGTAAATGTCGCAGCGCTGGTATTCTCTGGGCCTGATATGAAATACAAGTAAAATATTCATCTATAATCTGCGAGGGACGTACACTTCAAGGGTCGCGAAATATTTTTGGATACTATGGGTATGTATATAATAACAGTGTCATGATTATTTCATGGCACATCCTGCCATGAAATAATCATGACACTGATGTTAACCAAGTCAAACGCACCTCTTGATGGACATTTCTTCTCTTTTTTTTGGTATGTCATGACATTTATTGGACATTAATATGTCAACTGTATTATTTGTTAAACATTTGAATTTTATAGTATGTTTTCATTAGGTATTCTTTTTTTAAAATTAACTATTGTATTCTATCCACGAGACGATGAACTGCCAATGTTATGTACGCTATTATTGTCACATGCATCAGGCCAGAAATTAAATAGTTTAAGTATTTTTTATGTTAAATGTTTGTGATGTGGCAGTATTTTTTAAATACATAAATATATATTAAATAATGCGACATTGTGAAAGTGAACTTCTAGTTTAGCTTTCCAATAGCCAGGCTATCTGTAGACAGAGTTATCTGCCGTTAATAAGTAAGTGCTCACGTAGTCTATTCTTCTTGTCCCTGCGACGCAGAATTGAAGTTTACATCTGCGTCTTATCGCTGCGACTAAATGGTCTTATTATACTATGGAAATATGAGGTTCACTTATCCTCCATCGGAAGAAGACGGCGGTTAACGAGGTGATGTAATGATGAATAAAACCCAACAACATGAGCAAAGATGCAGCGCCAGAGGGAGATTGATCTGGAGACCCTCCACGACCAAACTCCCGACACAACAACATTTGGCGTATCGTACCCGGCACACATCGCAACACAACTGCTCTGACCCGTCTTCCGTACGGCTTCACCAGACGTCATGACGAATCGCTTAGCGGACGGCGGAAGACTAATCATTTAAATCGCAATGCAAGATTACATCAAGATAAAGCACACGTTATCAATCAATGTAGACTTGAATTATGCAAGCTAAGCGAGTTGGCGCGAAAGTTGACGTCTGTCAACTTCAATTGTGAAACTTTTTCGTGTGTTCTTTATTTTAAATATTTTTTTTTTTTATTTCGTCTAGACTTATTTATACTGTGGTAACATTGAACACAGACTAAATAAAAATTTTAATTATGAACATGAAGCTATCCTGCTTTCGGTATTTATTGACCAACAATGTAAACAAATGTGAATTAATGGAGAAACAACTTCAATCACTTTTATAACCTTTTCAATAAAAAACTTGGTAATTTTTTACCTTGAAATAGTGCGGGGGAATATTATTTTTACTATGTAATAGAATAATTAATAATGCATGACCATTGATAAAATATTAAACAGATACGATATATTCTAACAAACTGACCAAAAAAAATGTGCCGAACACAGCAGCAGCACACATGCATATTTTTATTCGGCATACATTGGTACAGTGTGAGTGAGATGGGGCACAATCTAAAGCATAGAGAAGAAAAAGATGGCTAGTGTTTGTCGTTTGCGCTGTTAGTGTTTGTCGTTTGTTTTTACGAGTGTATCGAGAGTGACTAAGGCGAGATGCAGGACTTTCCTTCCTTTTGTACGCTTCATTTTCAGTGCGCTAATGACATATCTACCTTAGTTTAATATTTTATCAATGTGCATGACTATTTCATGAAATTGTGAAATTTGAGGCCAATTTTACGTTATAACTCTCTCTGTTAGTGATTATGATTCTATAAAGCCATAAATATCTGTCACGGCCGAGAACCCTATTTTAATTGGGTAACATGCAAATTAACACTAACTTAAATATCAGATCAAAACTAACGCGTATTGAACTTCCATTGTTTCAAGGATAGCTTTCAGAGAAATAAGTTATTTAGTTCTCTCTCCATTTTCAATAAAACAGTCCTGAATATTTGGATTTCAGTCGGTATAACTCAAAATCAAAAGTCATTTATTCAAATTAGGCTAGCAATCTAGAAAATTATGGTAACGCCATCTTTTGATGACTTTTCAAACTAATTTATCGGAAAACTGTTCATTGGTCGTCTCTTATGGAGAAGAGCTGACAAAAAAGTCAAGGGATATTTTTTTGACTTTTACCATGCTTTTAAATCAGTGTGGATATGGGCGGACAGCGTAGGCCTGTCAAGCAAGCAAGCATGCATGTATAATTCAAGCGAGTTAACTGTGCACCTTGCCTTGTGACGTCATTCGGACGGTACCTCTTGTAAAAAATGAGAATTATGTTAAAAAAATATAAAATACATTTTTTTTATATTTAAATGGTTGTTTTGATGATAAAGCTTCATAATACTAGATCATTTTACTCATGACGTTTTACAATTAAATTGATACATATGGACTGAAACATAATGTTGGTGCAACCAACAGGCTTCACTAACGCGTCGAAAATGTAAAACACGAAAATATAGTTTTAAAAAACTAAATAATTTAAAAAAAAAAGCGTGAGGCCCTTTGTGTCATAATTTTTGTATACAATATGTAAAGAAAACCCTGTCCGACCCATAAGGATAATAAAGGTTAGGTAAACACTTGACCAAATATAATATAAAATTTTACATAATCATCATAGTAACAATACTAATGAATTTTGAAATAATCCTTTTTTCCCGGGAATTAATTCCAATTTCCCCGAAATTTGGTAATTTTTAAAACAGTGACAACACCGGTATTATTATAAGCGAATAGCGACGCGACCACGTCACAGGTGCCGCGTGCCCTGCCCCCCGCCCCCCGCCCTGCGCCCGCGGAAGGGGTTGCATAACGCACATGTATTAAGTTACCTCTTTTTGTGAAATAATATTTATTTTTTTAGGGGGATTTTTTTTAAGTTTAGTCTGTCTTTGTGGGCATTAGTAGAATCAGTTATCGATACCTAACAATACCTTAACGGATCGGACAGGGTTTTCTTTACATATTGTATAAAGCGCCTCACGCTTTTTTAAAAATTACTTTTAATTTTTTAGTTTTATATTCTTTAAAATCATTTTTTTTAGTTTTTTTTTATTTATATATTCTTTTTCTAAAAAAAAAACGAACGAACGAACGTATTGATAACGGTGGGACATTTTACAGTTATGAGCCGCTCACTCGTAATCCAAAGAGTTAGAGACGGACAAACAAACAAACAAGCAAGCAAACATACAAGTGAAGCTAATAAAAAGCACGTCAAAACAAACTTAATAATAAAAGACTTAACAAAGCAAAAACCCCACAGAAACAGTAATAACAACAGGGGATATAAAATGTATTTAGACAAATGTAACAAAGATGCTATCGCTACTCATCGCTTACGGCGAATGCGGGATAGCGGGAGAGGGGTCGCATTCCAGCGAGGGACACAGTTAAATCGCTCGAGTAGTAATTGCGCAACACACAATCAGTAGACCATTTCTACTGATAGTGTGTTACATTTTGACAGTTCAATAATATTCATTGCGTTATTTACCTTGTTATCTAGATAAATTTTTCGAACATATGCAGATAGTGATCACCGCGATAGTTTTTTAGGGAGGTAAAAATGTCACAATCCCCGACCTCATTGCCCGAAGGCTGAGTGTTTTAAAAAACACCCGGCCTACTTTGCGTATTATCGCTGCGACTAAATGGTCTTACACTATGGAAGTATGAGGTTCAGTTATCCTAAATAGGAAGAAGACGGTGGTTGGCAAGGTGATGTAATGAAAAACCTAACAACACGGCCAAAGATGCTGCGCCAGAGGGAGATTGAGCTGGAAACCCTCCACGACCAAACTGCCGACACAACATTTGGCGCATCGTACCCGGCACACATCGCAACACAAATGCTCAGACCCGTCTTCCGTTTGTGTTTTTTAAAGTTTTTTTTTTTTCCGAAAAAAAGTACATGCGTGGTTGACGCAATAATATTTTTAGTCTGTGACTTATTATCGCGTGAGGTTTTAATGAGATAAGTAGAAATTGTGGACAGGCGTCGTGCGCCGGCGCCGCTACACAATTCATGGTTGAAAGCGCATGTAATTGACGTGCAACGGTTAACACAGTCTCTGATTAATTTTCTAGAAGCGTAATTTCTAATATGCTGATAAAAAAAACCCACCATTCGCAAGACGGATTCGGGCACGAATCCGTCTTGCGAATCGAAAATACGAAAAACCGTATTTAGCATTTGTTGTTATATCATTCATAATTTCAGCCAAAAGACGTCCACTACTGGACATAGGCCTCCCCTAAGAATCTTCACGATATGACCGGTCCTGCGCCTCCCGCGGTTTCAATTGGAGGAATTTTTGACAAATCAGCACCCTAATTACGTAACACACTATTAAGTATCAATTTTAATCATTTTTAAGTATATTGCTGTTCCATTGCTCCATATGTTCAAAAAATGTGTTTCCTTAACAGCGTAAATAACGCAATGAATGTTGTTGAACTGTCAAAATGAAAATCTATCGCTACTGATGATAGTATGTTATGGAATTACCCTTTGACTGTGAATTTTCTTAAGATTACAAGAGCTGCTGCTCGGTTAGCACAACTAATTGTGGCAAGCAATATAACCAATATTCAGTGTGAAGAGCATAACTAAAAGCTAGTCACATCATTGTCTCTGGTTGTCAAGCGGAATTCAATTCAAACGTGACCTGTCACTACTGAATGGAACCAAATAAACGCGGCTAAGTAGATAGGTAGTTAACTAATAAATGAAATGTGCTGGGTTTGACAGATTTAGACATCTTCCTGTGCGTCTCCATTCAGTTTAATTTTGCTTATAGTTTCTCAATGTAGCCGGTAGCGCCATCTCATGGGCGTGTAAGGATTTCAAGGCAGTAGGAGACCCAGAAATGTAAAGAAAATTTATTTGCGAGAATTGTAGAACGTGGTTGGTTTGCGTGAAACTGAATGACTCGTATCAACTAAACATAGATAAATAAACACATATTTTAGCCTAGAGTTATGTAGGGGATATAAATAAATATTGCTAATTATATAACACGTTTAATCACAATAGCTAATTTACATTCGCAATAGATTAGAGATAAAGGCACGTTAAGGAAATCATCATGAGAAACCGGCATGTCCTAGAAGACATGTGATATGAACGAATCTGCACTGTGTGGTAGATGGGATCCTTCGCAAAGAGAGGCCGGTGTTGGGTCTCACAAGTGGGAACACTATGGCATATGGAATGCCATTGATTACTCTTTTTACCAACAGCGCTCTCCAAAACACAAGATACCAGCGTACTGCTATAGTATATACAATATGTAAAGAAAACCCTGTCCGACCCATAAGGATAATAAAGAATAGTTAGTAGTAGAATCAGTTATCGATACCTAACAATACCTTAACGGCTCGGACAGGGTTTTCTTTACATATTGTATAGATGGCTTTTATTTCAATTAAGCCTATTACAGGCACTTTAAAAGTGTTAAGGGGTCTTCGGTCAGGCAAAATAATATAGCTAGTTACCCTTCGACCAGTGTGTGTTGCCAGTGATGACTTATGGAACTGAGACGTGGTCGCTAACAATGGAATATAAGAAAGCTCAAGGTTACTCAAAGGGCAATGGAGAGGGCTATGTTTGGGATTTCACTGCGTGATCAAATCAGGAATAAGGAGATCCGCAGAAGAACGAGAGTAACCGACATAGCCCGGAAAAATTGCAACACTTAAGCGGCAGTAGGCTGGGCACATTGCACGTATTGCCTGATGGGGTCGACGGATCCCCAGGGGGGCGACCACGCACGTGGGTAGATCCCCGACAAGGTGGACCGACGACCTGAAGAAGGTCGCGGGAAACCGCTGGATGCGGGAGGCGCTGGATCGGTCGTCGTGGAGATCCTTGGGGGACCTGTGTCTAGCAGTGGACGTCTTTGAGCTGAAATGATGATGATGATGACCCTTCGAAAGTGATATTATTTATAGACTTTTACGGTGAAAAACGGACGAGAAACTCCATGGACTCATTTCGAGTCTGTAATTCCCCTCCTGTCAATGTCATTTACGCGCCAAAATATCATTGTGGCCATAGATAATAGTAGACCTATTTCGATTTGAGAGAAGCGCCAAGGTTACCCGCGGAATTCAAATTTTCTTACGTTTTTTTTTTGCAATTTGCTGGGCCTTATCGTGTTGATTAAAATATAGTATTTAGGTATACATTTGATTCGCACGCGGAACAAATACGATTTCACAGAATTATAATGATTAAAGTTACCAATAAAATCCCACTATACATATAGTTGATAAAATTTGCATTCAAATTGCAAAAAAAAAAAAAACGTGAGGAATATTCCGTGGCTACCTGGCGCACCCCGTTGAAAAAAAGAACGAGGTTTCGATAAGTTTTAAAAGGCAAAGGTAAAAAGGTCAGTCTGCCACTTCAATCACTTACACAAAGAAATACCTAAAACACGTATTTTTTTTTAAATATTATAATCTAAGCAAAGGTCAAGTAAGGGAATGCCAGGTCCGTCAAATAAAAAACGGGATTAATAAACCCAGTAAGGTAACTATCGTAGTTACAGTACAACAATAAACTACTTTCGTTCAAACTCGTTCAAACCACGTGCTGTCTAGCAACACTTTACGAGTCTCCATGTACCTGCAAGCCGCAAGGTTATGTTGCCCAAGAGAAAATAACTGTACTAAGGAACAATGGCACGAAATATCGAAGTTCCGTAATAAAACCTTTTTGCACAAGGTTATAGGTTGGAAATACGTGTGAAATATTTTAATTGTGTTAATTAAATTATAGGCGACCTCTTTTCAAGATTTTTTCTGATTTCAAGGCATCCATGGAGGCTGGTTTTTGGCGGTTAAACAGTTTTTGAAAATGGGATGCCAGATTAGAATTCTACAACAGCATAGACATCGACAACCACTAGGATAAGCCTACATTCCGTATTAATATTATTATATTATTGTAAGAGCCTTATAGACGCTGTTCTAACAAGTTAGAACATCCGAAAATAGTGCTGATTCCCTTGTTCATAAACTAAAGTTGCGTGCGACTTTTTCTTTATGCTTCATTAATAAAATGAAAAACTGACGTATTGTAAGACGACATTTTTTGGAATATCTTAATATTCCATCGACAGTTTAGACGTGATTAAAAAGATGGCGTCTTCTTTATAGTGTCGTTTACTAAATAAAAGCACGTGATTTATGTTTTCATAAAGAACATTGAAGTATCGCAGCATAGTGGCCAAATCATGACTTTGCCTCAAACCTCCCTCGTAGACGGTGCACGCGGCCGTCTTTTCGACTGTCATTGGCGATATCCGCCATTACTGTGAAATAAAATTTTCAAATAATTTCTATAATTTGTTGTCTTATTGGCAAAATTGTGGTGTCTATTCCGCAGGGTCCATTGATCAAGAGTTGAAAAGTTGAAGTCAAATAATAATTTATCAAATCAAATAAGTAGTTTATTTGTGATTCACAGGTATACGATGTGTATAGGTATATGATGGGTCTTACAATACAATGTGAGTTCTTGCTGTGATCTGCCTCACGGGCATACAACAATAACAATTTACTGAACAACAAAAAAAAAAAAAAAAAAAACAGAAAAAAAAAACACTTATTAACTCGTTTAATATACACTCATTCCAAATGTGCCAATATATTACTAGGTGGGCGATATGTAAGTAAATGTACTAATGACACAATAACATATTTTAGGATCTTTTCAGAAGGACATTATTGAAATTACTCAAAGCACTACCCGTAATAATTGTGTCGCCGTCTCTTTTACACTAATGCAAATTTATATATGAATATCCCTTTCTTTTGACATTTGGGTGCCATATTGGTTTTGCAATTTGAATGACAGGATTTGCTGAAGGTATTTTGTTCAAATTACATTGTAGGTCTTTCTAAAAACATAATTTTAAATCGTAAACCCATTTGTTGGTATTTATAATGTTCCTGTTTTTTTTTCCTTTGATACATATTAATACATTTTTTTTTTGTTGTTTTATATTGTCGTACTGCCGAGCAAAGGCCTCCACATTATAAAAATATGTTATGCCTGGAGCACAGGCAAAGAGTAGCGACACCGATAAGGCTGGCTACTCAGTAGCCAGCCTTATCGGTGTTCTAAAGGATGCATTTTGGCGAGTGTGCGAGGGAATTGCATGATTTAATTTCCCCACCCCCATTCCATCATCGGACGACCCGTCATACAGCGAGTTACCACCCTTACGTTGTTGACACCCCAACGATCCGAACGAAGCGTTTCGTCTCTTCTTTTATACCGCGTATATCGAGGGACTGGATACCGTCGGACTACAACTAAAATGTCTTCAAGGCTAGAGTGAATAGGCTCTTAATAAACTAGCGCGCTTCACCATCAACGATTGCATCACTGCTTACCATCTGACGGGATTGGGGTCATGCACTAGTTTATAAAACAGAAGTAGGCCATGGCATCTTTTTTCTGTAACCTGCGGCCGTGGCAGGCATCGGCCCTAACGGACTTCGTAAGACCCAATTGAAGTATGCATTGCGTGGACAAAACGCTGCCAATGCGTCGTTTTACATACTAATAGTCATAGCGTACACATACAGCCGCCGTGGCGTAGCGGTAGCAAACGCGGCCGTTGCGCAAAGAGGCGCGGTTTCGATACCCGCGCAGCGCACATGAATATGAATATTTGCACTGGTCTGGTCGTGCCTCGGAAAGCACGTTAAACCGTTGGTCCCGGTTGCCATACGAACATCTAGTGGCAGTCGTTACTAGTTGTTGGAGCTCTGAAAAGTCCAACTATTGGTCTAACTGCAATGCTTCGATATCACCTTCGGGTTGTGAAGGTCAGACGGCAGTCGCTTCATGGAGAATATCGATATTTAGCCAAAATCAGCAGTTAGACTCCAAAGAAGAAAAGCTTCGGATGTGACTGGAATTAACTCTGAGATGATGATGAGTCATAACGTACACAGAGCGCTGCTTCGACGCAAAGAATTGCAGCCCCCGAGAAGAAGCAGGCTGGGGTTTTTTTTTTGGAGACGTGACGTTACACTTGGAATTTCTCCTGTATCGTGGGTGCGTTTACAAACATATAAACAACCACAAACAACCAGACCTAGAATAATTACTTGTAGCCATGGGCGTGCCCTGCTGACTGGGGGGGGAAAGTCAGGGCTAGGGGGGGCAAGTCGGGTTGATCCCCGGCTATTTTGTCTTACGAACTACAAAAGTACATCATTATGAAACTTTGGTTACTTATTTGTGGTGTAGTTGTAAGGCAAATACACGCAAAAGATTCTGTAAAAGCCCCCTTTATACTACGATCTTGTGTTGCCCGCATCCATCGGCTTCCCGCGACCTTCACCAGGTCATCGGTCCACCTTGTTAGGGGCCTCCCTACGCTGCGTCTTCCAGTACGTGGCCGCCACTCCAGAACCCTACTGCCCCATGGGCCATCGGTTCTACGAGCAATGTGCCCTGCCCACTGCCACTTAAGTTCAGCGACTCGCAGAGCTATGTCGGTGACTTTGGTTCTTCTGCGGATCTCCTCATTTCTGATTCGATCACGCAGAGAAACTCCTAGCATAGCTCTTTCCATTGCCCTTTGTGTGACTCTGAGCCTTCGTATGAGATTCTACTGGCGATTATTTGATTTGATTTGGCAATAATGAATACTGGCGTGATCAGTAATTTGGAGTACATACATATTCAGCGAGATTTCCAGGGGAGCTGCCCCATCTCCATCCCCAGTTCCGTGCGGGAATCGAACCCGCGATACTCAGCGCAGCAGACAAACTTTTAATCACTACGCTAATCGTGCCGCCATTATTGGGTACATGTGGAGTCCGTGGCTCAATATCTTATGATAATGTTTTTCAAATATAGTAGATATGTAGCGTACGAAATAGTAATGGAATTTTCGCACGGCTAATAATAATATGTGTAACGCCATGGGAACTTAATAAAAACATGATGAAAATCACAACCTGTCAAATGTAGTTACTATGTGTCAACGAACTTACAACGGACCAAGGACAAATTGTGGTTATTCCATTTTTTTTAAATCTGTCTAAGTGCTGGTACATACCATTTTTTTTTTTTTGTTTTGGGCGCGTTCTAGCAATTACGTAACGCATTTTTTTGATGATATTAGAAATGTAAAGGATTGTAACGTTTTTCTGACCCAAAGGTTACTAACATTTAACTCATCTTCATCTTCTTAGTCACACTGAATTCCGCTGCTGGACATAGACTTGGACCCGGCCTGCATCCAGCTTTTCCTTGCGATTTTGGTCAGATAATCCGACCACCCGGTCGGTAGATGTCGGACGCTGCGCTTGCCGGTACGTGGTCGCCATTCAAGAGCCTTTCTGCCCCATCGGCCATCGGCTCTACGAGCTATGTGCTCCGCCCTCTGCCACTTCAAAGAGCTAATCCGCTGGGCTACGTCGGCGACTTTCGTTCTTCTACGAATCTCCTCGTTCCTCTCTGTGTGACCTTTAGCCATAAACATGTTGATCAAAGTAAAATACTTTTGTTATTGTATTAATTACGTTTGCAGCACTTTAAACGAATTGAATTCGGTAGGTACTCTACTCAAATTGAGTGCTTATTGTTATTTGTATGCAAAGAAATCAGGATCAGAGATGAGGAATTTCACTGTTTCCGAAATAGATTTGATCTGCAGGTATCTCCTATGTCATTTATGGTTTTTCTTAAATGAATACTTTACAGCCTCCATGGCGTAGTGGTAGCAGCCGCGGCCGCTGCGCAAGGTGGCGCGGGTTCGATCCCCGCACAGTGCAAGTATTTGTATGCATGAATATGAATATTTGCACTGGTCTGGTCGTGCCTCGGAAAGCACGTTAAGCCGTTGGTCCCGGTTGCCATACGAACATCTAGTGGCAGTAGTTACGGGTTGTTGGAGCCGTCAAAAAAGTCCAACAATTGGACTAACTGCAATGCTTCGATGTCGCCTTCGGGTTGTGGAGGTCAGACGGCAGTCGCTTCACGGAAAATGTCGAAGTTTAGCCATATCAGCAGTTGGACTGGTAAAAGCGGACCCCAGACTCCTAAGCTGAAAAAAAAGGCTTCGGATGCGACTGGGATTAACGCTGGGATGATGATGAATCCGGCCCGGTCGGCAGATGTCGGACGCTGCGCTTGCCAGTACGTGGTCGCCATTCAAGAGCCTTTCTGCCCCATCGGCCATCGGCTCTACGAGCTATGTGCTCCGCCCTCTGCCACTTCAAAGAGCTAATCCGCTGGGCTACGTCGGCGACTTTCGTTTTTCTACGAATCTCCTCGTTCCTCTCTGTGCGACCTTTAGCCATAAACATGTTGATCAAAGTAAAATACTTTTGTTATTGTATTAATTACGTATTCGCAGGAAATTTCGCAGAACATGTTTGAACTCTACTAATTACTAAACAAAGTATAAACGAGGGTTTATCTCTAACTTTTAAATAAACCATGCAGTAGATAGGCACTGACAAAATGTACGGTGTAACCTTATTTGACTAAAAAAACTAATTAGTCCGTCAGTGAGATTTCCAAAAAATACTAGACACGTATTTTTTTCTTTTTCATATAAACAAAAAATTACGACACAGCGCGTTGAAAACTCGTGTGACGTCACTGCACGCTACACTTTTTAGCGACCAGTGACGTCACCAGCCACCACTCCTGATCTCGAAGCATAGCAGTTAGACCAATTATTGGACTTTGAGGGCTCGGACAACCCGTAACGACTGCCATTAGATGTTCGTATGGCAACCGGGACCGACGGCTTAGCGTGCTTTCCGAGGCACGATCAGACCAGTGCAAATATTCATATTCATACATGATACAAATATCTGCACTGTGCGGGGATCAAATCCGCGTCTCGTTACGCAGCAGACGCGTTCGCTGCCACTACGCCACGGAGGCTGTAAAGTATTCATTAAAAAAAAACATTAATGACATAGGAGATACCTACAGATCAAATCTACTTCGGAAACAGTGAAATTTCTTATCTCTAATCCTAATTCCTTTGCATTGTTATACAAATAACAATAAGCACTCAATTTGAGTAAAGTACCTACCGAATTCAATTCGTTTAAAGTGCTTTTTCCGTCACTAATGTCATTATCAGTCGTTCTAAAAGATAAAATTAATATAAAACGGAGGTCACTTAATATGGCGGTAAATTGTAACAGTATCTTCAAGGCTAGAGTGAATAGGCTTTTAATAAACTAGTGTGCTTTTATCTCTGCTTACCCTCAGGCGGGATCACGGACTAAGACTTTTTATTTTTAAACACTTCTACACACTAGAAATTACTCCTTGCAGCGGTACCTACGATAAGCCGTCATACTGACGTCACACGAATTCTACATCTCGCAAGCAGAGTTCACCGTAAAATTAGTATAATACATACAACTTCCCAACATCAACCGTTGGGAAAGTGCCCGCCAGACATAACACCCGTCTGGTCGGAGGATTCTCCCTTTTCTATGGAGGATGACTGAACTTTACTCGCTGTTCCTCATGCCTCCACACTCCTGTATCGTGGGTGCGTTTAGAAACATTTTAACTCAGACAAACTCTCTCTCACTCTCGGCGGTAGGCCATAACATCGGCTGCCGGCAGAAGTTACCACCCACCAGACAAGGTCTTGCCGCCAAACGATTCGTCGTGTTCCGGCATGATGTTTGGTGAAGCCGTACGTAGGACGGCTCTGAGCTATGTATGTACGATGCGCCTAATGTTGTTGTGTCGGGAGTTTTGTCGTGAAGGGTCTCCAGATTAATCTCAGCATCGATGATCGTGTTGTTGGGTTTGCATCACCTCACTCAACTGCCGTCTTCCCTCCTATTCACTAAGTTTTGTAAGTGAATAGGCTTAATAAACTAGCGCGCTTTACCATCAACGATAGCATCACTGCTTATCACCAGGCGGGATTGCGGTCAAACACTAGATTATAATTATTTAAAAAAAAAACTGCCTGACCTGGCAACAAAACTTAAGGTGCCATTTTAGAACCAAGCTTCGCATATCACATATATTTGCGCCCCTTTTGACTATACGCACCGTCCTGACGAAAATTCCCCGATGGATGACGTAAGCGGGTACGTCATCGGTATGGTTAGTTTTGCCAACCTTTTCCTTCCCTTTTATATCTTAATCAAATCATTCATTAGTAAGTCCGTCTTTGGCTGTCTATGTGTCGCCAGGCAGTATGTACTCACCTAGTAATATATCGGCTATGTAAGTTTTCATACTGTTACGAATGCACCTTATGCCAATGGCATAAGGTTCAATCTTGTGTGACATGATTTACGTAACTTTTAAGCCCTATATCTTGAGACCTAGGCATTGTACCCCTAGTCCGTAACAATTTTTCCTATACAAGACCGAGACGCTGGTCCATTCACGATAGCATTAGACAGAAGTTAAAAAAAGTTGTTTTTCTCGGTGGTAGGCCATAACATCGGCTGCCGGCAGAAGTTACCACCCACCAGACAAAGCCTTGCCGCCAAGCGATTCGTCGTGTTCCAGCATGATGTCTGGTGAAGCCGTACGGAGGACGGGTCTGAGCAGTTGTGTTGCGATGTGTGTCGGGTACGATGCGTCAAATGTTGTTGTGTCGGGAGTTTGGTCGTGGAGGGTTTCCACATCTATCTCCTTTTGGCGCAGCATCGTTGGTCGTGTTGTTGGGTTTAACGTTGCACCACCTCGCTGAACTGCCGTCTTCCTTCCAATTCACTAAGTGATTGGGCTTAATAAAGTAGCGCGCTTTACCATCAAAGATTGCATCACTGCTTACCATCAGGCGGGATTGCAGTCAAGCGCTATTTTATAATTATTAAAAAAAGATACACTTTTTAACAAAAGTATGTAACAATGCAAATTCCTAAAAAAAACACGCAGGGTTTTCGTTCCAAACCAAAGACTTCCCGCGTGGATTAAATGACACCCTGTCTTCCCATGAAAAACGGCGGCAAAATCTATGACTCGCTTGTCTATTCTATTCTATTTTTATTTATGTCAAGTGGAGCCGATGTCGACTATTCTGCCAAAAATGTGCGTTCCGAAATACTCATTATATTATTATTGGCCAAAATGTCCTTTATGACTCTTAATATAAAAAGAAAAAAAAAAGAAAAGAAAAGAAACCATTTAATTGGCGCACACCCTTATAAATCATCAGTCGCGCGCGCTCATCTTTCGGTGTCGGACGCTGAGAGGGTAGTCCGTGTGCCGTGTTTATAAACGTGCTAAAAATGTCGGAAATTATCAAGTGTAATTCATGTAATATAGTGATCAACGAGCTTTTATCGTATATTCAAAATAAAATATCGATAATAGACGAGGAAACACTGGTGCGAATATGTTCGACGTCATTTTCGAGCGAAGAAATTAAACAAGCTAAGTCGTTATTGTTTGAATCTATTCCTACGGACAAAATCAAAACAAACCGTAAAAACAAGGGGAAGGAGGGAAGAGACCTAGTCGATATACTGAGCCTTTATAAGTCGACCGAACCAGACCTCATACCCATTTTTGTAGCCCGTGACTTGGAAAAGCTACCCCCTATTCTTTTCGATCATCTTGATTGCACGAAATTACTGAAAGACCTACTAAAGGTACAAAGCGAACTAGATATAGTAAAAGCTAACTACGTTACGAAAGAACAGTTGAGTGAGTGCAGATCTGAGTTACTGCAGTTAAGGAATGACTCATTACTACCTGTGTCTCCACAGAATGTGAATAGAAGGCGAGGTGCATGGCACCTGCATGATAGTGGGCCAGTTGGTCTCTCGCACGATATAAACGATTCCAATATAAACAAGTCTACGTTAAATGAGCCAGTAGTTAGCCACAAGAACAGTTCTAGTGACAATGTACAAAAATACCGAGATATATTGAGGGTAAACTTAAAACAAAATATACGTAAATCAGCTGTTCCAACACAACGGTCACCGGTATTGAATAAAGGCGAAAATCTAACGACGAGCGAAGTGGAGCGGCAAGCCGAGGTGACGTCACCGCTAACTACGGCGGTAGCCCGCCAGTTTACCGATAACTGCATAACATCTGAGAAAAGAGTCGAGCGCCACAGTGCAGTAAATACAGTAGGTGAATCTGAACTAAATGAGAAACATAATGAGGGCTGGAAGACCGTATCGAGACGTAAGAAATTCAATTACCGTTATCATGGGAAATCCGGTATTTCGAGAGATATGGAAGGGGGCTTCAAAGCCGCTGACATTAAAATTCCGATATTTATAACAAAGATTCACAAGGACGCAACAGATAAAGACATAATAGACTATGTACATAGAAAGACGAACGAGTTGATAACTTTGGAAGAAATTGCATTAAAACAAGGAATGGATCATAAAGCTTTTAAGTTTTTTGTATCGGAGCAGAAGCTAAATGTATTTTTAGACAGTAATTTGTGGCCTGAAGGAGTCATATTTAGACGTTTTATAAATTTTCGTCAGAGGAGTACGAACACTAATTATGTCGTGTCAACCGATCAAGTAACAAAATGAAGATGGCAGATAAGGAATCATACAGCTTTATAAGTTTCAACTGTAAGAATGTGAAGCGTTCTGTAGATGATGTCCGGCGATTATGTCGAACATCACACATAATTGCTTTGCAAGAACATTGGCTGCTGCCGCACGACATTGATTACCTGAGCTGTATAGATGATGACTTCGCTTATACGGGTGTATCGCCCATGGATACATCAAAGGGAATGATCTCAGGACGACCATGGGGTGGCGTTGCATTGTTGTGGAATAAAAAAGTCTTTAATAATGTTACGATAGTCCGATGTGGTAATACGAGTGTGCTGTATTAAAGTGATGATAGGGCAAAGGTCATTCTTAGTGTTCAGTGTGTACAATCAGCTGTAGAAGTCCATTCCCACCTTAAAGACTACTGTCGCCTGCGCTAAACCGGCCACGCACACTAACGCATTATTTTTATTATCGCAGTCTTCATCTTTCTTTAAAGTAATACAAAATTTCGTTACTTCATTTGAAGTTAAGTTAGCGGCCGCACTTAACAATGGTCTATCATAAGCGAGCGATTGTGGGTTCGATCCTTACTAACGGCAAATCTTTTTGTTGTTTCATATAATTTAAAATTATGATAACTGATTTGTATTTTAAAATAAAAATGTTTGCAAATAATATTTAAACGAATAGGAAAATTTACTGAATATTTATACCAAAATAGGTTTTTATTATATGTTTTAGTTTACTATAGATGTAATATAATAAATAATATAATGCAATATATTATAAAGTTATATATTATTCGGTATAGATATGCTTATACTAATAAATGAAACAAACGTTGAAATGGCAGCATTGTAATATATTATATAAAAGTAATCCTTGACAAACTTATGATATTATTATGGTAAAAAATATAAAAAACATTTTTGGTTTTTAGATATGAAAGTTATAGTATTACATGTTATCATTAAAGAGGTTATAGCTTAATTATTCATTTTCTTAAAGAAAAGAGGATTGAAGCTTAACCTGAATATTATTACAATCATAAAATAATCTATACTTAGAACACAAAACAGTGCTTATTACATTTACAATTTTTTTGCGTGTATAGCATGCCATCCTGCAGTGCCTTTTTTCGCAGTTTGAAGGCATGAGATTATAATCTTCAAGCACTTTCTTAGTTCAAAAGTAAATGAACTTATTTCTTATCGAATTCCGAAATTATTGTTTTTATAATTTACCAAAAGTAATTTGTATTGAAATTGCAAAAGGCGACTTCTGTTAGCCATTAAGCCAACCGAACATATTACTGTCACTTAGCTAAATTACTTTACGAGTTGGTTTAGAGTCCGTTATTACGATATATAATGACATATATTTAAAACACTTTGTAGGACACTTCCTGCACTGTGATTGTTATAAATTGTTTTTTTTTTGTTTAGCTCGATAAGTCTCCACCAGTATCGCCAGTTTATTTTTAAACCACAAATGCAACCTCTCTTCTTCGCTAGATTCAAAGGTTTATTCAACGGTAAATATTGTTGTTTCGTTCCACTTATCTCGACACATAAGCCACCTTCGTCCTCCAACCTCTTGACTTTGGCTTACAGTAGTTCTCTAAAACAATAACAAATTTATTACACACTTTCAAGAAGAGGTGGTTTGCACCTTACCCAAATAATAATAAAAACAACTTACACAAAAGCCGGTTTCATATTGATTAAAAAAGTAAAACTAATAACACGAACTCGTAACTATATGTTCACCAACCAACAACAGCTAAGTAATATTATTTGAGTTATTGTAGTTAATAATAGTTATTGTAGGTAGTGGAATATTTTTTGTTCAGTTTGTTTCAAATCTACCGTCATCTTTTTATAATGACTCTAATATAGAAAAAATCTTAAAATAAAGTATCATCGTTAAGTTGCGGATCGGTATTTTTACATATTTTTGTTGTCAGCATTCATAACTCACCAATAAACATTTCAAAAATATTTTGTAAGTTATTAGATTTGAACTCGAACCACCTTGAACGCCAATCAAGACGAGAACCTCTAGGCTATTTAAACACTTACTGTGAGTGTTGAAATTAGTAAGTAGTACCTAACAATCATAAGCGGGCAGCAAGTTGTATAAGTGTGTATCAAACTTTATTATAGAAGAAGGTCGTAACTACAACTAGTATTGCTTGGCCATAGTTTTGTGAGATTGTAACTCGACTTTTGGTCTTGACTGTACATGCCGACTGACACCACGGCGAATCTAACTGAGTTTACTGATTGTATGGCAACGTTGAGCGCAGTGGTGGGTAGTGAAGGTATTGAGTGTGTTTACATGCTGGGTGACTTCAATGCCCACCCGGGTGAGCAATTCTATTACGAACTTTCAAATTTTTGTAACGACTTGAATTGGAAATGTGCTGATGTCAATAAGTTAGGTTTAATGTCTGACACATATAGTTTTATAAGTGACGCTAATGGTGCTCTAAGATGGTTAGACCACTGTGTGGTAACTGAATCGGCTTTTGAAACTATAGTCGATACACACATCAGATACGATCCGGTGTGGTCTGACCACTTTCCACTCATTATTAAGTGTAATATAAATAATGTAAAACCAAAGATTTTGTTACACAATGTTAAATGTAACAAAATAAAATGGGGGGAAACAAGCCACGAACAAATTGACTTGTATTATAAATTATGTAATGATAGTTTAAGAGACATTGATTTTCCGCCTGAATTCAGTAACTGTAGCGGTAAACGTTGTGACAGCAGAGACCATAAGTGTGTAATTGACAGTATGTATCATGAAATTGTTGATATATTGTGCAAAGCCGCCTCTGAGAGTCATACTATTGTTAAACCGAGAAGTAGACGGCCCGTAATCGGATGGAACAGGCATGTTCGTGATGCTCACGGGGTAGCTCGGTGTAAGTTTATGGATTGGGTTCAGTGTGGTAAACCGAGTGAAGGACTTGTTTGGGAGGAGATGCGAGAGAGTCGTAGAATCTTTAAATCACGATTAAAGTGGTGCCAAAACAATAAGGAGCAGATAAAGATGGACATCCTCGCTTCTCAACATTCGAAACATGACTTTCGTAACTTTTGGAATACTACTAGTAGGCTCAATAATAAGCCGGGTTTACCCGTGAGCGTCAACGGTGTGAGTGAACCGAAATGTATTGCTGATATATTTAGGGATCACTTTTTAGTTAAATCGCCATTGGGACCATCACGGTCATTCAGTGCAGAGGGGTCACACGGACAGGAGATAAACACCAAATTCACAGCCAAGAGTGTACGGGAAGTTATAAAGGCAATGTCACGTGGTAGGTCTCCTGGCCATGATGGACTGAGCATTGAGCATCTGAGGAATGCTGGCGTTCACCTGCCCAGAGTTCTTGCCATGCTATATACATTCTGTATAGGACATGCGTACCTACCAGCGGAAATGATGAGGACCGTGGTGGTACCAATTGTGAAGAGTAAGACCGGGGACTTAAGCGACACCAATAACTACAGACCAATCTCATTAGCAACAGTGCTTGCTAAGGTTCTTGACGGTTTGCTTAATACACAGCTTGACCGGTATTTGGTCACTCATGATAATCAATTTGGGTTTAGACCGGGACTGTCTACCGAGTCGGCTATCCTGTGTCTGAAGCAAACTGTCAAGTACTACTCCGATAGAAGCACATCTGTCTATGCCTGTTTTCTCGATCTGTCGAGGGCGTTTGACCTGGTTAACTATGACATCTTATGGGAAAAGTTAAATAACATCTCAATGCCCCTTGAAATAATAAACATCTTCAGGTACTGGTATTTTAACCAGGTCAACGTCGTCCGATGGTCGGGTGCTCTGTCGGAGCCGTACGGGTTGGAGTGCGGGGTGAGGCAGGGGGGGCTGACCTCGCCGAAGCTATTCAACCTGTACGTGAACGCACTGATTGAGGAGCTCAGTAGCACCCGTGTCGGCTGCCATATTGACGGTGTTTGTGTCAACAATATTAGTTATGCGGACGACATGGTGCTGCTGAGCGCTTCCGTGTGTGGTCTGTCTAGGTTGCTGGGCGTCTGCGAGCGTTACGCGCAGGACCATGGCTTGGTATATAACGCACAAAAGAGTGAATGCATGGTCTTTCAGGCCAGGGGTCGGAGCTGTTTGGATTCTGTTCCACCTATTACGTTGAATGGTGTTGGGTTGAATAGAGTTCAGCAGTTTAAATATCTTGGGCATATCGTGACCTCAGACCTGAGGGACGATGCGGACATCGATAGAGAGCGGAGGGCGTTGTCTGTGAGGGCCAATATGATCGCCCGCAGATTTGTTCGTTGCTCGGGGGCCGTCAAAATAACTCTTTTCAGAGCGTTTTGTATGTCCCTGTATGCGGCGGGCCTGTGGGTGTCATATACCCAGAAGCAGTACAGCGCTCTCCGTGTTCAGTATAATAATGCGTTCAGGGTGTTGTTGGGGCTGCCCCGGCACTGCAGCGCCTCTGGAATGTTTGCCGATGCTCGTGTCGACTGTTTTTACACGACGATGCGAAAGCGGTGCGCGTCTCTGGGGCGCAGGCTCCGGATCACCTCCAACACTATCCTGAGCGTATTTGCGAATAGGTTTGATTGCCAGTATATTAACCATTGTTATATGATTAATGTACTGACAAACAAACAAATGACTCAGAGGCAGGCGTACTACTAAATATTTATTTTCTCTTTTAATTCTGTATGTTTGACGTTTAAAATTTGACATTATATATTTGTACTTTGTGGTTGATTATGTTTTATATGTATTTGTATTTCAGGATGTTATTTTAATATTGTATTGTTTGTGTGTGTATGGGCTTTAATGCCTGAAATGGATGAATAAATAAAAAAAATAAAATAAAAAATAAATACATACAGTATATGTAGTGACAGTACTGGTAGACTAATAGTAGTTTTAAAGAAAGAAAACAGAACAAAAAAAGAGAGAAACAGATAAAAAGACAACAAATGTGAGTCCAACGGTTGCGCCAAATAGGTCCAGTTCAGCATAAATATCAGATAACTACGTAGCAGTTGCCTGACGCTGGCTCTTTTATAAATATCTAATATTTATAAAAGACAGACCATGTGCTCACCGAAGCAGAGGGAGGAGGGGTGTCCAATTGTCCATATCCAAAATTGGATCTGTAAACGACTTGGGGCTATTAAATTATTATTATAAAGAAACCTCTGATCCTAAACACACAAAAGTTCGTACTTCATCAGTCTTTAAAATTAAATATTCGGATGGAAGTGATGGGAGTCTCAAAATCATCCCCTAATAATAAATAATTTAATATGGCCGAAGTTATGATGACGATCAATTATCGGAGATTTATTGTGAAAGATGGCACAGTTGACATCTGTCGGGCATGTCACCGGCCGGGGGAATCAATCAGGCACATTATCTCCGGGTGTTCTCGTCTTGCTAATGGAGAGTACTTGCATAGACACAACCTTGTGGCCAGGATAATTCATCAGCAACTTGCTCTCAAATACAACCTTGTCAAATCGGAGGTGCCGTACTACAGGTATATGCCCGACCCAGTTCTCGAAAATGGCAACATGACATTGTACTGGGATCGATCCATCATCACTGACAGGACTATTGTTGCCAATAAGCCTGATATAGTAATAGTGGATCGATCAGACCGGCGTGCAATGATTGTTGACATAGCCATCCCACATGAGGAGAACCTCGTGAAAGCCGAGAAAGATAAACAAGTCCAGTATCTTGACTTGGCTCGCGAGATTGTCGACATGTGCGATGTGGATTCAGCAACCATTATATCGATAGTCGTGACAGCCAATAGCTTAATGGCCAAGAGCCTCGACCAACATCTCAGGAGGCTCTCTTTAGGCAGCTTGATTCAGAAAGCGGTACTTCTGGACACGGCTCGCATTGTCAGGATGTTCCTCTCTCTGAAGTCCTGACCACTGCCGGTAACTTGGATCCTGGGCTACTATTTTTTTATATTTTTAAATGATTTTATACTTCTATGTGTATTAATTAAAATTTAATTTATATTATGTACATATACGATAAAATAAAGAAATCATTTAATATACAAGTCCGTTTTGTATTGACGCCAATAGGTCAAGTTACTAATTAGGAAATGCACGAACCGTGGGGTGTCAAAATAAAAAAAAGTGTTCAAAAATTCGAATTCTTGGATACGAAATGTTCGACATTTGAATCCTTTCCATGCTTCTTTCTTTTCTTTAGAGTGAATACTACTTCAACTCTTAAATGGCCTCTGTGGTTAGATACCACAATTTTGCCAATAACACGTGTAACATATTATAGAAATTCTTTAATAAAATTATTTCACAATAATGGCGAATATCGCCAATGACAGTTGAAAAAACGGCCGCGTGAGCCGACTGCTAGGAGATTTGATGTAAAGCCATGATGTGGTCACTTTGCTGCGATATTTCAATTTTCTTTATGAATTATTCACTGAATGCACTTTTTACTACATAAATCACGCGCTTTTATTTAGTAAACCACACTATAAATAATTTAAAAGTGCAATGAAAAATGAGCGTGACATTCACCTTAGACTTCCCGTCAAAAAAAAAAACACTCTCTACACTATAAAAACGCAATGAATGTTTTTTTTTTTTTTTTCCTTTTTGGCAACTGAGCCGGTTTCGACTATTCTGCCAGTGTCACGTGGTGACGGCAGCAAAATTGGTCCAATTGTCAAAACTAATTGACAGTTATAATATTCGAGTTATAACTTTGATAAATTGAGGATCCGGATACATGGCTTTTGATTTACCTTTAACTAATCTATCTCAAGCCTTGTCGTGGCGTAGTACCTACGTGTGTTACGTAATTACCTAGCATGTTAGTGTATCAAATGCCATCTTAATAAGCCTTGTAACGAATGTATTCTCCTCATTGAGACGAGTAACTAATTTAAGACCGCACTGAACTATACTCCTCTTTGATTACACGTACTACACATGTTAAATAAATTCCAGTGAGACTTTGATCAATGAACGACAAATTGAGAATGATTGCTTTTAGAATTCTGTGAATAATTATTATAAATGTCGTACAGAATAATAGCCTTTTACTAGAAATAAAATAATGAAAAACAATGATAATGACCTTAGAATGACAATAATATTAGATGTAAAATTAAGTTTCCCCGTTTAACAAAAGATGTCCTGAATAGATGGTTTCGTGGAAATTGTCAGATCTAAAATGTGATATCGTAAGTTCGGACATCTGGTAATAACATACATTTAGAGTATTAGTGACTCTGTATCAGTATCCCATATTTATTTTTGTGCAAAAACGTCAAGTGCCGAATAATCGTCATTTGCGGGAACTTTTGTTACTTCTTTAATTTGAAGAAATCTGCTGCTGAGGACCATGAATTGCTGATGGTGAAGCTGCTTTAAGAGAGAGAAGTTGTCGTGAGTTTAGAAACTGTGAAGACGAAGAACTTAGTGGAGGACCGAAATCGTACGAAGACACGGAATTGGATGCATTATTGGAGGAAGATAGAAGGAAGAGGAATAACGCGCCCATTTCTACCCCAGACATGACAAAATTATTCTCCTACATGATAATGCTCATCCGCATCTTCAAAAATCGGCGGAATCTTATTTGTACACCTATTAATTTAAACTAGTATGACCCACTTTATGTACAGATGACATCACATCAAGCTACGACAATCAGTTTTTTATAATAGTAAGCAATGGTGCAATCTTTGATGGTAAAGCGCACTAGTTTATTAAGCCTATTCACTTAAAAAACTTAGGAATAGGAAGGATGACGGCAGTTGAGCGAGGTGATGCTATGTTAAACCCAAGACACGACCAAACGATGCTGCGCTAGAGGGAGATTGATCTGGAGACTCTCCACGACCAAACTCCCAACACAACAACATTTGCCGCATCGTACCCGCCACACAACGCAACACAACTGCTCAGACCCGTCCTCCGTACCGATTTCTTTATTAGATTTTCAACTTAATCTCTAAAGGGTTAAGGCTCAAGGCTGATTGGGAATATCTGACAGTTTCGGGTAGCTTGCCCTGCTGTCATCCGTACCTCAGTAAGAAAGTAATTTTGGCTAAAGTTGCAGGCTTTCCCTACACAACAGAAAGATACACCTATGGAGAAGAACCTATGAAGAGAGAAAATCTTGTACAAAAATGAAAATAAATTTAAATACATCGCATCTTTATCTTTTTACTTTATTATGAAAAGGACAGAAGATAAATATTAGTTTAGTCCTGTCAAACAATCAACTCCTGACGTAAATTGACGTATTTTTAGTCGCCATGTTTTAAATCACGTCTAAATTCATCATCATCATCTCAGCGTTAATCCCAGTCGCATCCGAAGCTTTTTCAGCTTTAGAGTCTGGGGTCCGCTTTACCAGTCTAACTGCTGATATGGCTAAACTTCGACATTTTCCGTGAAGCGACTGCCGTCTGACTTCCACAACCCGAAGGCGATATCGAAGCATTGCAGTTAGACCAATTGTTAGAGGGCTCCAACAACCCGTAACGACTGCCACTAGATGTTCGTATGGCAACCGGGACAGACGACTTAACGTGCTTTCCGAGGCACGACCAGACCAGTGCAAATATTCATATTCATGCATACAAATATTTGCACTGTGCAGGGATCGAAGCCGCGCCTCCTTGCGCAGCGGCCGCGTCCGCTACCGCTACGCCACGGAGGCTGTCAATAAGTTTAATCACGTCTAAATTATCAATAGAATATCATAATTTCACATCTCATCGTGACGGGGTTCACGAAGACCGATGCCTGGGTCAGGGTTGCGGGTTGGTCAAAAGAGAAACCGTGACCCTGGCGCACAAGCAAGTGAAGGAACACGGGTGGGTTTTAGTCAGTAGAAGTCTGACACGCCCTTCCGCTCCGCGCAGAGCAGGAGAGGACATATTTTGATAATTAACCCTCCACAGACAAAAAAAAAGGTATCTTAATTTGACAGAACTAAACTAATATTTTATTTTCTGTCCTTTTCATAATTAAATATAAAGACAGAGATGCACTGAACTTGATTTTAGTTTAGTTTGTGAACTAGGGTATCGGGACTAATATCAGTTAGAGAAAGACAACACATTTTGATCGATCTCCCCAAAACATGTAAATGCGTCATGTTCGTGGACGGGCGCCATTGTGGCGACGTCGGCTGAAACGGTGCATTTCCTTATTATTATCTTATAGTTGAATTGTTTATTCATTTGGTTTCTACATTGTTCTCACACATAGAAGTAACAAGAATAATGTAAACCGGTTTTTTTTTAAATCATAAACTAGTTGATCACAATCCCGCCTGATGGTAAGCAGTGATGCAATCGTTGATGGTAAAGCGCACTATTTTATTAAGAGCCTATTTACTAAAAAAAAAACTGAATATTCACTCAGTTTTTTTTAAGTAAACAATTTTGACGCTGGATGCCCATTTCAAATAGTAGATCTTTAAGAAGAAGAATAGGCTAGAAACTCCAAGTAGACTTTTAAAATCAAGACGTTCGGAGGACGGGTCTCAGCAGTTATGTTGCGATGTGTGCCGACTGCCGGGTACGATGCGCCAAATGTTGTGTCGGGAGTTTGGTCGTGGAGGGCCTCCAGATCCATCTCCCTCTGGCGCAGTATCGTTGGTTGTGTTTTTGGGTTTAACATTGTATCAAATCGCCGAACTGCCATCTTCCTTCCTATTCAGTCAGTTTTTTTTTTGAGTAATACGCTGTTAATAAATTAGCCCGCTTTACCATCAACGATTGAATCATTTTGTATTTTTACTTGTCCCTAATCCAGATGTATGTTAACATGACCATCGTGGCGAACAACTGCTTTCAAACGGTATCGTATCTCGGCTTTAGCTACAAGGATCGCTATATAATAGTAAAGGTGGCTAACAAAGCAATTGAAGCCTCAATTACGATCAACAATAGCTTAAACTTTCACTCTCGTCATTGAAAACGTAATATTACGCAATGCCAATGTGAGTTACGGACCATCTTACAAGCGTTGTTTACAGCGAAAGTGATTTGGCGTTGATAAAAAAATGTGAAATTTTTGCAGAATGCTGTGATAAAAAGATGTGAAATTATTGCGGAATTAAACTGCTTTAATTTTTTTTTTGCCGCGGTTTTTGCTGTCAGCCGAACAGTTTTCATTGTCAATGGTTTTTTTTTTAAATATTGTTGGATTGTTTTGCCGCTATACACGGAGTGAATGAACTATATCATAAAAATATGTTTTGTTATCTGTAGAGTGAACATTGAGATGTCAGATGATAAGGATTTATGACACAAATTAATTATTATCTATGTTTATTAGGATTGTTGCAAAATTGATGATGGGTTTTTTGGCGGGAAGCTAAGATGAGTGCCGCGCTCGTTTTTCATTGGACTTTTAAATTATTTATAGTGTCGTTTACTAAATAAAAACGCTTGGTTTATGTAGTAAAAAGTGCATTCAGTGAATAATTCATAAAGAACAGTGAAATATTGTAGCATAGTGGCCACATCATGGCTTTGTACCAAATCTTCCTCCTAGTACTCAGTTCGCGCGGCCGTCTATTTCGACATGAATAATTCAACACGTGACATTGACTAAATGCACGAACTGTGCGAAGCCATAAGAGAAAGAAAGAAGAACTTTTGAAGATTTTTATTTTACTTGAAATTGGCACAAAGCACAAAAAAAAATTGATGATGGCTTTTAGTTATTCTACTTTGATATTTTTTGCCGCGGTTTTTGTTGTACTGTAACATTGTATACGAAGAATTTAATAGTGATGATTAGCGGTATGGTTTAACTCCAAGCTCTTAACTAAGGGCGAAGCAAAAATAAAGTAAACATTCTTAAATGGTTCTTTAAAACTCAAACTATGCTAAAGTTTTGTTCAAAACTTAATAATTATCTTCGTTAGAAGATAATGTTACAGCGATAATTGATTGCTATCACTTACCGAGTCTTTAAAAGTTATAATGACCTTTATTCTTAACATGGGACACATAGCGTAGCAGTTAAACTTCAAAACATCATCATCATCAACCTTTTTTTATCGTTCCACTGCTGGGCACAGGTCATCTCCCTCTCATACAGAGAAGGATTGAACGTAATCACCACGCTTGCTCAATGCGGGTTGGCCTTGGCGATTTCAGACTTAAAGTCCAGGTTTCCTCAAGATGTTTTCCTTCACCTTTTAATCAGTCGTTGGTGTCCAAGATATACACTTAGAAAGTACATATAACTTAGAAAAGTTACATTGGTACTTGCCTGACCTAGAATCAAACCCGCACACTTATACTTGAGAGGCCGGTGTTTTAACCACTAGGCCACCACGACTTCAAACACATGATGTTATAATTAACTTTATTCATTCCATAATTTGGGAAGCATAACTTTTATTACGCTGCTATCATAAACAAAGGCCGCTGAGTTTACGAACGAATTAATGAACGTCAAAACTTATTAATAATACTGTTCGGCTGTGAGATAGAATTTCCTTATTTTGAAATAATATTATTTTGAATTTGGAACGTCTATTTTGCACGATGTAATAAATACTTTTGATTATTTATTTAGTGATTATTAATTGATACTTAGCGTAACAGACAGACAGATAGACACACAAGACGAGACAAGTAGTTGTAATTAGTAGGGATTTCTTATTCTATCCATTCGTGTAACATCACACATCCCTCTTAGCATTGTTACGTCATGTTATTGAATATAAATAAATCAGTAAAAATAGACGACAAGGAAAACCCAGGTAATTAATACTACAACAGCTCAAAGAAGCCTTACAACAGCTAAAACTCAAGAATAACTTTATTCATGACAAAAAGAACAAAGTTGTCTATGGTCAAAAAGTTAAACATCATGATTGTCTATGACTATCATGGTTATAACCAAAAAGAAGAATGTACAGAAGGTTCAATTGTTGTTGTGAATAAAAAGCGGTCAAGTGCGAGTCGTTATCGCGAACTTCGTAATTAGCATTTCTTTTTTCATAATCCGTTACAGTAACCGTACTTCATTTGATCAAAATTTCTAAATGAACCTTGAACCTAGCGATAAAGTTGAAAATCTATTAATGAAAGGAGATGTTACACAAATGTATGGACCCTGGGCCAGCACATTGTACACTTAATGCTAGGTATACTTACGCTATAGTTAACTGTTTTTAATATTAATTTCCTATATTTTGGCTTAGTTTTTAAACAGATTCAATTTAACTCTGCCAAGGAGTGCAACACAACTACTAATAAATATGGTGGTCAGCAATAAGCGAAATAAGATTTTGACAGTGACATTTGATTGACGTGTCATCATGTATCTAAGGCTATCGTATCTATATTATCTACCATATGACTGCGAAATAAACAAAACATGAATTCCGAACACACGGCATTAAATAAACACAATGAAGTCAAATCAACACTCGACACGAACACAACGGGAAAATAGAACTGTCAAAGTCGCCAATCAAATGTCACAAAAAGTGTCATGGCTACCTTCATAAAGGGTTATCTCACTAAAAAACGTTTCAAATAATTAATTATATATACTTGTATTTTTATTCAAATTAATTTTTATGAAAATATTCTTCTATTTTTTTTTCCTTTTTATGGCTCAAAATGAAACATCTCCTTTGACAGATTGTGGTAGCTTGTGGTGCTGGCGTCTGTACTGTAGGTGGGCGTACCCAGGGCAGGGAGGGCTACACCCTCCCTGCCCTGGGTACGCCCACCTACAGTACAGTAACTAACTAGTATTGGCTTTAGATTTCATGACGGAAAGGATTCACGTCCTTGGTATGGACGGCAGCAGGTCAAGCTACCCAAAACTTTCAAATATTCACAATCAACTTTGAAAAATTCTGAAATTGTGAACCACATCGTAACCGCGACTAGATCTTCTGCCCTCTTCTATCCAGTCCACATAACTTTCAAGCCATCTACAGACGGAAGTACAAATCCAACTTCATGCCTTCTTCCGCGTCTTATACATAACTAAAGTTAAATTACACTATACAATATGTAAAGAAAACCCTGTCCGATCCGTGAAGGTATTGTTAGGTATCGATAACTGATTCTAATAATGCCTACAAAGCCGGGCTAAACTCAAAAAAAAATCCTCCAAAAAAAATAAATATTATTTCGAAAAAGCGAGGTAACTTAATACATGTGCGGTGAGGCAACCCGATAGCCCCGCCCCCCTTCACCCGCGCATGTATGCGCGGGTGAAGGGGGGCGGGGCCATGCGGCACGTGGTCGCATCGCTATTCGCTCCGTCACAAATAGTGTTGTCAGTTTTTTAAAAATTACCAAATTTCGGGGAAATTGGAATTAATACCCAGGGAAAAAAAGATTATTTCAAAATTCATTATTATTGTTACTGTGATGATTATGTAAAATTTTATATTATATTTGGTCAAGTGTTTACCTAACCTTTATTATCCTTATGGGTCGGACAGGGTTTTCTTTACATATTGTATAGTATAATACCTAGTTCACTAGATAATTTCCTTTGCCTGCAACACGAGTTTATAAAATAAAATTAAAACAACATGGCTTCTTTTCTTGGTTTTATTTGTTCCATTTGGAACAGGCTAAGGTCAGAGACCTTACTGCCATGTCTTCAGTAATTAATTTTCAACTTTTGTAACTTATCCTAAACTTATCCTATCTCTTATCCTAACTTAATCTAACCTAAACCTATCTCCTTTCGTTTCCCGCGTGAAAAGACACTAGGAGGAAGATTTGGTACAAAGCCATGATGTGGCCACTATGCTACAATATTTCACTGTTCTTTATGAATTACTCACTGAATGCACTTTTTACTACATAAATCACGCGTTTTTATTTAGTAAACGACACTACAAATAATTTAAAAGTCCAATGAAAACCGAGCGTGGCACTCATCTTGGCTTCCCGCCAAAAACTCTCCATGGCGGCTTCTACAAAAGCGCGGGAAAATGACGAATGAAATGTCATTCAGTCATGCTGTGGCGTTAATATTTTTGTGCAATAAAGCTCCTTGCAGAGGTTTGTGACTGTCGTAAAAAACGAAGGTATTTATTACGCGCACATCGAGGGACTGGAACTATTTGCCAGCGGCGGTGTTTCTGTCGGACTATAATTTGAGTGACAGATTATTTAGAAGACAAAAAAGCTTGGGACTGAGCTGCTCGCTCTGTTGAGCATTGTTATTAAGTAATATGCGTAATTATAAGGTAAATTATTGTAAACCAGGGTTCGAAAATATCCGATATTTATTATAAATATCAAAATATCGGATATTTATGATATATATCCGATATATATCCAAAATCGGATATATATCCGATATTTATATCCATTTCTTAAGACTGCCATTTTATTATCTTATTACTACCTATACAATTTCCAAAGGTACATGACAGTTTATTATTATGAATTTATTACAATATAAAAACAACATATTTTTAGTTTTTATTTAACAAAATAAACATAAAATCTTATAGTTCACAAAAATCAACTAAAAATCTTTCTCTGAGAAAACAAAGTCTATAAATATTAGGGAAACAAAATTAAAATATCTTAAAAATTCTAATATTTGTACTCGAGTTCGAGAGTCGAGTTATAATCAAATAACAAATTAGTCTTTTTCTAGTCAGCTAGAACTGTCAAATCACCTCTTGACATTCCTAAAGGAAACACTACACTTCACTTTTAAGGAGTAGGTATCTTTGCAGATGATAGAATTGAAAATTATTTTGGCTCTTTTACGTTGCACTATTATTATTGATTGCAGTACCTACTTGCTAAATTCGAAGTATTACGGTCTGAAGACAGCAAAACGACGAATATGCCAACAGCGCGTCGGTAAAAGTACTTAAATGCAACATACCATAAATTTTGATATATATCACAAAAAATGGTTTGATATATATCAGATATATATCGGATATATATCATGATATATATCAATTGATATATGGGTGAATATACGCTATTTGATTTTTTTGTGTCCCAGATGGAAATGTGATCTGTATGATTCAATATTTATAATTTATCTATTTGACACTATTTTAAAATTGGTAATGATAGAGGCCAGACGATATTTCCATTTTTTTTAGTGTTATAAGTGCCAGAGGAAAATGTGTTACCAGAGGAGTGACGACACTGGCAGAGAAGTGACAAATTAAACCAGAGAAGTGACATACTATTGAGTATTAACTAAGCAAGGGGTCTGATATTAAATAAAACATATATACATATCAAATAACATAATTAATATATATTATTTCGCTTATCAATTCATCATATTTAACATTTTTAAAGCATAAAAAAATTCAAAAACATAAATGCCACTTTTAAGGCACTTTAATCTAAATAAACTTACTCAAAACAAAATTACTATCTAATAATACACCTATCATTCTCAAAGTTATTTAAACAAATAAACTTAAAAAATATCAGTCTACAGTACCTACTTGGACACTTCAATTTTTTGCAAAAAAAAGAACAGTTTTATTTAATAGATTACTTTTCAAATACATCAAGTGGCTTTGGAAACTTGTAGAATACTCTGTTACCTTTTATACATATATGGCACTGGTAAAATGGCCAAGATCTGTTGTTCCATTAAATTTCAGACATGTCAATTTCATTTATTTTAAAAAGAGTAGTATCTTCATCGGAGATCTTTTAAAACGTAGGTAACTGATGTCTCCTTCATCAAAATCTGACGAACATATGCCAGCCTATCTATATTTTTTATATGGTATCTCAAGAAGAACAAAATCTCTATTCTTGACAGTCATAGAGATGTCTGTATTATCTATAGGTATCAGGTGAATTAAGCAGATGAGTAGACGTTTGTGTAACTATTTCATTTGACACATATTCCTCAAAATCATTGTTTACTTCCTTCCGCAACTTTCAATTTGGTTTTGACGGTATTTAATGTCCTCAGACCCAAAAAATCAAAAATCATGGCCCTAGCGCACAGGTAAGTGAAGGAACATGGGTGGGTTTTAGTCAGTAAAAGTCTAACACGCCTTTGAATCAGAGGTCATTTGATGATTTCCCATCCACACCAAAAAAAGAGCATTTAAGTAATGTCGCCTAAGTAGAAATGAGGACAAAAATTGTTACAAAAGCAGCAGACTCTTCATATACAACGTGTTGCTCAGATAATTTCATAGTTTCTCCAAACTTGATTTACTTTTAGTGAATCAAATAAGGTTTATCATTACGCACAATGGTCCACTGGAGGGGCTGAGTGCGGAAAGCAAACCAGAAACATAGAACAAGGTTTATCATTTGGTTTATTATCTTCTATTGTCTTCCTTTGAAAATCTATTTATTTTTCAGGTATCACAAACATTTGAATGGCGGGACAGCATTTGGATAATTCCATAACAAAGTCGTTAATCGTAGCAATGTCATAAAGCTCGAATTTTGAAAGTGGTCCGTTTATATGTCGTTCCGTTACCGGGAGCTCCTTTGTCATGACCGGCTTCATGACAATTCGTCGGTACTAATTGGAGTGGATGAAATACACCCTAGGGTTGCAAGTATACCTGCTAGGGCCGCGGGTTGATCGAAATACATACCGTGGCCCTGACACAGGCCAGGGTTTTTTTAGTCAGTTAAAGTCAGACACTTCAGATGAACGATATTCTTTTGTGGTAGTGGAGGTTGGTCTTCATTATCGGATTCAGGTGGGGTTACTGAATAGTTTCTAGTTGATTGTAGCTTCACGCGATCTCTATGCTTTCTAACCTTCCCTCTCCATATTTTTCTGATAGCCCTTTGTTCCCTAATTCCCTTTCAGTCACCATGATGCCATCATGTATTCTCTTAATTTGTCCCTTTTCATTTTTCTTTTTATATTGTTACCTGTCTTCTTCTTTTAAATCTCCATTTTTAATTTTTTGGTAGCGTAATTTGTCAGCATGGCGCTTTTTTCTAACCTCTCTTCCCTTGTTTGCTTTTTTAAACATTCACCATGATGTCTGATTATGTTAGAATACCTAAAAGCAATAATAAATAACCCTTAACACGTTAAAATATTGAACGAAACGGAATTTCGTCACTTCTCTGGTGATCATGTATTTCCTCTGGCATGAAATTTGCCAGTGGAGTGACGCCAGAGAAGTGACAAAATGACACATAACCCACGGAAACAACATCATTCGCTTTACTCACCACAGTTTCATTTAATTCATGGCTTCTGTGCACAATAAACATTCCATTGACTAAAGATAGAACTTCATAGCGATAAAATACAAAAACTTATGCTTACCAAAGGAAATACTCCAACGACTGGCACAAACACGCTCCCCGAAAGTCAATCGCAAACTGACGACAGTTTATTTGAATTACGCTCAAGGACGTAAGCTTGCTTTTAAATTCACACTGTTGTACGTGCATAGTTGAAAGTCAAAACATACCGTGGTCATTTTTAGCCAAATTATACTTCATTGAATTTCACCAGATGAAGTGACGTTATTGTAACATGACATACAAATAAGTTATTTTATTTCATATTAATATTTTTTCTTTACAGTTTATTTTGATAAAATATGTTGCATTGTTTATAAGAGCATACGATCATTTAAAAATAAAACGCAATTGAATACGCATATGTATTATTTTGCCATAAAACCACAATAATCCGTTAATGGGAAGGCCAGAGGAGTATACATTTCGACCATTTTTAAACTAAAAATGCCATAAATTGACTAATTATAATAAATTGACTAAGTGGGCCAGATAAAAGGCAATATTATTTATTATTTAAGCCTCGAGAAACAATAATATAATAAGTTTAACATGTTTTTTTTCTAAGGGCCATTGGAATTCAAATAGCGTATATTCACCCATATATCCTTCGAACCCTGTTGTAAACATTTTAATTTTTAATGTCTGGACTTGAAAAAAGACGATAATCCCTGAGTTTGTTTCGTCTATTTCTTCTCAGAGGTAGTCAGTTAGGAAATGCCGGCTTCATCTAGTTAAAAAAATAAAATAAAAAATAAACATGACGTGTAAAAGTGATCAGTGATCCTACTTGCTTAATAATTATAAACGATTTCATTTCATTTCTTACGTTGTTGACACCACTACGATCCGGACGAACCGTTTCCCCTCTTCTTTTATACCGCGTACATCGAGGGACTGGAAGAATTTGCCAGCGGCGGTGTTTCCGTCTGACTACAATTCTCAAGTGTCTTCAAGGTTAGAGTGAATAGGCTGTTAATAAACTAGTGCCAGTCACATGCGAGACGCCGTATTGTGTGCGCGTTAGTCAAACTAGCGTTTTTCTGCGCGGCGAATTTATTTTATAGTATCATGTTCATTTATAACAATGGATGAAATTAGAGACAGTTTTAACTCAAGTGAAGACGATATGGTTGCAGACGTATTTAATGAAATAACAATGAGTGAGCAACAAGTTAAGAATTACATGAAGAGTAGAGAGAAAAATGAAACTAATGGAAATAACGCGAAAAACAATCGTTTGGAGTTATCTAGTATCTTGACGGGTGAGACTAGTAATAACCGAAATGATAGTGAGATGGATAGTGGAAGAATAGCTGAAAGAAAGAGTCAGAGAGAAAAAAGTGATGACAGCAGCGAAGAGGGTTTTATGACGGTGATCAGGAGGCGGCCTAAACGTCTTTTAAGAAGTGAGTCTGGAATCGAAGGCGAACCGGAAAAGGGGATAAGAGAGGAAAACAGAAGATACATATAAAGTTTGTTTAACTTCTCTACAAGCCTTACCCAAACCAATGGCACTAGCAAAGTTATTGAAAAATGAAAATATAAATAACATTCTGAGAATCAACTTTAAGAGTCCCTACAAGGTGTTATTACAAATCGCTAATAAAGAAGATGGAGAAAAGTTAACCAAATGCCAGAGGCTCGTTGACTTAGAAGTAAGGGCTCAATTTGTCAATCAATTAAGCTTATCTTACGGCATAATTAAGGGTGTAGATCTGGAATTGAGTGAGTCAGAGATATTAAAAGCATTAGAGAGTACATACAAAATATTATCAGTTAGAAGATTAAGGCGTATCAACCAAGAGAGGGAGTGGGTAGAGAGTGAGACAGTGCGTGTCTGTTTCGAGAGCCCAACAACCCCAGAGTTTGTTCTTGCTTATGGGTGCCGTTTTCGAATAGAACGATATGTATTTCCTGTCTCTCAATGTTCCGCCTGCTGGAAGTTCGGGCATATAAAGAAATTCTGCCCAATAAAGAAGATCAGGTGCCCTAAATGCAGCAAAAAAAACATGCCAATTGTGAAACAGACCAAATCGTATGTACTAATTGTAAAGGACCTCACATAGCACTTGACAAGACATGCCCTGTCTTTCTAAAAGAAAAGAAAATTCGGACTCTGATGAGTGTAGAAATTATTTCTTATAGAAAAGCCCTAGAAATTTATCTTAAGAACAACAATAAAGGAAATGCTATTCAAGCAATCGAGGTTTTTGATGAAAAAACGAAAGAGAGTCAAACTACTTTAAGGAAAACATACAGTAGTGCTGTGCAATCAACAGTGAATTTACAAGGGGTGACAATTAATGAAAACATATGCAGGCAAAGCGAAAGTTTAAGGCATAAACAAATACAAAAACAGAAGGTTAATAAATCGAAAAAGCAAAACAAAAATAAAGACGGGCGAGATAATCAAACATTTATGGAAACAGAATGGGAAAAGTCTTCTACGGAAGATGAGATGGATGTAAGTAATCAAGAAATTGAACAATCGAGAAAAGAAGAAGGTGAAAAGAAGAAGATTAGGAAATTCAGATTTAGAGAGGTATTTTCAAAAATTAAAGAAATAATTTGTTCAGAGAAAGGATTTGAAGAAATAATTTTGTCGGTGTTGAAAGTAATATATGAAGAATGTAAGGTATTTGTTATAGATTTTTTTATTGGAGGAAATTTATGTCAGTTGTTAAAATCGTCTAATGGATAATTCAATAATGTTATTTAATCATTTATCATAAGCTGTTACTGTTAAAATTAATTAGATTAGGGTATGATGAGGCTGGCATACCTTTGTAAGGTAAAAGCCTCTAAATAAAAATAGAATAAAAAAAAAAAACCAGTGCCCTTTACCATCAACGATTGCATCACTGCTTACCACCAGAGGGGATTGCGATCGAGCAAAGAGAGAGAGTTAAAAAAAAAACCGAAATACCCCCAGTTTTATTTGATCCATATAATCGGGATTCTACTATATTAAATTTGCTAACTACCCACGGTTTACCAAGTAAAACATAGAGTTATTAGAATTGTGATTGCAACAGTCTGTGAAGTTCTAATTCTATTTAATTTGTTTCGAAATGATTAGTAGATATTCTGGCGAATCTGAAACTCAATATTATTCTTTCAAATCACTCACTCTCTCAGTTTTGAACTAAAACATTGTTTTAGTAAACTCCAATTCATTTTCAAATACCTCAATCTCTCTCTCAACGTTAATCCCATCGCATCCGAAGCTTTTTCAGCTTTGGAGTCTGGGGTTCACTTTACCAGTCTAACTGCTGATTTTGGCTATTTTCCGTGAAGCGACTGCCGTCTGACCTCCACAACCCGAAGGCGATATCGATGCATTGCAGTTAGACCAATAGTTGGACATTTGAGGGCTCCAACAACCCGTAACAACATAACAAGGGGAATCATCAAATAACCTCTCCCACTCTGGGTGGAGCGGAAGGGCGTGTCAGACTTTTACTGACTAAAACCCACCCGTGTTCCTTCATTGGCCTGTGCACCAAGGCCACGATTTCTTTGGCGCTCACGCAAGTGAAAGAACGGATTCGGCATCGATAATATGTAAATTAGTCAAGCGATTCGTCGTGTTCCGGCATGATGTCTGGAGAAGCCGTACGGAGGACGGATCTGAGCAGTTGTATTGCGATGTGTGCCGGGTACGATGCGCCAAATGTTACTGTATCGGGAGTTTGATTGTGGAGGGTCTCCAGATTAATCTCCCTCTGGTGCAGCAACGTTGGTCATATTGTTGGGTTTAACATTGCATTACCTCGCTCAACTGCCGTCTTCCTTCCTACTCACTAAGATTTTTTAGTGAATAGGCTTAATAAACTTGTGCGCTTTACCATCAACGATTGCATCACTGCTTACCATCAGGCGGGATTGTAGTCAAGCACTAGTTTATAATTATTAAAAAAAATATATTTCGCTTACTACGCTTCCCCTTTAATGAAATCATCATAGTTATAACCATGTTATAACCACATAATCGTTAAACTTGATTGCTTTTATTATTTCCATTGGGTATCTAATGCGGACGAATGAGGAAAATACGTCAATATTTGTACGTATTTACATACTAGCTGAGGCTCGCGGTATCACACGCATAAAATAAAAATCAAAAGTCATTTACTCAAATTAGGCTGAGAATCGGCACTTTTTGAACGTCAATATTACATAAGACAGTTCTCCAAAACGCCCGCCTTTCGCCACTTCCTAGTGCTTTCGCTGGGAAGAAGAAGTGCCGGAACAAACTCCCCAGCAGCACAGATGTGTTCTTTAAAAAAAAGCGGGCAAGTGCGTGTCGGACTCACAATGTCAGTAGCAAATGGGGAAGAAAACTGACAAATCTCGCCACTAGAGGCGCTGATATCGTTTGACCCATATAAACTGTCAAAACCCATTGTAATTTGTTCGAGTTTACGTTGTTTATAAAAATGTAAAAAATATGGCGCATTGTGTAGCAATTTGTTGCAATAATAATGGAAATCACTCTTTCCCTAAAGATATGCCATATCAATTTAGAACAGAATATAAATAGATTTCAATAAAGATTATGTTGATATCTCTATAGCTTTCTGGAGGCGGTAAATAATTTTTTTCTCTTGATTTCTTGTTCTTGAGGAACCTCGAAGCTAATTCCGGTCATAGGATTCAAGTCTGGATACCTAATAATTTTAGGTTAATAGGGTTGAAACTTTCAAAATATGGCTATAATAAATACTAAAATTTACTTAAATATAACTAAAGAAACTTTAAACCTAATACAAAATTAATGTAACTTAAAACACTAATAAGTCTGCATTCAGTTTAAAGTCTGGACATTGTTATTTGCCTGGTAATTAGATCAGCTTTTCGTCCTTTTACTGAAGCTCCTCTAGACTTTTAACTCCTTTTTTAACTTGAAACAGTCCATGTACAATACATTGCTCTGCTTTACCTAAAAAAAAACTCGTCAAACACAAAAAAAAACCTCAACATAAAACGTGATACGACTGACAGCTAATTGTTATGAGTCAAACGTCATCAGCGACAACTGCAAATAGCTTTGCGTTTTCTTCCCCATTGTTCCAGTCCCTCGATGTACGCGGTATAAAAGACGAGACAAACCGCTTCGTCCGGACAATAGTGGTGGAGGTCTAAACATATACATGTTTTGTCCTTTTCTAAATGAAATGCTGTAGTTACTGTTGGAGGTTGGTTCCTGTAGAACGCTACAAGTTAGGTTAGGTTATAATCTGAAGGGCGGATAACGCCCTCTTCCGGCCCCCATGAATGGGTCCAGGGGCGAGGGACATGGGGAAGTCCCCGCCCCCTATTTTCGTTGGACCCCGAGGCGGAGGCTATGCACGGGGTAGTTTAACACCTCACTACCCCGTGCAGGAGGCGAGGCCCGGACAGACCGGGCCGGCACAGAGTGTGGGGGCTGCAGCATTTTCTTATTTTAGAAGTTAGAGATGGGCACCTTTTTTCCACTTTGGAAGCCTCTGTCACGCAAACTGTTCGGTTTAGAAAAAAAAGATTTTAGAAACTCGATATCATTTTTGAAGACCTATTCATAGATAGTTCTAAGTATGGGAAGCCCCCAATATTTATTACTAGCTTTCCGCCCGCGGCTTCGCCCGCGTGGAGTTCGGTTATATCGCGCTTTTTAGATTTCCCTCGGGAACATCTATTTTTTCCGGGGTAAAAAGTAGCCTATGTTCTTTCTCAGGGTCTAAAGATTGTCTGTGCCAAATTTCATCAAAATCGGTTGAGAGGTTTAAGCGGTAAAGCGTAACAGACAGACAGACAGACAGACAGAGTTACTTTCGCATTTATAATATTAGTATGGATTATTATTTTATTTTTGCATCAAAATCTTAATGCGGTTCACAGAGTACATCTACCTACCAAGTTTCAACAGTACAGCTCTTATAGTTTCGGAAAAAATGGCTGTGACCTACGGACGGACAGACGGACAGACAGACATGACGAATCTATAAGGATTCAGTTTTTTGCCATTTGGCTACGGAACCCTAAAAAGGTTATAATCTGTCACATAGTGACTTTATTGTCATATTCAAAAAATGATGATAGTTCAGAATACAAGTCTGAGACGAATGAATGTATTTCAGTGATATAGAATAATTAATTTAGATATCGGCATTAGGAACTGCGTATGAACTCTGTGTGTACGAAGCATTTTCCATTAGTTACCCATATGACCACATGTCGTCACATATGATCGCTTCAATTGCGTAACAAGACCAGTTTGTTAATTAATCATAAGACACGCCACGTATTGGTACCAATTAGTCAGTTTTCCGTGTCGAAAGTGATTGGGTGAGCTTCACTATACTAATTACTAAACTATTAATCTTAGTTCAGTTACTTTTGACGTACATAGCTGGTCCTGGAACATTTTGAGAAGAATTATGTTCAAAGTATTTATATAAGGATAGGATCCGGCTCGAAGGACCAATAGTCGTTGAAGGACTAGTGTCTTTGATCAGGGAACTCAAATCCGGCCGTTTTTAGTATTTATGGTTATAGAAGCAACAGAAACGCATCATCTGTGAAAATTTCAACTGTCTAGCAATTACGGTTTATGAGCGTACAGCGTGGTGACAGTGGAGTTGGACGCTGGTAGGCCATAACATCGGTTTCCAGCAGAGGTTCTTCTTCTTCTTCAGCCTATAGATGTCCACTGCTGGACAAAGGCCTCCCCCAAGGCTTTCCACGCTGACCGGTCTTGTGCTGCCCGCATCCATCGGCTTCCTGCGACCTTCACCAGGTCATCGGTCCACCTTGTTGGGGGCTACCCTACGCTGCGTCTTCCAGTACGTGGCCGCCACTCCAGAAGAGGCGCGGGAAGCGTTAACTTCACAAATACGTCAATACGTTTCAAGTACCTATTTACTTTAGAAATGTACGTTATTATTTAAGTTGTTATTTTAGATTAACTAACGTGTATGTTTACAATATGACTTGTTAAAAATAACATGAAAGCTTAGAATAATCATCATCATCATCTCAGCTCCCAGTCGCATCCGAAGTTTTTTATTCAGCTTTGGAGTCTGGGGTCCGCTTTACCAGTCTAACTGCTGATTTTGGCTAAACTTCTGCCGTCTGACCTCCACAACCCGAAGGCGATATCGAAGCATTGCAGTGAGACCAATTGTTGGATTTTTGAGGGTTCCAACAACCCGTAACGACTGCCATTAGATGTTCGTATGGCAACCGGAAACAACGGCTTAACGTGCTTTCCGAGGCACGACCAGACTAGGCTAGGCTTAAAATCCATACTAATATTATAAATGCGAAAGTAACTCTGTCTGTCTGTCTGTTACGCTTTCCCGCTTAAACCTCTCAACCGATTTTGATGAAATTTGGCACAGATAATCTTTAGACCCTGAGAAAGAACATAGGCTACCTTTTATCCCGGAAAAAATTGATGTTCCCGAGGGAAATCTAAAAAGCGCGGTATAACCGAACTCCACGCGGGCGAAGCCGCGGGCGGAAAGCTAGTAATAACATATTATTAATCTACCTAAGTGAAAAAGTTTATAAAGTGGATGGGAAATATCAAAGAGCACCAAAAAAATCGTCCAAACCGCTGTCAATAAGAGACGTACCCAAAAGGCCGGCAGAATCGCACGTATGGCAATCCAAAAAATAGGCCAAGCCACTGGTTGGAACGGTATCCAAAGCCTAGAGCACAGGCGTAGAGTAGCCAGCCTGTCGGTGTTCTATAGGTTGCATTTTAGAGAATTGTGTGACTTAATTATGCCATTGGACGACCCGTCGTACGGAGTACTGACCCTTACGTTGCTGACTCCACTACGATCCTGGTGAAGCATTTCGCCTCGTCTTTTCTCGTCGGAACAATTTGCTTGCGGCGGTGTTTCCGTCGGACTACAATTTAAGTGGCTTCAAGGCTAGAGTGAATAGGCTATCATAAACTAGCGCGCTTTAACTTCAACGATTGCATCACTGCTTACCATCAGGCGGGATCACTGTTAAGCATAAGTTTATAAAGGTCAAAAAACTGGTCTCTAACTAAATGGATTATTATTTTTTGTTAGGTATTTCGACTAGCAAATTACAGCCCAAGTGTCCTTTCTAAACAGAAACACAGGACCCAATTGAATTTCCGTCATTTTAACATACCTAGGGTAATAATATTATCTTCACACAAGTTCAAACACATTTACACCTGACGTATTTGTAGGTCACATCAAACTAATACAATCTGTCGAATTTCTTTATTAGATTTTCAACTTTACAGCTAAAGTTTTAAGAGGGGACTCAGTGCCGAGGAATTGGGTTGTATCCTAAAAAATAATTTAATGTCCGTCAGATAGATTTATAAAAAATATTGAACACGTATTTTTTATTTTTTCTTTCATTCAAATATTTAGGAAGATATATTGATTTGAAATGTCGCATGACGTCACGCCGTGGTACAAAATATACCACGGCGTGACGTTATTGGCCCCCACTCCGTAACTTTAAAACGCTATATCTCAGTAGTTTTTGGTAATTTCGACAAAATAAAAAATACGGGTCTTAATTTTTTTTATTATCTATAAGACGGACTAATTATTTTTTTTATTTTCATACCTTGGATACATCCCTATTTGGAATACAGGTATTTGAAGAAACTATTGCCGTCACGCTGCTTCCAACCTCTCCCGGTAAAGTGCGAAAAGGACTGTTGCAGCTCATTCTTCAAAACACTACAGATCTCAATTGTTTTTACATCAAAATTTAGAGGTAAAGTATACCTATGCTTCTATTATTTTCTTTTTTGATCACGTTTGTCTAATAGTCATCTGAACATCACGGTAAAAAGGATTTTTCGCGATTTTGAAGTATCGTATTTCTTTTAGTAATTAAGTTGCGTAAAAAAATATAAACGTATAATCACGGTCTAAAATTGTAGAAAAAAAAATATTGATCTTCTAAAGGCATTAACTACGAAGAAAACAGCAGAATACTTTTGTATAGAGAAAGCATCACTAGAGTTCCCTCTTAAGGCCCAAGGTTGAATGGGAATATTTTGCAGTTTTAGGTAGCTTGGCCTGCTGTCGTCCGTACCTATCAACCAGTTTATCTTGCCATTTCAAAGCAACGCCTGTCCGTTCATATAAACGTCAAATGATGCCTGAAAATAAAGTTTCTTGCAAGATCAGGATCGAGGAGAGTTTTAACGGGAAAGCTAAGATGAGTGTCACGCGCATTTTTCATTGGACTTTTAAAATTATTTATAGTGTCGTTTACTATCTACTTAAGTAAATAAAACCGCGTGATTTCTGTTCAGTAAATCAATACATAGTATAAAACAAAGTCGCTTTCGCTGTGTGTCCGTATGTATGCTTAGATCTTTAAAACTACGCAACGGATTTTGACGCGGTTTTTTTTAATAGATAGAGTGATTCTTAAGGAAGGTTTGTATGTATAATAAATGCATAATATAGTAGAGAAACACTGAGAAATCTAAAAAGCGCGATAAAACCGAACTCCACGCGGGCGAAGCCGCGGGCGGAAAGCTAGTAATTAATAAAGAACATTGAAATATCGCAGGATAGTGGTCACATCATGACTTTGCCTCAAACTTTCCTCATAGACGGCTCACGCGGCCGTCTTTTTCAACTGTCATTGGCGATATCCGCCATTATTGTGAAATAAAGTTTTCAAAGAATTTCTATAATTTGTTACACGTGTTATTAGCAAAATTGTGGTATCTATTCCACAGAGGCCATTGATCAAGAGTTGAGGTTGAATCTCACCTTGATAAAAGAAGAAGATCAGAATCATTTAATCAAACTTGGTTGAGACTGATATTCAGTCTAGTCTTCTATTTATTTATATTATAATTTATTGTAGACCATAAACACACATTAGTGTTTTCAAGGCTAGAGTGAATAGGCTCTTAATAAACTAGCGCGCTTTACTGTCAACGACTGCATCACGGCTTACTATCAGGTGGCATTGCGGTCAAGTACTAGTTAATAATTTTAAACAAAAATAGGTCGCAGTTTCACAGTTTTTCAGACATTCTGGAATCTCTAATGAGGAAGTCGTGTTTAAAGCTACATCTATCTACTATGCATATAGTAAGTATCCATGTCCTCATTAGAAGCAAGTTCTATGACGTCACAAATTTCTAGTTAGCCGCGGTAACCTCTGGCCCATGAAAACTGGATTTAGATAAATCTAGCTTCGCCGTAGCTGGTCTTTGCGTAGAATTTTTTGTTCACTCCACCCAACTTAGCTGGTCTTAACTGGTTGTAGCTAACCTTATTTCTGTATTCTTTCGTTTATTTATCTAATTGGTTTTTTAACCGACTTCAAAAAGGAGGAGGTTACTCAATTCGACCGTACATGTTTTTTTTTCTATGTTTGTTCGCGCATAACTTCGTCGTTTATGAACCGATTTTGATAATTCTTTTTCTGTTGGAAAGAAGACATTCCTAAGGTGGTCCCATGATAAGGACATCAGGTTTTGATGGTGGAAGACCAGAGAAATGAAGGGTAACTTTCAAAACTTGTAGGGACGGCTAGTGCATCTGTAAGTTTTTTCATTCGGTAGTTTAAAGCACTACAATTTAATAAGGGTCTGGATTAGATCTGATAAAGGGGCCGGGAGACAGGCGAGGGAACTCCTCAATGATTCGCAGCAGCTACCTTGTGTTTGTGCTTGAATAATTTCTATTGATAAGAACTTTACACCTAGATGGGTGGTGACTATCATTAGAGAGCTGATGATGAAGACAAAGGTCAGTTTAGGGAACTCCTCAAAGATTTACAGAAGTTACCTTGTGTTTGGGCTCAATTCATTTATATTAATGAGAACTTTTTTTTAATAATTATAAACTAGTGCTTGACTACAACCCCGCCTGATGGTAAGCAGTGATGCAATCGTTGATGGTAAAGCCTACTAGTTTATTAAGCCTATTCACTTAAAAAACTTAGGAATAGGAAGGATGTCGGCAGTAGAGCGAGGTGATGCAAAGCTAAACCCAAGACCAACACGACCAAACGATGCTACGCTAGAGGGAGATTGATCTGGAGACTCTCCACGACCAAACTCCCGACATAACAACATTTGGCGCATCGTACCCGCCACACAGCGCAGCACAACTGCTCAGACCCGTCCTCCGTACGGCTTCACCAGACATCATGCCGGAACACGACGAATCGCTTGGCGGCAAGACTTTGTCTGGTGGGTGGCAACTTCTGCCGGCAGCCGATGTTTATTTATTTATTTTATTATTTATGTACACACAAAAAAATACGACAAAATTAAGATCTGAGTACAAAGGTGCTGCTTATTTCTTAAGAAATTTCTTCCAGCAGGACTGCGAAAGGAGAAGTAAAACAGAAATGTAGACAATAGTGTGTAAGAACAAGAAGGAAATAGAATATGACTATGATAAGTATAAAAGTAATAATATTAAACATAATACCAAAAACACAACAATATTACATAACAAAAAAACACGAACAAAATAACTATATACTTAAATAAATACATAATACTAAAATATATAAATAGTAATGGTAGCAGATCTTTTTGGTCCCTTGCCAAATCGGTCGAGGCGAACTTCTGTCGACCCACACTGCCTCCGCTGGTGAGGCCTGATGGAACACTGGTCCATACGGCGAGAGAGAAAGCAGGTCTCTTTGCATCTCTCTTTGCCCATAGTTCGCGTCTTGATACTGGCAGTGCTACTCCACCTAATTTACCTCATTGCGGAGCTTCAATGCCGGAGGTTCGCATTAGGAACAAGGAGGTCCTGAGAGCACTGTGTCGTCTGGACCTGAATAAGGCTAGTGGTCCAGATGGTATACCGGCGATTGTTCTTAAGGCATGTGCGCCCGAGTTGTCTCCTGTATTGACGCGCCTGTATCGCCTCTCATTTGGGACTGGTATAGTGCCCAAGTCCTGGAAGCTTGCCAACGTGCAGCCCGTGCCCAAAAAGGGTAGTCGTGCCGATCCTACCAACTATCGGCCGATTTCGGTAACCTCCATACTCTGCAAGATTATGGAGCGTGTATTGAATTCGCGCCTCTTGGCTTACCTGGAAGGTAACGATCTCCTCAGCGACCGACAGTACGGTTTTCGGCGCAATCGGTCAACTGGGGACCTACTAGTGTATGCCACTCACTTGTGGGGCGAGGCCCTCGAGAGAAATGGGGAAGCGATTGCCGTCTCCCTTGATGTCTCGAAGGCCTTCGACCGGGTATGGCACGCTGGCCTTTTGAGTAAGCTTCCAGCGTACGGCGTTTCCGCTGGCCTGACTGGCTGGTTTAAAGACTTCCTGACTGAACGGTCCCTCCGAGTTGTTGTCGACGGATGCTCATCGGAGCCCATGTCGACCAATGCCGGTGTTCCTCAGGGGTCTGTTCTCTCTGCAACTCTGTTCCTGCTGCATATTAATGATCTGCTGATGCCCGGTATCTATGGGTATGCAGATGACAGCACAGTTGTGGAGAGATATCTGCCGGAAGCTCGGGCTAGTAAGGAAGCAATCTTGTCCGAAAGAGAGGCTATGGTAGAGCGTACGAGTGCTGCACTACAGGCAGTCTCCGAATGGGGCAAAGCCAATCTTGTAGCATTCAATGCCGCCAAAACACAGGCGTGTCTTTTCACCGCCAAAAGGAGCCCGTTCACCTTGGCTCCTACTTTTCAGAATGTATCCTTGGAGTGCACCAACCGCCTTCAGCTTTTGGGAGTAGAGATTTCCTCGAACCTTAACTTTGGGCGGTTCATTGAGTCCAAGGCCAGGGTGGCTGCTAGAAAACTTGGCGTTATCGCAAAGGTCCGGCGGTACTTCACACCGGGGCAGCTTCTAATGTTGTACAAAGCACAGGTCCGCTCGTGTGTGGAGTACTGCAGCCACATTTGGGCTGGTGCTGCGAAATGTCACCTGGATACTTTGGATTCAGTGGAGAGGCGTGCGAAGAGGCTGATTGGCGACCTAGACTTAACTCGAAACGGTCTCCAAAGCCTGGAGCACAGGCGTAGAGTAGCCAGCCTTTCGGTCTTCTATAGGTTGCATTCTGGTGAGTGTGCAAGGGAATTGCATGATTTAATTCCCCCATCACCGTTCCACCATCGGACGACCCGTCGTACGGCGAGTTTCCACCCTTACGTTGTTGATACCACTGCGACCCGGACGAAGCGTTTCGCTTCCTCTTTTATACCGCGTACATCGAGGGACTGGAACAATTTGCCAGCGACGGTGTTTCCGTCACATTACAATTTGAGTGTCTTCAAGGCTAGAGTGAATAGGTTCTTAATAAACTAGCGCGCTTTACCATCAATGATCGCATCACTGCTTACCATCAGGCGGGATTGCGGTCAAGCGCTTGTTTATAACTTATAAAAAAAAAAAAAAAGTAATAAATCCATACTAATATTATAAATGCGAAAGTAACTCTATCTGTCTGTCTGTCTGTCTGTTACGCTGTCCCGCTTAAACCTCTCAACCGATTTTGATGATTTTGGCATAGACAATCTTTAGACCCTGAGAAAGAACATAGGCTACCTTTTATCCCGGAAGAAATTGATATTCTCGAAGGAAATCTAAAAAGCGCGATATAAACGAACTCCACGCGGGCGAAGCCGCGGGCGGGAAGCTAGTATATAAATAGTTATGGCCTACCACCGAGAAAACCGTAGATTGCAGGAGCCTATTCGCAACTATGTTGGCACCAGCGTCCAGTCTGACCGGATGCAACTGAACAGTACTTTTTGGAACAAAAAATTGTCAAATATAAACTTTTTTACAAAAAAAGCAAACATCATCATCATCATGTCAGCTACAGGAAGTAAACTGCTGGACATAGGCCTCCCCCAAAGATTTTCAAAAACACCGGTTTGGATTTTAGTCAGATCATTCGACCACCTAGTCGTTGGGTGTCCGACGCTGCGCCGGTACGTGTTCGCCATTCAAGAGCCTTTCTGCCCCATCGGCCACCGGCTCTACGAGCCATGTGCCCCGCCCACTGCGACTTCAAAGAGCTAACATATATAAAAAAAATTGTGATCCACAAATGTCGGACAGTCCCCCAAAACGCCCCCCCTTCGCCACTTCCTAGTGTAGCTTTGAAGAAGTGGCGGAACGAACTCATTATCATCACCTCAGCGTTAATCCCAGTCGCATCTAAAGCTTTTTTAGCTTTGGAGTCTACGTTCAGCTTTTACCAGTCTAACTGCTGATCTAGGGTAGAGTTTGTTTGTAACAAACAAACGAACGCGCTAATCTCAGGAACCATTAGTCCGATTTGAAAATTTCTTTATGCGTTGGATAGGCCAATAATCCAGGAAAGTTTTAGGCTATAAACATCGCGCTGCGACTAATAGGAGCAGGGAATATAAAAAAAAAACGCGTGAAACCGCATGGCGCAGCTAGTTTTGACTAAACTTCGATATTTAGAACTCCACAACCCGAAAGCGATATCGAAGCATTGCAGTTAGACCAATTGCTGGACTTTTGAGGGCTCCAACAACCCGTAACGACTGCCACTAGATGTATTAGAGTAATAGAATACATAAATTATAATATATCATCTGTGGTATATGGTCGTCTTACTAGTCTACTCATGTTTTAAATATTTATTTTTTTATGTAACTGACTGGCAACATGGAAAGTGGTTTTGGTCGTGTCTATGATTAATCCTTTAATTATAATAAATGAATGCGAAAGTGTATACTTGTATTGTTGATTTATCCATCTTGAGATAGAAGCCTTTTGGCCCCGTATAGGATTACTGTTTCATTTTTTTTTGTTCTATTTAGATTGTGACCTTCCTTTTACCTTAAGTTTATACTTTTATTTTCTTTTATCTTTATACTATAAACGTAGTCCCCGGGTCAAAGTGATTTTACTTCAAAACGGGTATAAATGCTTTTTTTTTTATAAATTGAACAACATGTTTTTTGATTCTCCAGGCTATAACGAATTTGATATTCATAGACATTAAAATATCGAAAATAGATCCAATATTGTTATTGTGTATGCAAAATCCAAAGATTTATAGATCACACGTCGTCACTGGATTTTGAACACATTGTACTGAACCGAACATTGAAATTCCAACAGAGAGTATTACAGCACGTCTCACCAAGGAAACACTCAGTTCGATTTTCGAATTTCAGTTCTAAGCAGAGAATTTAAAACCTGTCAAATTACAGATTTGTCAAATACTCCAGAGACAGTCTATACGCGATTAAAAATATGGGTGGTACTAAAAAATAACGTTAATTTATGTCAGGCACGGACCATTTTGATAGGACGAAACTAATATTTATCTTCGGTCCTTTTCTTAATTAAACATAAACTTTAAATTATTTTAGATCGTGAGCAAAAGAATCGGCGTCAATAAATTAAAAAAAAATACAACAAAAGCCTAGGCCAGAGAGCACCACGAAGCGTATTTGTTTATTATTATTAAAGATTTTGGTTTAATTGTTTTCATTTCATCTATTTTTTCCCACTGTTAGGATTCCATATTACATTGTACCGTGTCTTCTCCCTCTCATCGAGAGAAGGCCAGTTTCCCAACAGTGGTAACAACATAGGCTGATTATGTATGTTATGTATGTGCCTACTCCGTCCAATCAGCACTAAGAATACGAATATACTAAGACTCTTTAAACAAAAGAGAAAGAACACGAAACTAAAAGAATTTTTAAATGATATAACATCTCATTATCTTTAAATAAAATCACACGAACACGAACGCACCTTTTTACTTTTAATAATTAGCTACATCTTCTCACGAAACCATTCATTTCATTCGTTCTACCATTCATTGTTAACAACGCAGTAGATCACATTATGTAATTCGCTTTCCTTATTTGTAAGACATTCTTAGAAAGAAAGAAAAAGTATTTATTGTGACTACAGAAAGGTCATCAAACTAAGTTAAACACAATCCATACTAATATTATAAATGCGAAAGTAACTCTGTCTGTCTGTCTGTCTGTTACGCTTTCCCGCCTAAACCTCTCAACGGATTTTGATGAAATTTGGTACAGACAATCTTTGGACCCTGAGAAAAAACATAGGCTACCTTTTATCCCGGAAAAATTGATATTCCCGAGGGAAATCTAAAAAGCGCGATATAACCGAACACCACGCAGGCGAAGACGTGGGCGGAAAGCACACAATCTTTAGACCCTGAGAAAGGACCTAGGCTACCTTTTATCCCGGAAAAATTTGATGTTCCCGAGGGAAATCTAAAAAGCGCGAGATAACCGAAATTTACGCGGGCGAAGCCGCGGGCGGAAAGCTAGTTAAAAATAAAATGAAGTTAAAAAAGGAACAAGAAATTAGAAAGTCCTTTACGAGATCAAAAGGCATACCTCATACCTCAGCATAATGCTTCGATATTTAAAAAAAGTAAATGTAGTAGCGCTAGTATTCTGATAGGGTTTGGTGTTAAAAGCCACAAAACAACACTTAATATGATTATTTGATTATGTTTTAAAGTAAAGAAAGCATCGAAATATACGGTCTAAATTATTTACAATCGACTCAGTTTTAGCGTTCCAGAACAATTTTTTTCTATAGTATTTTTGTTATTAGGTACCAAGAGTTCATTCATAGAGTTTGTGGAGGCGTGCGAAGGCGTGCGAAGACTATTTTTTTTTTTTTCTTTTGTCCGGCGCTGCTATACTTTTGTATCGTGGGTGCGTTTACAAACATTTAAAGTTACATACACAAACAGCCAGACCCGGAACAACTACCTGTCGGCCATACGAATATTTGTTCGGTGAACCAAATTCATGACACGCAACGCACCAGGCGATCGCTCAGACCGACAGACACTGCTCAAATGGGTGATCCAGCTTTGGTTAAAACCAATCTTTAAAGGATAGCCTTACGGTATTCTATAGGATGTATTTTGGAGAGCATGCGCGGGAATTACATGACTTAATTCCGCCATCACCTTTCCATTATTAAACAAACCCGTCGTACGGCGTCATCGGTACGATCCGGACATGGTGTTTTGCCTTGTAGTTTACACTTACACCGCGCACATCGAAGGACTGGAACAAATTGCCTGCAGCCTCTCTGTCCGATTCTAATTTAAGTGTCTTCAAGTCTAGAATGAATAGGCTTTTAATAAACTATTACTGCTTATCATCAGGCATCAGCAATAGTTTAACGTCCCACGTCGACTCAACATTCACACGATAAAAGCCGCGGGCAAAAGACTGTTCTCCACTCGAACGTCCCGATTTGACAGCTAGGAAAGCGTTGTACGTCCAAGCGCGCGATCGGTATCAAGCCGCGCCGAGCGCTCGTAAAATCCTCGTTATTTTCTTCTTATTTTTTAGCAGAAGTCTATTTAATTACTTAATATGAACAATTTTTTCTTCAGGGATTATTTTGTCATATTTTAAGATTCTAACAAAAAAAAAAAAAATGACGAAAATCCGGCACACAATGAGCAATGACCAATAATTTAATCGTCCACTATAACACTCGTAAAGTCATCTTATCAGACATTATTACAAAGTATTTATACATATTCAGAAAAAACAAGTCTCGATAATTATTTTAATATGTAACACTAATAAAAATACATAATTTATTACTCTTATTTTAATCGCAGAACTCAAAACCACTTTACAAAACTGCACTCACCGTTTTTAAACAATTTTTTTTCCGATAAAATGTCTGATATTACAATTAAGTAAAGGCAGAACTGACAAAGTTAAAAGAAATAAATTTACGCATACCAACGCAACGCGAATCAAAAGAACATCAAAATTTTATCTGAAATCCGTGAGACATTGTCAATTTTTAAACTTTTCTTTAGCATAAGTCAATATTAAAAATTCAATGTCCATCATTCCATAGTCCATAGACAAGAAAGAACTTTTCTTTTGTCCACGAGAAAAATGGAGCGAAATATTTGAAAACAGAACAAAGGGTGTTCTTGTCATAAACAGAAAAAGTCCATTCAAATATAAGTCTTTATTTATATTCTATACTAATAAAAAGCAAGAGTTTGTTTGCTTAACATCACGCTAAGATCCTTAGGAGTTTAGCAAAACAGGTCAGAAGGAAGGTTGAGGGAAAACCAATTAATAGCGGAGGCAGGCGACGGGAAAGCTTGAATCGGGGAAGCAAAAAAATTCACGTGGACGTGGGCCAAAACTAATAAAGGGTGTATCTGACATCGACGCACAAACGAATACCATGTATCAAGTACATGATACTGAAGCCCCCATGGGTGGAATTTTTCGTCGGCTTTTCCCTGATAATAAAAAATAATATGCAGTTTTTTCCCTTTAGACCGTTCGTAATTGCTATACTTTTATAACCCAATAAGATTTTAAGGGAAAAATTAATTAATTCGCTACTTACACAAAAAAGCGCAATGTGAACAAAACTTGAAAACTATCTTATCAGCTGATTTAATAGATTTCACATCAGGGATCAACGTCATACCTACAAATATGCACGACGGCACGCTTGCAACGCTCAAAAGCCGAGCCGACACTTTTTTTAAATACTTTGATTTGTGTAACCGCTCATTAACGACATAAAGGACTATCATAATTTTATTAGTGGCATGCGGTCTAGCCTTTTCGCATCATCATCTCAGCGTTAATCCCAGTCGCATCCGCAGCTTTTTTCAGCTTTGGAGTCTGGGGTCCGCTTTACCAGTCTGCTAATTTTGGCTAAACTTCGATATTTTCCGTGAAGCGACTGCCGTCTGACCTCCACAACCCGAAGGCGATATCTAAGCATTGCAGTAAGACCAATTGTTAGACTTTTGAGGGCTCCAACAACCCGTAACGACTGCCACTAGATGTTCGTCTGTCAACCGGGACCAACGGCTTAAGGCGCTGTGTTCAGTAAAAATAGGCTTCTTAAAACAATTTTTTAGCCAAATGTATACATTTCAGAGCAGCCAAAAATTTATATGTTAATCTTGATTATATGTAGCAGGAAACCATTGTTTTCAAAACACGTTTTGAATTAATTTTCTCGATAGAAAAAAATCCTAAAGTAACCCCTAAAATTGAATTTATAACAGTTGTAACTGTATTATTAATCATCAAATCTTGATAAAATTGAGAAGAGCGATGTAAAATATAATAGTAAATGAAACCATTGTTTTTGTTTATCGATTTAACTAAGATATTCTAAAATAAATAATGTATTTAATGATAAATAACGTGAACGAAACGTCGCTCCATCGCGGCGTCCATTGCCTTCTCTTTCACTTCTATGCTTAGCGACAGTGACCGCTGAGGCGTGGTGCTTGTCGGACCTATGTCACTTTTTGCTTTACCCCGCACAAAAAATAATTATATTTACGTGTCTGTTTGTTGATGAATAATCATATTTCGTTTTTGCCCGGGTTCAAACCCCAGGTTTACATTATATGCTTTTTGTAGATTTTAATTGAAATAAATGCTTTTTAATTTACTGTTGTATTTTTGCCGATATTTTATTTGATTTTTTTCTGTAATTATTCTTTTTACTTTTTCGCGGCACATTTTTCTTCACCTGTATGTGTTCGGGTTCAAACCCCAGCCTTACGTTGTATGCTTTTTGTTGGATTTCTTATTTGCAATTGTTTTTTTTTTAATTATTATTAATTTAGCCGATTTTCTGTATTTTTTGTAGTAATTGTTCCATCTTTTTAAATATATTCTTTTTGTAACAATTATAATGCAAACTAATATTTAAAATCAATTCGTTATAATTTTCTTTCTACAAATTTCTAGAAATTAATAATAAATAATAATAATAAGCCTTTATTTAACCATGAATTTCTTAGTTCATAATATAATTTAAAAAAGAAAAACAATAAAAATAACAGTTAATTTGATAATAGTTCAAAACAGTAAATTTAGATTTCATTTTGTTGCATTATTCATGGCCCCTTTCAGTATAGGCCTCCTCCAAGTGCCTCCATCTATTTCACTCGTACAAACCCGATTTCGATAAGAGTTGCAGTTTTGAAGAAGAAATCTTTTATTTTTTTAAATATCCGAAAATGCATTTTTTTTTTAACAGTTACTCTAAACAGCTGTTTATAAATAGTAATTTCTAGAAATGATATATTTCTAACAGTTTCATGAAAAAAGGACATAACACAAAAAATTTAAGCAGAACGGACAAAGCGCATTATAAAAATAAAAAAGAAAACAAAAAAAATAATAAAAAATGAAAATATGTATAAAGTACACATTTTCGAAAATCGCAAGGTAAAGTCGGATTCGATCCTGGTGCTCGTCTAATGCGAACCGGGACTGTGACGAACAGAGCCAACCGTACCTCGGGGTTGGGTTGTGAAATTACGCTTCTAAATGTAGATGGAATAGAAAAGAAAAACAATAAAAATAACAGTTGATTTGATAATAGTTCAAAACAGGAAATTTAGATTTCATTTTGTTGCATTATTCATGGCCCCTTTCAGTATAGGCCTCCTCCAAGTGCCTCCATCTATTTCAATCTTTTTGTGTTGTGTTATTCTAAGCACTCGTACAAACCCGATTTCGATAAGAGTTGCAGTTTTGAAGAAGAAATCTTTTATTTTTTTAAATATCCGAAAATGCATTTTTTTTAACAGTTACTCTAAACAGCTGTTTATAAATAGTAATTTCTAGAAATGATATATTTCTAACAGTTTCATGAAAAAAGGACATAACACAAAAAATTTAAGCAGAACGGACAAAGCGCATTATAAAAATAAAAAAGAAAACAAAAAAAATAATAAAAAATGAAAATATGTATAAAGTACACATTTTCGAAAATCGCAAGGTAAAGTCGGATTCGATCCTGGTGCTCGTCTAATGCGAACCGGGACTGTGACGAACAGAGCCAACCGTACCTCGGGGTTGGGTTGTGAAATTACCCTTCTAAATGTAGATGGAATAGAAAAGAAAAACAATAAAAATAACAGTTGATTTGATAATAGTTCAAAACAGTAAATTTAGATTTCATTTTGTTGCATTATTCATGGCCCCTTTCAGTATAGGCCTCCTCCAAGTGCCTCCATCTATTTCAATCTTTTTGTGTTGTGTTATTCTAAGCACTCGTACAAACCCGACTTCGATAAGAGTTGCAGTTTTGAAGAAGAAATCTTTTATTTTTTTAAATATCCGAAAATGCATTTTTTTTTAACAGTTACTCTAAACAGCTGTTTATAAATAGTAATTTCTAGAAATGATATATTTCTAACAGTTTCATGAAAAAAGGAGATAACACAAAAAATTTAAGCAGAACGGTCAAAGCGCATTATAAAAATAAAAAAGAAAACAAAAAAAAATAATATAAAATGAAAATATGTATAAAATATACATTTTCGAAAATCGCAAAGTAAAGTGAACGGATGTGGGATTCGAACCTGCTGCTCGTCTAATGCGAACCGGGACTGTGACGAACAGAGCCAACCGTATCTCGCGGTTGGGTTGTGAAATTACGGTTCTAAATGTAGATGGAATAGAGAATGGTTGGTATAGATTTAATAGAACGTGCGTATTTCTCGATGCACGACGCCTCACCTCACACATCGATGTACTCGCGCGGAGCGCCCCGCGCCCCGCAGTGGGCGGGGCTAGTCGTGTCCCACTTCGTCTGCTTCACCCCCTCAAATACCTAAAAGTTTGCTATTCACAGCGTCTTAACGTGCTTTCCGAGGCACGACCAGACCAGTGCAAGTATTCATATTCATGCATACAAACATTTGCACTGTGCGGGGATCGAACCCGCGCCTCCTTGCGCAACGGCCGCGTTCGCTACCGCTATACCACGGAGGCTGTCTGGAATGTTATTATTTGGTATTCTTAGTAATGGATGTCCCAGCGAGAGTCTATTTTATTCAAGTATAATAACTTAACCTTCCTATACATATGTAAAGAAAACCCTGTCCGATCCGTGAAGGTATTGTTAGGTATCGTTAACTGATTCTAATAATGCCTACAAAGCCGGACTAAACTTAAAAAAAAAAATCCCCCAAAAAAATAAATGTTATTTCGAAAAAGCAAGGTAACTTAATGCATGTGCGGCAGGCAACCCGATAGGCATACATGCGCGGGTGAAGGGGGGCGGGGCATGCGGCACGTGGTCGCATCGCTATTCGCTCCGTCACAAATGGTGTTGTCAGTTTTTTAAAAATTACCAAATTTCGGGGAAATTGAAATTAATTCCCGGGAAAAAAAGATTATTTTAAAATTCATTATTATTGTTATTATGATGATTATGTAAAATTTTATATTATATTTGGTCAAGTGTTTACCTAACCTTTATTATCCTTATGGGTCGGACAGGGTTTTCTTTACATATTGTATATATTGGGCAGATTCCCTTGTTCACAAACTAAACTAAATATAAGTTCAGCACATCTCTTTCTTTCTATTTCATTATAAAAAGGACAGAAGATCAACATTAGTCCTGTCAAAATAGTCAGCGCCTGACGTAAATTGGCTTAATTAAAATCGCCATGTTTTTAATCACGTCTAAACTGTCTATGGTGTATCTTAATTTGACAAAGTATACTATTACTACACACATCAAAAGTGTCTAGGGATCAAGCATTTTTATGCGGATTTCTTGAGATTGAGATGTGGCTTTGTAATAAATTTATGATTTTATAAATTTATATGGATCCTTTTTGGTGCATTTCATAATTTGAATCAGGAACTGTGAATCAAATTCGAGTAAAAGATGAAAATCAGCTGTCAATATTTTCCCTATAAAAACATACAACGCATTGAAGACATTATTAGTGCTACTGTTTCCCTACTACTGATTAAAACCAACGTTATTATGGAGCGGCGACGTCATTTAAGCAGGGAAGAAATGCTCAGAGCCGTGGGAATGATAGAAGCTGGTTCCCGGCAACGTACTGTGGCTTTAGCTCTGAATACAAGTCAGAGTGTTATCAGTCGACTTTGGACACGTTACCGAAGCACTGGTACCGTGGCTGAGCGCCATGGAGGACGGTATCGCTGCACCACACGGAGACAAGACCGATACATTCAAATCTTAACTCGAAGAGCTCCAACAATAACCGCCATGATGTTAGCCGTGAGGCTTCATCACTCTTCAGGGAACTTAATTAGCGACCAAACAGTCAGAAACCGCTTGCATGAAGTGAACCTTCATTCCCGAAGACCGCTACGGGTACCACCTATAGCAATGCACAATCGTAGGATTCGATATCAATGGGCTCTTGAACACAGAAATTGGGCAGAAGAACAATGGCGTTTCGTGTGCTTTTCTGATGAGTCTCGTTTTGGTATGAGACCGGATACAAGACGTATACGACACTGGAGAACCCCTGGACGCCAACAGCGATTAAAATCCTGCCAGGAAGTCCATCCTTATAGTGGTGGAACCATCATGGTATGGGCGGGTATTTGGATCGGCGGAAGAACTGAGTTGATTTGGATCAGAGGCAACCTCAACGCTCAAATTTATGCTGAAACGATTGTATCAGACGTCATCGTTCCTCTACAAGTGCAAATCGGTCCCTTATTTCAGTTAATGCATGATAATGCACGACCGCACACCGCAAGAGTTGTAAGACAGACTCTCGCCGCAGCTAACATCAATGTCCTGCCCTGGCCTGCTCAGTCGCCAGACTTGAACCCGATTGAGCATGCATGGGATATGCTACAGAGAAGAGCTCTGCCGAATATGGAGGGTATCCAGTCGCAAGAAGACCTTTTTTTGTTGTTGCAACGAACATGGGCGGCCATTCCACAGCGTGATTTGGATGAACTCATTTTGAGTATGCCAAACCGATGTTCTTGTGTTGTTAGTGTTCGCGGTAGAAACACGGATTATTAATTGTTTAAGTTACCCAATAAAATTTTAGAGAAAACTGTTATTTCAGTCTTTTTTTCGAACTTTTGTGTTAGTGGTTCAAATGTCAAATATCCCTTTATTAGGAAAATGGCAAATTTCTTTATTAATGCAAAGGTGACTTGGTTTATCGTTACTGTGACAAACGAAAACACTTTATTTGATGAATCCTTAAAGAAAATTTTAATTAATATCAATCAGGAGAAAAGTTATTGCAAAAATATATGTTGATCCCTAGACACTTTTGATGTGTGTATTATAATTATGTCTTCTTAACATAGTGACAACCAATAGGAGCGGAGCATAACTAATTCCACGCGAACGAAGTCGCTGGTGGCCGCTAGTTTGTTTTACACATTCGATCCAGCCGTCCCTTGCTGTCCTCTCCAGCGACGCCCTAAGTCGAGGTTCGTACCCCACAGGGGGTGCCCTTAGTGCGTAGTCGCCTAATTTTAATTTAGTTTTAAGTGCCCCTGGCTGGAGGCTTTAATTTTAATTAAGGCATCCACAGGAAAGTCCGATTAAGTAGTTACGGTCTCCTAGTAGCCACCTACGACATGCCATATAAAAAAAAAAGTCCGCTAGTTTGAGATAAAACTAGCGTTTTTTTCTCAACTATGTTGTTTTTGGCTAACCTTTGTCGCTATTAATAGTGTCTATTCCATCAGGTCTAGTAACATGCAGCAGGCAAGGTACTTAGGACATTATAATAATAGTCAGTAATCGTTAATCACCAAATGTTGTTTTGTCGGGGGTTTCGTCGTGGAGGGTCGCCATCAATCTCCCTCTGGCGCAGCATCGTTGGTCGTGTTGTCGGGTTTAACATGGCATCACCTCGCTCAGCTGCCGTCTTCCTTCCTATTCACTGAGTTTTTTTAAGTGAATATGCTTAATAAACTAGCACGCTTTACCATCAACGATTGCATCACTGCTTACCATCAGGGGGGATCGCGGTCAAGCACTAGTTTATAACTAGTTACAAAAAAAGATAGTTTGTGTAGTACAACCAACAAACAATGAAATTCGCTCCGTTTTTCAGGTGTGGGAAACAAAATTATTCTATTACGCATGTCCAATTAAGTAGATAGTCGTTAATAAGGGAGCCACATAATTATTGATCAATTTTTAGGCTCCAGTATAAAAATAGCCATCTAATTTCAGTCAACAATTTCAATAAAACGACGGGTTGCAAATAAATACCATATAATGTAGTAACAGTATACATTAGATACTAATTCCATAGTTGAAAATAATGATGATTCATCGGCGCCATTTTATTCGAACCTATTATAGATTCCAATTTCAAAAGCAGGCTTGTTCGGTTTCACGACTTCACGTTCAAAGTTAAAATGGTTGAATAAACTGCATAGGATTAGTTCGCGGACTGGTTGATGCACATAAAACCGGTTTGGTATGACCTACCTACAGTTTGATACTGGCTCTACAAAAGATCTTTGTGTTATTGAACTTTGGCGATTGTGATACGCGTCGTGAGTAGTATTTGTCCAAGAGTTTCGTAGGTGATTTTTGCAGTTGGTTGTAGCAATTGCTTCAATAGATGTTTGTGTAAAAACCGAAAAGTTAATACCCAAGTACGACTAACACGCCACCTAAAAAGGTAGAGGAGGCTAACAAGATATCACACATAGACAGCTTAAATAACCACAGATATAATTCCCCATCTTTTCGATTTGCCTTGTGTGCAATGGTGCAATGCTAATACTAATTGCACTACAGAAAAACTGTGAACGTTGTATAAAATCATAGCAGCCCGCCGCTTTCGCCGCACCGGTCTGCCGCAATTTTTAAATCGGTAATATCTTCGAAAATATTTATTTAAATCATATGCTGTACAGGGCCATATAGATCTATATTAAACTAACAATGTATTTAAGGCATTGATATAATATTAAACAGATATGAAATGCTCTAACAAATTAACCAAAATAAATGTGCCGATCGGAGCAGCAGCACACACATGCAATTTTTTTATTCTGCGTACATTTCACACGTTGGTACAATGTGAGTGAGATGGGGCGCAATCTAAAGCATAGAGAAGAAAAAGATGGCTAGTGTTTGTCGTTTGTTTTTACGAGTGCATCGAGAGTGACTAAAGCGAGATACTGGACTTACCTTCTTTTGTACGCTTCATTTTCAGTGCGCTAGTGACTTATCTACCTTAGTTTAATATTTTATAAATAATTTAAGGTATTTAATTGAATAAGGATTAATGCTGTATTCGTTAAAATCGCTTTGAAAATTAGCCATTATTTGTCGGTAAAAGTAAATGACAAAAAATGTTATTGTAGGATATCCATAAGCGATAGACAATACCATCACGGAGTTTTCTGTAGACCTTTTCAATGTGTACAGTACTTAGTACATTACTTTGACAAATCTCGTAGAATTCAGCCTGCGTTTGCAATGTAAGCAGAAAAAAGTAATTATTTACGACATCACATTAGAAACCTCAAAAATAACAGTATTTCTAAACCATTTAATTAATGGATGTTATTATTACACACAGCCTCCGTGGCGTAGCGGTAGCGAACGCAGCCGCTGCGCAAGGAGGCGCGGTTTCGATCCCCGCGCAGTGCAAATATTTGGTTGCATGAATATGAATAATTGCACTGGTCTGGTCGTGCCTCGGAAAGCACGTTAAGCCGTTGGTCCCGGTTGCCATACGAACATCTAATGGCAGTCGTTACGGGTTGTTGGGAGCCCTCAAAAGTTCAAAAATTTGTCTAAGTACAACGCTTCGATATCGCCTTCGGGTTGTGAAGGTCCGACCGCAGAAGAGACGATGGACTATTCCGTGGGTGAGACGGCAGTCACTTCGCGGAAAATATCGAAGTTTAGCCAAACTCAGCAGTTAGACTGGTAAAGCGGACCCCAGACTCCAAAGCTAAAAAAAGCTTTGGATGCGACTGGGATTAACGCTGAGATGAAGATTATACAAAAACCTTCCTCTTCAAAAAATTGCAACAAAATCTGGCGGCGTGGTTTTAAAGATTTTAGCATAATATAGGGGACAGAGAAAGCGTCTTTCTTTGTTTTATCTCGGTGGTAGGTTAAGTAAAGGTTTTTTTTTCTTCAAAGTTTGGTAAAGGTAAAGTTTGATTGTTGTAACAATTGCGCTAGCGGATACCTCTTCTTCTTTTATCAAGGTGAGATTCAACCTCAACTCTTGGTCAACGGCCTCTGTGGAATAGATACCACAATTTTGGCAATAACACGTGAACAAATTATAGAAATTCTTTGAAAATTTTATTTCACAATAATGGCGGATATCTCCAATGACAGTTGAAAAAGACGGCCGCGTGAACCGTTTATGAGGGGGTTTGAGGCAAAGTCATGATGTGGCCACTATGCTGCGATATTTTCAATGTTCTTTATGAATTATTTACTGAATGCAGTTTTTACTACATAAATCACGCGCTTTTATTTAGTAAACGACACTATAAATAATTTTAAAAGTCCAATGAAAAATGCGCGTGACACTCGTCACTCATCTTAGCTTTCCCGTCAAATACCGCGGATACCTCCTGAGGATACATCGCGGACAGTTTGTTGATTAACGTCAATGCCTGACATGTCCGTGTGTGTCTTACGTGTATAAGCATGCATTTTGTTTCTCATGGAGGTGATCTCGAGGTATCGAACTAATCCGCGACTGCAAGGTGAGGCCATCTTCGGCATGTCACGACTTTTACTGTAATACTAGCGGCCGCCCGCGACTTCATTCGCGTGGAGTTAGGTATTTGAACATTTTAACCCCAAAAGAGTTATTTTAAAATTATAGTAAGTATCTTATAAAATGTTAATCGAAATTAAGTGATGTCAAAGACAATTTTGTTTAAAATTAAATAGGTACGAATCTTTACTAATATAATGTATAATGTGGAAAAGTTTGTTTGAACGCGCTAATCTCAGGAACTACTAACTAAAATTCTTTTTGCGTTGGATAGCCCATTAATCCAGGAAGGCTTTAGGCTATATAACATCACGTTGCGATCAATAGCAGCGGAGCATGACTAACTCCACGCGAACGAAGTCGCTGGCGGCCGCTAGTAATAAATATAAATACATATTTGTTTTTTTTTTTTTTTTACACACTATAAACCAGCGCTTGACCGCAATCCTGCCTGATGGTAAGCAGTGACGCAATCGTTGATGGTAAAGCGCACTAGTTTATTAAGAGCCTATTCACTCTAGCCTTGAAGACACTCAAATTGTAGTCCGACGGAAACACCGCCGCTGGCAAATTGTTCCAGTCCCTCGATGTACGCGGTATAAAGGAGGAGGCGAAACGCTTCGTCCGGATCGTAGTGGTGTTAACAACGTAAGGGTGGAAACCAGCCGTACGACGGGTCCTCCGCTGGTGGAACGGAGATGGGGGAATTAAATCATGCAATTCCCTCGCACACTCCCCGAAATGCATCCTATAGAACACCGAAAGGCTGGCTACTCTACGCCTGTGCTCTAGGCTTTGGAGACCAACTCGAGTTAGATCAGGGTCACCAATCAGCCTCTTTGCTCCTATTCGTAGCAGCGTGATGTTATATGTATAGCCTAAAGCCTTCCCGTATTAATGGGCTATCTAAAACGATTTTTTCAAATCGGCCCGGTAGTTTGTCAGTTTAGCGCGTTCAAACAAACAAACTAATTCTTCAGCTTTATGTAACATCATCAGCCACATGAAGTCCACCGCTGGACAGAGGCCTCTCCCAAGGATTTCCAAAAAGAACGTCTGGACGCGACCTGCATCCAGCGCTTCCCTGCGATTTTAGTCAGATCATCCGACCACCTAGTCGGGGCGGTTCCGACGCTGCGCTTGCCAGTACGTGGTCGCTATTCAAGAGCCTTTCCGCCCCATCGGCCATCGGCTCTACGAGCTATGTGCCCCGCCCACTGCCACTTGAGAAAGATAATCCGGGCTATGTCGGCGACTTAGCCCGGACTTAGGCCTAAGTCGTGGTGGCCTAGTGGTTAAAACACCAGCCTCTCAAGTATGAGTGCGCCGGTTCGATTCCAGGTCAGCCAAGTACCAATGTAACTTTTCTAAAGTTATATGTACTTTCTAAGTATATCTTGGACACAAATGACTGAAGGTGAAGGAAAACACTTTGAGGAAACCAAGTCTGAAATCGCCCACCCGCATTGAGCAAGCGTGGTGATTACGCGCAATCCTTCTCTGTATGAGAGGAGACCTGTGCCCAGCAGTGGGACGATAAAAAGGTTGATAATGATGATGTCAGCGACTTTAGTTCTACGAATCTCCTCATTCCTGATTCAATCGCGTAGAGAAACACCTTGCATAGCCGTCTACATAGCTCTCTTGTCTGTGCGACCTTGTGATGTATTAGTATGGATATCGATAGGCCTGCTGCCACTGACGGCTGTCAAAATCACTATAAGCTTTAATCGTTACAATAAGGACGCTGCTTGGTCGCTCGCAGAATAGTTGACACGGCTCAGTTGCCATAGAAAATAGGTTGCAGCAATGAGAGATAAAATGGCTGTTTTAACCTTAACATACTTTTGTAAATTATCTCCCTTTGCACTCCATCCACTTATACGATCCTGTTACTCCTTCCTTTCCCCTTTTGTAAACAACTTATTCGTTTCCACAAAAATAATAGACAAAACTCAATATGCTTGTGGTCAATGCATAAACTGCGTCACAAAAAAAAATAACTGAATGTTGTAAATGGAATGTAGGGTATGGAAAACCATGGATTCACGCAATATCATTTTTGAGCTGAATTTCTGAAATGACATCATCAGTGGTCACGTCAAACTGAAAAAAGCGGGTTGACACTAGAATTTCAATGATGTTTGTTTTTGTTTTCGCTCTGGGCGGAGCGGAAGGGCGTGTCAGACTTTTACTGACTAAACCCACCCGTGTTTCGTCACTTTCCTGTGCGCCAGCGCCGCGGTTTCTTTTTTAACCAACACGCAACCCTGACCAAGGAAGCATCGGTCTTCGTGGACCTCGTCACGGTGTGCTGAGATCTCTTTGAGGCGCGCGTGAAACACAACGCGCCGTCGATCCGGGTCTGGTATTTACCGGGCGGCGAGCGGCCCACTGCTCACCCCCCGCAAGCCCGCGCCTACGGTGGGCGGGAGTTCGATGTTGTCTCCCAACCAGGGATTTCAAGGAAGCTAAATTTGGATCACGCTGACACTGTGTAATGACATCTTCCGCACCCTAATTACATCACTCATCATCATCATCTCCGGGATTAACGCTGATCTGACGCTGATGATCATCATCATCATCTCAGCGTTAATCCCAGTCGCATCCCGTAGCTTTTCAGCTTTGGAGTCAGGGGTCCGCTTTACCAGTCTAACTGCTGATTTTGGCTAAACTTAGATATTTTCCGTGAAGCGACTGCCGTCTGACCTCCACAACCCGAAGGCGATATCGAAGCATTGCAGTTAAACCAATTGTTACACTTTTGAGGGCTCCAACAACCCGTAACGACTGCCACTAGATGTTCCTATGGCAACCGGGCTTAACGTGCTTTCCGAGGCACGACCAGACCAGTGCAAAAATCATATTCATGCATACAAATATATGCACTGCGCGGGGATGGAACCCGCAGCGCCTCCTTGCGCAACGGCCGCGTTCGCTACTGCTACGCCACGTAGGCTGTCTTAATTACATCACTATCAATTTCCATAATTATGAATAAAATTTGAAGGATGTTGCTAAAAATGCTTGTTGGTAAATTCCCTTGAATCACGTGTGACGTGGACAGTGACGGAAAATCAGAAATAAAATGTAAATAACGGCCTATTTTTGTGGATTCTGTACAATACGTACAGAAGACAGCACATCGAGTTACTACAATCTGTCAGATTTCTTTATTAGATTTTCTACTTTATCCCCAAAGTATTATAATAAGTCTCAGGGTTGATTGGGAATATTTGGCAGTTATGGGTAGCTTAACCTGCGGTCGTCCGTATATTAACATACTTAATAGGTAAATAGTAACTATTGCACATTATATCCTGTTTAAATATGTAAAGGCTTGTTGTTACATAATTTGCATACGTATTTATTTTCTATGGTTAATGGTTTAAGGTATCTACGGGACTTTTTTTATATTGGTATCTCGTAGTTGACCTTGAGAGGTTGTGACTACTTAACAGGACTATCCTGTGGTTGCCTCTGGTAATTTAAAGCCTCCAGCCAGGGCAACCCCTGTGGGCTACGAACCTGGCCTTAGCGCGTCGAATCGCAATGGCCTACAGACCTACGTTCTTACTTCTTATTAAGTATGCTGTATGCATGATACCTTTTGATCATCATTTTGATATCCATTTCCCGACATTCCGATTTGCTGTCCTGTTATACATATTTTCTTGTATCATCGTTAATAAAACATAACAATATTGCTAATAGACAACCTTATAATGTAAGCTAAATTGACATCATTGAACATAATCAGCCATCTTTGTCTATTGTTGTTTTTTTTTTTTTTATGGCAAAGGAATTCCGAGCGTATAGTTAAAACATCGATAGAACGGTATTTGTTGCGCTTGTAGGGTTCCGTGCGTCCGAATGAAAAAAAAAAACGGAACCCTTATAATATTAGCATCACTCGTGTTTAAGAGCAATGAGCAATTTAGTTGAAATTGAATCAGTACACATATGAATTACCTATTTTAACCCAAACATGTTCATATTCGAAATTCATTCAGCAAACGTAGGTACCTATTAGAAAAATAAATATGAAAATTTGCAAATTGTACACGATACCAATGTGTGACATTATCAAATGAAAGAGCTTGTTATGAACTTATGACCATGTTATTGTTTGTATTATTTTAAAATAAGTTGGTAAATACTTTTTACGATAAAAGGTAATTCGTCCCTTATAACAGAAATTAGTAGTTTTAATTGCGGGGAAACCTATTACGAAACCCTCCACCCTCTACGCGAATTCAACTCGCTCTTGCCCGGTTTAACAAGTTTTAAGTACTTACTTCATGCAGTCACGCAAGACAAATGTACCATGAAAGAACGCAGGCATCATAATTTGAATAAATGGCATGCGAATTGCATTATTTATCGTGCTACAGACAATTATATTGTCATATTCAATAGTTGTAGCAGTGTGCATAACATACAGTTTGTAATTAAAGATTGTTATTTTCTTTTTTTTTAAACTTCCGTATGTCAATTCACAGACATACGTTGTCTTCTCTTCTTCTTCTTCAGCCTATAGATGTCCACTGCTGGACAAAGGCCTCCCCCAAGGCTTTCCACGCCGACCGGTCTTGTGCTGCCTGCATCCATCGGCTTCCCGCGACCTGCACCAGGTGATCGGTCCACCTTGTTGGGGGCCTCCCTACGCCGCGTCTTCCAGTAGGTACGTGGCCGCCACTCCAGAACCTTACTACCCCATCGGCCATCGGTTCTACGAGCAATTCGCCACTTAATTTTAGCGACTCGAAGAGCTATGTCGGTGACTTGATATGCTCTATATATTTATTTTAACTATCTGCGTTTATGTAAATGTTACACCATTGACTATTTGCAGTACTAGTGTTTCACCTTCCCCCAAAGGTTGTCGCGATAAGGCTGCCTATTGTGTTATGCTATCTATAATTTAAACATTCAGATCAGAAATCTGTATGGTGTTCATAATAGAGTACCTAAGTACCTGTTCACTCTATGGAACGTACACGATTTGTTCTAAAATAGATTTAATTACGAGTGGTTTGTTTCAATGATCAGTGAGTTCCTAGTTTATCTAAATGCTACAAAACCAGTAGTTTTATTTGTCTATCCATCTTTGGTACGTAAAAAAAGAGGAAGATACAACCAACCAACAACACCAACCAACCTTCTTCATTATTATGCTATAATTAAATGTTTATATTTCATTTAAACTACATAATATGTAGTATAGGTACCTATGACGAAATGAAAACATTGATAAAACATAAGAACGGTAAGTACCTAGCAACTCATTTTATTAATAAGATTAATAGAAATAAACAAAAGAAGTATGAGGAACTTAAACTACTGTAAAAATTTAAAAAGTATCTTGGCTGAATGTCGTAAACTTTGCCCCAAATAAAACAAAACTTTGACTATACTAAGACTTTCGTCCGTTCCACAGTTTACCTATTCATGACTCGATTCCGAAGCTATAAATATCCGTGCAAACTCTAAGAAAATAAACAAAGTGAATTAATTAATCACAGCCAATAGGATTTAATAACCACACCAAGCTAGTTATTTAATTATAAAATAACAGTAAACAAAGGTAAGTCATTAAAACAATTGATCCAATGTCGACGACGTTTGTACAGACTTACGGGAGACGTTACGGTTATGGTTTCGTTTTGACATAACCTCCAAAAAGTTCGCAACACATATTGAAAAACATTATTTTTTATAATTACTCACTTGATCAGCCTTTGGGTGCTCATGTGTACAGTAAACATGTTTATGTACACTGATTGTTTCGCAAATAACACTGTTTAAACACTGCAACACCACAAAACACAACACTTTGCCTATGTTTCGGTACATTTTCGCTAATAAAAGAGATCTTTCACTCAGTAAAAGTAATAAAAAACTGTTTGTTTACATTTTAAAACTAAGAGAACGTAATTACACGCGCTCACTCTGAGAAATTCGCGAGGAAACTAAATATAAATGAATGAATAGCCGTGCTGAGTGAAGTCAGTTACATTAGAACAGCTGATGGCAATCGGACGGCCATAATACTTCTTGTTCTCTGTCTCTTTTTCTCGTGAAGCTTATGAATAACATAGATAAAGATGGGTAATACAAATACATACGCCTTGATTGTCAAGCAAATTGATTTATGGAAGTCTTTTAGCGTATTTTATCTGACTTGAGAAAATGTTATAAGAAATCGGAGTGTAAGAAACCTCTGGTTTTTTGCTTAGGGCACTTTAATCCTATATTTATGTCATTTTGGGTGTCATTTAGCTCAATGTTGATTTAATTCATACTTTTCGAGAAAAACATTGACAGCGTGCGTGGTTACGTTAGGTAGATATATCGATTGTTTTGCGACACGAACATGGCTACAATCCATTTTACACGATGGACCATGCTCGTGTTTGAAAATCGCTAGGATTTTGCTGACTGAGTAAATGTTAACTAGTGCTGAGTAGACATGGTCGTTTTTTCACGTAACCAGTTACAATAACCAGTGACGCGATGAGTATCTGAATAGCTAGTTACAACACAAATTAAAAAGTAGTTATTTTTATGAATGCGTTATTTCATACACACGTTATGCCGTAGCCATATCATGCATCACACCGGCATAATTTATTGATTTTTATGTAAGTTTAAGATTAACTGTATAGTTACAAGCATAACACACTCAAGAAAGTGATTTAATTTCGTTTTGTTTCGTGAGTCATCATCATCATCTCAGCGTTAATCCCAGTCGCATCCGTAGCTTTTCAGCTTAGGAGTCTGGGGTCCGCTTTACCAGTCTAACTGCTGATTTTTGATTAAACTTCGATATTTTCCGTGAAGCGACTGCCGTCTGACCTCCACAACCCGAAGGGGATATCTAAGCATTGCAGTTAAACCAATTGTTAGACTTTTGAGGGCTCCAACAACCCGTAACGACTGACACTAGATGTTCGGTTGGCAAGCGGGACCAACGGCTTAAAGTGCTTTCCTCGGCACGACCAGACCAGTGCAAATATTCATATATTCATATTCATGCATACAAATATTTGCACTGTGTGGGGATTGAACCCGCGCCTCCTTACACAACGTTTCGTTTCGTGAGTAAGTGTACCTAAAGTTGGTGGACTTATAATTATGTAAACAATCACAGTAGCTGAATGGAAATAACTAGCTACAAATGTAACTCGTTTTATAACAGGACACACTCAAGACAGTCATTTTATTTAGTTTCGTTTCGTGAGTAACTCTATAGTTGGTGGATCACAGCAGCTGAATGATAATAACTAGCTACAAAAATAACTCGTTTTATAACAGGTGACGCCGACCAAGTAACTGGTTATGTTACGTTTCTTGAAAAAGGCGTAACGACCATTTGCTTTATGACCATTGACAACTCAATGTTTGCCCTAGAGCTGTAACAATACAAGGGCAAAGACCTTTTATCATTCAGCCAAGGAATCACAGATAATTTAAATGTCAATGGCGCTGTTTACACTGAACCCCAACCCTTGTTTACACTGAAGACTAAACTAATATTTATTTTCCGTCCTTTTCTTAATGAAATAGAAAGAAACAGATGCATTGAATTTAAATTTAGTTTAGATTGTGGACACGGAAATCGGCGCGTTTGGAAGGAATGAGCGTAACAATGCTTGTGCAATGTATAGGTATCAATTTTAGAAATATACAGGATAAAATTTTATCCAGTGCGCAAACTTTGTCAACTTATAGCTAAATAAGTTTTATAGCTAAAAATATTATTAATTTGATATGTTTTAGTACAAAAAAATAGTTATTGATAACGAAAGATGTTTATTATGAAATCGATGTTATGGTCACCGCACGCGGTCCCATTCATGTTCGGCGGAGTGGGGACGGCGGGAACATCACAGGACCCCCGTGCGCCCGCGCCGCCCGCATGTTCACTACGCGGCCATATGCTACTACCACACGATATTGATGTGAATAATTGGTGTCTCTCATTTGCTGATTTTAGGGCGGACAGAAACCTGTTTTTTTTATTTTAAACTAATAATGCAGATTTGTTCTGTTATTGATTCTGAGCCACCCATTTGTTTTTGCGCACTCGAAAAAAAGTTTCCCTGTATAGGTACTATATTAGATGTACTACCTACATTTCCTTCATTCACGTAAGTTGCAAGGATAAGAAACGTTTGTCCGGTAGTGGCGGAAAGATTATAGAATATCATCTACTATAGTTTAGGAACAACAATAGTATGAACGGACGACAGCGGGTCAAGCTACCTGTACTGTATGTGTAACTGTACTGTACTTGTACCTGAAATTAATAAAAAATGGGTGTATCTTTTTTTTTTTTAATTATTATAAACTAGTGCTTGACTGCAATCCCGCCTGATGGTAAGCAGTGATGCAATCGTTGATGGTAAAGCGCACTAGTTTATTAAGCCTATTCACTTAAAAAACTAAGGAATAGGAAGGATGACGGCAGTTGAGCGAGGTGATGCAATGTTAAACCCAAGACCAACACGACCAAACGAAGCTGCGCTAGAGGAAGATTGATCTGGAGACTCTCCACGACCAAACTCCCGACATAGCAACATTTGGCGCATCGTAAACGTCACACATCGCAACACAACTGCTCAGACCCGTCCTCCGTACGGCTTCACCAGACATCATGCCGGAACACGACGAATCGCTTGGCGGCAAGACTTTGTCTGATGGGTGGTAACTTCTGCCGGCAGCCGATATTATGGCCTACCACCGAGAAAAACCAACAAGGGTGTATCTGACATCGACGCACAATCGTTTGTGCGTCGATGTCAGATACACCCTTTATATTTATTTGTGAACATACTGTTGATAAGGGTAACTGTTTAGGGTGATAAATTAGGATGATGTTTGGCATTCGCTTTTCATATACAAGGTTATTTTTTTTTAATACGAATACGGTATATTGCTTTTTCAGAACAAGCAACTGAATGGATTCCAATCATTTTTATACCATGTTATATTTTTTCCCAAATATATTTTTAAAATGTTGCAGTGTGGTTACCGAGCGCAACAATACAGTTCACAGCGGATCATAGCGTCCTAGCCCTGCCGCGCCGCGCCGCTGAAGGCGCGAGCGTGCGAGCGGCTCGTTGACCATATTTTTGTAAGGACAATCAGGTAACATAACAATTTTTTTTTTTTTATATGGCATCTCGTAGGTGGCTACTAAGAGACCGTAACTACTTAATCGGACTTTCCTGTGGATGCTTTAATTAAAATTAAAGCTTCCAGCCAGGGGCACTTAAAACTAAATTAAAATTAGGCGACTACGCACTAAGGGCACCCCCCGTGGGGTACGAACCTCGGCTTAGGGCGTCGCTAGAGAGGACAGCAAGGGGCGGATTGAAAGTTGTAACATAACAAGCTCATAACTTTGTGATTTTTCATGATAACTTCTTGAAATTTTGTACATAAATTCTTTACATAAAAATACTGGACATTCGGGTTTCGCATATACCTACAAAAAATAGCGTTGTATATTTTTTGGGAGCAGCTGTACCCTATTGGTATCGACCGCGACTTGTGGGCGAGTTGTAGGTCGTTGGCGCGAACCCCATCAGGCGCTTTCCTTAGTATAAATTATTTTATCACAACTGCTCTCAAAACCTTGAAGGAAAATATCGCGAGGAAACCGGCATATCCTAGAACCATAAACTTCGAAGTCATGTGACATGTACCAACCCGCACTGGGCCCGCGTGGTAGATTACGGACCACTCCCTCTCGCCGAGAGAAGGCCTGTGTCCTAGGAGATTTTTTTATTTTTTATTAAGTATTTATAAACCAGCGCTTGACCGCAATCCCGCCTGATGGTAAGCAGCGATGCGATCGTTGATGGTAAAGCGTGCTAGTTTATTAAGAGCCTATTCACTCTAGCCTTGAAGACACTCAAATTGTAGTACGACGGAAACACCGCCGCCGACAAGTTGTTCCTCTCCCTACAACTTTATCTTCAAAGCATTTAGATTGATGGTTGATTGGGAAATTTTGTGTGTTTATTGTGACTCTCATTAAGTTACGGGCAAAAACAGTTGTGAAGTTAGAACTACAATTTACATACGCCCCTGTGGGACCCCTACCGTTGCTATGGCGGGCGTCGTTTGGTAGTTCAGTCTCTTTAGGGTTTCACCTCGGAATTTGAGATAATAAGCTGTTAACTCGTATATAGCTCTCGTATACAGCTTAATTTTTAGCTTTATCTCGAGTCTGCGTCGGAAGTTATTCGAGGTCAAAGGTCACGAAAATCGGTTTCTTGCAATTTTCTCCGTTGCTATTGCTCCAATGATGTTAGCACCTATTATCAAATTGTAGAGCATAAAATTTGCGACAAATTTTGTTCTAAACATTTTGTTATAAAGTCAACCGTTTTCGAGATAGAGAGCGGAGAGCACTCAGCGCTCAGGCATATATTATATACTGTAATGCCTGAGCGCTGGTCACAAGGTCAACCGTGAATCTCGGTGAATACCGATGAAATTAACGCCTGTTTAAAACATTCAGTTCTTTGGAAACAGTGTAAAAAACTTAATTTAAAACAAATCATGAGAACACATTTAGCAGATTCAGAATTTAGTAAAATTCTTCTTGATGTTAGAGAGGGAAAGTGTCCAGAAGTGAATAGTAATCATGATATAGATTGAAATTTTAATATATAGTATTTATCAAAGAAGATTCGTGGTTGTGTGGCAGATCAACTTTAGCACCTACGGTCGAACGACCAGGTGCGCTTAATCAGTGCATTTTAGATAAGCTATCAGGTGAATCACAAACATATCTTTCCATCAATACAGTTTACAATCCGGATGAAGTGGTTAATTACGCAACAGAATTTTTAGTAAGTATAATCGTCCCTGGTTTACCCTCCCACAAACTAGAACTAAAGGTTGGCGTGCCCATCATGCTATTGTGTAATTTAAACCCGCCAAAACTTTGCAATGGTATTGTTACGAATGGACCTTATGTCAATGGCATAAGGTTCAATATCGCGTGACATGCAGTGTGTCACTTTTAAGCCCTATTTCCCCAGATCTAGACATTTTCTAGGTACAATATAAAAACGCATTGCTAGACTTAGGATGGCCTATCGAATGGTACAGGTCTCAACAGTTTTGTCAACAAAGTGTCGACATCGAAATTTCTAGAAACGCGTTTCCGGGAATTACCGTAGGTACTTACTTGGCCGGTGACCTCGAAGTTATGGGGTATTATTATTACGTCTAGAGGAATCTGAAATGTTCGATCAGCTGGCCTATATATAGCGCCGTGATGCCGGCGCAGAGTCAGTCTACACTCGACTAGCGATACGAAAACAGCGACAGTTAAGAAGCGATCTTTGAGAATACCTACTGCGACAAATGTAACGAGAACTTTGAGTACTACGTGAAGTATCATCTGTAGTGTTATTGTGTGTTTACAACACTGACTTCGTGGACATAAGGGAAGACTTCGGTGCAACGTCAGCGACATCCTACTTGTCATTGCCTACAATCGACTGTACCTTTGTTGCCAATAAACTTCGTAACCCTTAACCGGCATTTTAGTACCCCTAGCCCGTAACAGTATTGTACTAGGTTGCGAATAGTGTCGTTGTAAAGAAACGTTATAGAAGGTCGTATAATATCCAGATGCGGAAAAGGTAAAATAGTATCTATACCACGAATTCCTTTTGAATTCAAAAGATTGCAATTCCCGATCAATGTTAGTTTTGCTATGACAATCAACAAGTCCCGAGGACAAACGTTAAGCAAAGCTGGTATAGATTTAACTAAAGGTTGCTTTACCCATGGGCAATTATACGTGGCATGTTCACGTGCGAGGAATGCCAATAGTGTTGTTGCTTTAGCCCAAGAAAATCGTACACCAAATATTGTATACAGAGAAATTTTTCAATAAAGTTAATAAAAAACTGTAAACAAATAATAATTAAAATAAAAATGTTTAAAAAAAAAATATTACATTCCACGTGGACGAAGTCGCGGGCACAGCTAGTATTAACCTTTTGAACGCCAATCACTTCTATACAAGTTCGAGATTTTCGTGCCCTCAGCGCCACTACTTGATTAGAAGTAATCACAGTATAAAATAAATTTACGACTTTTACAAGACCTTTTATTTTGTTTTTATGGAAATTTGCCCTGTTATCAACCATATTTTTAACTTTTTCACGCATAATAAGTTCTTATTTGTTTAATTTTCAATAGAAACAAAAACGCCAGAAAATATTTTAATGCCCCCAGCGCCAATTACTTGATATCAAGTAAGCCAGTGATGGGACACGACGAAGACCTCGCTATATTTCATCTCGTTGAAATGATCATAAATACTATTATTGCAAGAAAATGACGTAAATATATAATATTTTATAAATATCGTAAACTATAAACTACGTTTTATTCACCTTAACCAAGAATAAATAGGGTTTCTAATCATTGTCGATAGTGAAACACCGTTTGAAAAACCCATCTCTACAAAGTTGGTTATTTAGCATCCCACTCGCGCCACGGACGTGTATAGAAGTATCTCTGTGACGTCATAAGCGGACGGGTTTCAAGGCCATAGTGACTTTGTGCATTTTAGTGTAGTCAAACAATGTTTACAAATTAAGTCGGCGCACGTGTTCTTACAAAAAATGAGTGACGGTGAATATGACGAATTATTGCGACTTTTACAAGGTGTAGAGTCTGAATCAGAGTTTGATATTGTAACTACAGAGTACAGTGAATCGGAAGAATATGATTCTGAGGTAAGTTTAAATATATTATATTAATATATCTTAATCTTGCACTCGTTGTATCGATCTCTAAAGAAAAGTATTAGGGATAGATATATTAGGTATGTCATTTAGTATTATATGCTATTAGATAGGTTATTCAGCACTAATACTTAGATATCCTTTATTGATTTAATATTTTTACATGTGATTCCAGTTTATAAAACTGAATATTCTAGGAGTAATCGTATAAAAACATACCTATCTGTAGACCTTCAGGGTAGTAGGTACTTACTACTACTACTACTAGCTACCTAGATTTGTCAGCAAAATTTCATTTATACATATTATTTTTCTAAATATTAAGAAATCACGCTTCGAACTGGAATGACACGTAAACACATTAATTGACAAACTTTAAGTGAAAATTGTGTCAATTTCGAGAGAGCAAAGAACGCGTCCTATTCCAAATTATTAGTTTATTGAAAAGACACGGCGCAAAAAAAAGTTGTTTGACAATAAACAACAATAACCAATACTCATACAACTCAGTTATAGTTATTTATCGCCGGCGCCGCGTAATTAGGAATTCATTTTACGAGAATCTAAAAGGTATAGATCGCGCCAAACATCTAGTCCGCTCTGAAGTCAAGTTGCTTCGCGCAGGTGTATTTAAGCATATATATATATGTATGTATGTATAAATATATATATATATATTTGTTGTAAGTAATAATTAAAAATAAATACGAAATAAATTATGCAGGAATCGTTTGAGGTTACGCACGTGTAATTCGATCACATTGAATATAAAAATGAAAAATACCATAGACATCCTTATATCAGAAAGGATTTTGACGTGCCTCGAGCGCCAACTACTTGATATGAAGTAAAAGGATTACATTTGGAGACAAATAGGGATGTGAATTCTAGAACACACGTTTAATAAATTTACAATTCTTTTCTTTTATTATGAGTAATATATCCAGGTTTTCAATTTTGATTTTTTATGGAATGAAACAAAATATGTAAATACGGTATTAGTTTTTATTTAGCTTCGTAAATTGGTGAATAAACATGAATTTTCAACTTATAATATTATTTGTCGATAGGACATTAATCCCATCCCTACGTTTTACTATAGATACGTTATACATTTGTAGCGTGGCGCAGGAGGACACATCGCGTATTATATAGATGGGCGTTCAAAAGGAACTGGGAGAAACTCGACGAGGAATGTCAAAATGTCGAATAAAGTCTGACATGACGAGTAATGGTTTTGTTTCCGCACTTACTCCATCGAGTGGTCCATTGTATGTGGGCTATGGCGGCCGAAGGTATTCTTGACCATGATGGTCAAGAAGGAGGCCGCCGAGCGGGATCGAGAGAGGGTTGATCCTGCCCGGAGAAGGAGGCGTCGGGAGGCAAACGCTTTGGCGCCCAATAGGCCGTTTACCCACAAAAGATAAGTGAACATGGGCGTAAAAAAATACTTAATGTTTCATGTAAGTAGATGTGCTTGAGTAGTCTATAGGATAAAGTAGCCCGGGACGATTCGACCCTAAAAATCTAATTTGCCCAATCCTGCCTGAGATGCCCCAGGCCTGACTCCCAAGCTGGATCATCAAGTGAACCTTTGGGGTCGCAGGCGCATAGAGTGGGGACTCTGTGCACCCATCAAGTGACCCCAGGGAAGACGGTGGCACAGTGTTCACGTGCTGCCGTTCACAGCAAGGCCTAAGGGAGACCTCTTTACTGTCTCCCCAGGGTTGTGCTTTTACAGGCGTTGCGCATGGGGGTTCCGGAATTGGTCTTTTAAGAGGAACCAGGACCACCTCTATGTGCGGATGGTGATCACTGGGGCAGTTTTAGTGAGATGAACATCCGACACTTCCCGACCTCGGACCCAGAGGTCGGGGGTCTTTTGAAAGTTATCCCGCGATAACAAAGGTACCCCAAAGATACCCACCGGCCCACCTCCCCCCAGAATCTTACTAAATCTCCTGGCTTGTTGAGAATATCTGTATAAGATCTGGGTGTCCTGAGGGTTTCTGACTTTATCTGGGTGACGCCTCGAAATGCACATGCGTAACTGTTGTGGCGGCATGATGAACAGGGAGTAAAGTTCACTCATCCTCCATAGAAAAGGGAGGATCTTTCGATCAGACGGGTGTTATGTCTGGCGGGCACTTGTGGCGGCATGATGAACAGGGAGTAAAGTTCACTCATCCTCCATAGAAAAGGGAGGATCCTCCGACCAGACGGGTGTTATGTCTGGGGGGCACTTGTGGCGGCATGATGAACAGGGAGTAAAGTTCACTCATCCTCCATAGAAAAGGGAGGATCCTCCGACCAGACGGGTGTTATGTCTGGCGGGCACTTGTGGCGGCATGATGAACAGGGAGTAAAGTTCACTCATCCTCCATAGAAAAGGGAGGATCCTCCGACCAGACGGGTGTTATGTCTGGCGGGCACTTGTGGCGGCATGATGAACAGGGAGTAAAGTTCACTCATCCTCCATAGAAAAGGGAGGATCCTCCGACCAGACGGGTGTTATGTCTGGCGGGCACTTGTGGCGGCATGATGAACAGGGAGTAAAGTTCACTCATCCTCCATAGAAAAGGGAGGATCCTCCGACCAGACGGGTGTTATGTCTGGCGGGCACTTGTGGCGGCATGATGAACAGGGAGTAAAGTTCACTCATCCTCCATAGAAAAGGGAGGATCCTCCGACCAGACGGGTGTTATGTCTGGCGGGCACTTGTGGCGGCATGATGAACAGGGAGTAAAGTTCACTCATCCTCCATAGAAAAGGGAAGGATCCTCCGACCAGACGGGTGTTATGTCTGGCGGGCACTTGTGGCGGCATGATGAACAGGGAGTAAAGTTCACTCATCCTCCATAGAAAAGGGAGGATCCTCCGACCAGACGGGTGTTATGTCTGGCGGGCACTTGTGGCGGCATGATGAACAGGGAGTAAAGTTCACTCATCCTCCATAGAAAAGGGAGGATCCTCCGACCAGACGGGTGTTATGTCTGGCGGGCGTTTGCCCAACGGTTGCAATAGGGATATATATCCGTCATTAAGATTATAGAAAAATATTGAATACGTAACTATATTTTGTTTTATCAAATCAATAAAAATTGACAAATATAAAAGGCATCAAAGATCAGGAGTGGTGGCTGGTGACGTCACTGCTCGCCAAAAAGTGTAGCGTGCAGTGACGTCACACGAGTTTTCAACGCACTGTCGTCTTCATTTTTCGTTTATATGAAAAAAGAAAAAATACGTGTCTAGTATTTTTTGGAAATCTGACTGACGGACTAATTAGTTTTTCTTAGTCAACTACCCTATTGGGAAGTTGTATACAATATGTTAAGAAAACCCTGTCCGATCCGTGAAGGTATTGTTAGGTATCGATAACTGATTATAATAATGCCTACAAAGCCGGTCTAAACTTAAAAAAAATCCCCCTAAAAATAAATATTATTTCGAAAAAGCGAGGTAACTTAATGCATGTGCGGTAGACAACACGTTAGGCATACATCCGCGGGTGACGGGGGGCAGTGCACGCGGCACGTGGTCGCATGGCTATTCGCTCCGTCACAAATGGTGTTGTCACTTTTTAAAAATTACCAAATTTTGGGGAAGTTCGAATTAATTCGCGACAAAAAAAGATGATTTCAAAATTCATTAGTATTGTTACTATGCTGATTATGTAAAATTTAATATTTTATTTAGCCATGTGTTTACCTAACCTTTATTATCCTTAGGGGTCGGACAGGGTTTTCTTTACATATTGTATATGCCAGTTGCACGGTAAACTCTGATTGCGAGATGTAGAATTCGTGTGACATCAGTATGACGCTTTGTTAATTTTTGGTGTTTGTAGGTACCGTATCCATCACTCCCCTCCGGAGACTGGTGGTCGGTAGTAGATTCCCCAGTGAGTCGGAGTGGTGACCCCGACAAAGAACTTTTGAGTCAATAACAAGATGGAGACTACTGTAGCAGCTGGAATAAAACGTGCTTATGGAAATAGTAGCGATATTTGGCGTTTGTAGGTACCTACCGCTACACTGTCTCATCAGCCACAGGGGGCTGGTCTGGTCGGTGGAAGTTTTTGTTTAGCAAGCACATTGACCCATGCTGGCCTCGTTACCATTCGCAGACCATTACTCTGCTGTGCTAGAGGAATAAAGTCTTATTGCTGCAACACGTGTATTCTTCCTTTCTTCGCTACTTTCCATTACCACTCGATCAGAGTATGTGAAAGGCCTATTAAGCATATTTTACTCGTAAATGTTCAAGTGTGTACTTACTGTAAGTACAAATAACTTTCGATTTTCTCATTGACAAGTCAGACACGTAGTGTTACGTCAAATGGTCAATATGTCATACGCGTGCTAAATATGTAATCAGTATTTTAGCATGTGTTCAGGATGTGTTTCATCATAGGCTTTTGGCGGAGAATTACTCCTTATAAATTACTAGCTTTCCGACCGCGGCTTCGCCCGCGTGAAGTTCGGTTATATCGCGTTTCCAAGAGAACTCTTCAAAAGTCCGGAATCAAAACTATCCTATGTTATTTCTCAAGGTCAACTCTATCTTTGTACCAAATTTCAATAAAATCAGTTCAGTGGTTTAGACGTGAAAGCGTAACAGACAGACAGAGTTACTTTCGCATTTATAATATTACTAGCTTTCCGCCTGCGGCTTCGCCCGCGTGGAATTCGGTTATATCGCGGTTTTTAGATTTCCCTCGGGAATATCATTTTTTTTTAATAATAGGTAGCTTATGTCCTTTCTCAGAGTCTAAAGATTGTCTGTGCCAAATTTCATCAAAATCGGTTGAGAGGTATAAGCGGGAAAGCGTAACAGACATACAGACAGAGTTACTTTCGCATTTATAGTATTAGTAGGGGTCCATTGCACGTTACGCCCGGCGACCATTATTGGCAAGGGCAAGGCTGTGTATTTTAGGCGATAAACAGCATTATACATTAACTTCATGGCAATAAAGCAGAAAGAGACCCACTTCTTGTCGTTATGATCTTGTTCAACAAATACTTTTTGGCTAATTTACTTGCTTACCTGTTATGTTCAATATCTATGTATGTGGGTTTGGCGGGAATGTCAAGATGAGTGTCACGCTCATTTTTCATTGGACTTTTAAAATTATTTATAGTGTCGTTTACTAAATAAAAACCGGCCAAATGCGAGTCGGACTCGCACACCGAGGGTTCCGCCGTACAAACGTAGCGGTTTACAATTTATTTATGACGTACTAGCTTTCCGCCAGCGGCTTCGCCCGCGTGGAGTTCGGTTATATAGCGCTGTTTAAATTCCCCTCGGGAACATCAAATTTTTCCGGGATAAAAGGTAGCCTATGTTCTTTCTCAGGGTCTAAAGATTGTCTGTGCCAAACTTCATCAAAATCGGTTGAGAGGTTTAGGTGGGAAAGCGTAACAGACAGACAGAGTTATTTTCGCATTTATAATACTAGCATTGATTTAGAATTTTTCACAGTTTAGAGAAAATTAGATTTAAGAAGTGTTTGATATGAATTTCAACTTTAATATCTCTACGCGTTCATGTGAAAAAGGGTAGGTAGTAAGTTTATAATTATTAAAAAAATATTTTATGTCATGTAAGCAAAAATAATATTTTATGTAACTTCAAATTTATCATTTTCACAATTTTTCCTTTATCTGTCTGTCATATAACGTTGCTTCGTGCCGAATTTCAAGATTCTGAGTTCACGGGAAGTACCTTGTAGGCAAAGAGATTTAAGATTTAGAGAGAGGGCATGTGTCAAAATGGCATAGAAAAACTGTGATTCCATGGCTCAGTTCCGCCATCTAGTACAATATAGCAAAATTAGATCGACAATTGGAGACATCAAATAGTAAAAATGAAATAAGTTTATATAAAATATATTCAGCTATTGCCCGGTAGGTGGCCAGTGTGGTCTATGTTGCCAGATCCGATTTAATACCCTAGTATAGTTCAAATCGGGTAAATAAATATTGAAAAGTAAATAAATTAAGTGAAACTTATCTTGTACAAACAAAAACTGTTTTAGAATTTTATTCGCTACTGTTCCGGCATGATGTCTGGTGAAGCCGTACGGAGAACGGGTCTGAGCAGTTGTGTTGCGATGTGTGCCGGGTACGATATGCCTAATGTTGTTGTGTCGGGAGTTTGGTCGTGAAGGCTCTCCAGATCATCCTCTGGCGCAGCATCGTTGGTCGTGTTGTTGGGTTAAACATTGCATCACCTCGCTCAACTGCCGTCTTCCTTCCTATTCACTCAGTTTTTTTGAGTGAATAGGCTTAATAAGCTACTGTGCTTTACCATCAACGATTGCATCACTGCTTACCATCAGGCGGGATTGCAGTCAAGCACTAGTTTATAACCATTAAAAAAAAAAAAATTCATTTACCGTGACACCGTTTATTGGCATTTTAGATGTTTTATGCTTACGAATTATTTTAACGCTCAGTTTATTGCGATTTTTGAGTGTAATAGACCTTTTAGGCCATAAAGCGCATTTTGTTTTGCAATTTTCGTTTGCATTTCGTTTTTAGCAATATTATTCTTTTTACACGTTTGTTTGCAAATATTTTTAAATGGCAATGCAAAAAACTGTGGTAGGGTTTGTATCATTTCGATATAAAGTTATCGATAATATTCAAAGAAGTTACTACGACGATGTTTTTTCGCATTATGATAGCTTGAAACAAAAAATTAGGAAGCAGAATAATTATGGGTAATTTCAAGTTTACAAGTTTCTTATTTATATAATTCTTTTAATATAATAGGCGTTAAAGTTTAAAATTGCCGATTAGTACTGAAAATGTAAATAATTGCTTATTTTTTAATTTTTAAATAAGTCATTTATAATCAATATATAGGAAGGTCGTTTATGCCTTTGTGATAGAACTCTGAGGATCTAGACTGCACAAACTGTGTGAAAGCAGAACTGCCTCCTGGGAAGAAAACTTCTTGTCACGTAGATAATTGTCCAAATCACGACAAAAATGGTAGTCTGCTGGAGCAAGACCTTTACAAGATTCGTACGCCATTATCTTTAAAAACGGCAAAAAAATCACGGTTATTGTATGGGAGCCCGCCTTCAGGATTTATTTTATTTTAATTATTTATTTGTAATTTAAATATATAACTAAATATTCTGTGAACATTTTAAGCGTCTATCTGTTTCCGTTATTAATATGGAGCAAAAAACGGCAAAAATTCACGTTTGTTGTATGGGAGCCCCCTTAAATATTTTATTGTTTTTATTCTTAGTACTTGTTGTTATAGCGGCAACAGAAATACTAACACAATCTCTGGAAATTACAACTGTCTCGCTATTACGGTTTATGAGATACAGCCTGGTGACAGACGGACAGACGAACAGAGAAGTCTCATGAATAGGGTTCGTTTTACCTTTTAGGTACGGAATCCTCAAAATCACAAAGTGGCTCGCAATCATTGTACTACATATACGTACCTACATATTTTATGAATATATTTCATTATAAATAAGTTATGTAATCTATGTACTTATCCACACAACCGTAAATTTTATTCCAATTTTTACGGTTAAGTAAAAAAGTACTGAAATTAAGAACTTACTATTTCATTTCTAATACAAGGTACCGATTCTTTTTTTTTTTTAAATTTGATCGACAAGTCTTTCCAAAGTAGATAACTTCTCTTTTAAAATGCATTGAGCATAATTTCGACGAATGAGACGGAAGCCAATTTTCTTCTCTACGGTCTATCTGGACAAATCGTATCCACTTTTTCCCTACGACATTATTTTTATTCGGAAACCAAAAATAACAAAAACCTAGCTAAATGAATAGTAATTGTTCATTCAATTTTGTTTATTAATCTGATATGATTATGTTTAAATAGAGTTAATAATAAATAAACTTGAAATATAGTAATATTTTAAGTTTATTTAGCTATATTTTAAATGTCAATAAAATACAACAAAATGTATTCATCTTAATAAGTATTATCGATAACTAAATCGATAAACAACATTACTACATCTCTACAAGAAAATAGTAAAACTACTCAACAATAGAGGGCGCTTATTACAACAATGGAAAATTTTCTAGAACTAAGATTTTTTTTAAATTTGAATTGCAGACGAAATATAAATAATTTATAGAAAAACATTCCGAAGTTAGGTCCAGTCGTTTTACTATAACGAGATGTACAGTAACACAAAGCGCATCATGTCATATTTCCTTAGAAAATGTTTATTCTTGGTGGACACAAATTGCGTCCTGACGCGCAGACTAGACTGTAAAGTCGATAAAAGTATTGTCTTAGGATTTTGTTCGTGATGTCCTGTCTATTGTAAATATAATTTTAATGTCTTTGCTTGTAGGTTTTGATTCCCCAGCGTGTGTCGGAAATTCGTCTAAGGTGTCGGTATAAACTGCTGTATCTTTTGATCGCTTTAACTTAGAAGTTTGATTTTTTCACTGCTTAAAGGGACAATAGACCTAGGTATTTGGTATAAATTTCAATTTGATAACTTTATTAGTTCGTGAGAAATAAGGTAGTAAGTTTCATTTTATTAAAATATGGTTATTATATTATATAACTAAAAAAATGTGATTTTCGCAATTTTTCCTATATTTGCATTATATGACAATCCTTCATGCCAAATTTCAAGATTCTGAGTTTACGGGAAGTATCCTGTAGGTTTTGATTCCTTTGCGAGTGTCGAAAATTTGTTGAAAATATCGACATAGCGGCTGTATCTTTTGATTGGCTTGGCTTAGAAGTTTGATATTTTCACAGCTTATAGGGACAATAGACCTAGGTATTTGGTATAAATTTCAATTTGACAACTTTATTCGTTCGTGAGAAATAAGGTAGTAAGTTCCATTTTATTAAAATATGTTTATTATATTATATAACTAAAAAAATGTGATTTTCGCAATTTTTCCTATATTTTCATTATATGACAATGCTTCATGCCAATTTTCAAGATTCTGAGTTTACGGGAAGTATCCTGTAGGTTTTGATTCCTTTGCGAGTGTCGAAAATTTGTTGAAAATATCGACATAATCGGCTGTATCTTTTGATTGGATTGGCTTAGAAGTTTGATATTTGCACAGATTATAGGGACAATAGACCCGAGTATTTCATGTGAATTTCAGCTTGATACGTCCACGCGTTCTTGAGATAAAGGGTGGTGACAGACAGACAGACAGACAGACAGACAGACAGACAGACAGACAGACAGACGGACAACGAAGTGATCCTATAAGGGTTCCGTTTTTTCCTTTTGAGGTACGGAACCCTAAAAACGCGTGATTTATGTAGTAAAAAGTGCATTCAGTGAATAATTCAAAAAGAACAGTGAAATATTGTAGCATAGTGGCCTCATCATGTCTTTACGCTAAACCGCTCCTTATCGTACAAACGCGTAAAACGAAAGGAGTTAGTTTAGGTTAAGTTAAGCTATTATAAGTTAGGATAAATTAGGATAAGTTAGGATAGATATTTAATGAAGAAAAAAAATTACTGAAGACTTGGCTGTATGGCGTACTATGCCTTTGCCTTTTCCATTTGCCCGAACGGAAAGAAACGAACCAAAAAAAAAATCTATGTATGTTCGAGCAAAACGCTTGCTCGATTTGAGTGAGCAAATCACAACTTGCGCTCCTTAGAATGTACTTAGATTTATTAGATATAAGTTTTAAATGTACTCCCTTTATTTTTTACTAGCGGCCGCCAGCGACTTCGTTCGCGTGGAATTAGTTATGCTCAGCTCCTATTGGTCGCAGCGTGATGTTATGTAGCCTAAAGCTTTCCTGGATTAATGGGCTATCCAACGCAAAAAGAATTTTTCAAATCGGACCAGCAGTTCCCGGGATTAGCGCGCACAAACAAACAAACATTCAAACAAACCCTTCAGCTTTATATATTAGTATAGATATGTCTGCCATATTTGTTTTTTTTTTTACAGATTATAAACCAGCGCTTGACCGCAATCCTGCCTGATGGTAAGCAGTGACGCAATCGTTGATGGTAAAGCGCACTAGTTTATTAAGAGCCTATTCACTCTAGCCTTGAAGACTGTCAAATTGTAGTCCGACGGAAACACCGCCGCTGGCAAATTGTTCCAGTCCCTCGATGTACGCGGTATAAAGGAGGAGGCGAAACGACAAGTTAATACATGGTTCAGTTACTAGCAGCATTGTTGAAGTTTCTTTTATCCAGTCATTAAAATTCCCCAACAATGTTTTGTAAGTGTATGTATTTGTGCATCTACTATAGTAGGTATATTGTAATAATGATGTTTGCACCAACGACAGTCCTATTTGTGGTTCCGGAGAATCTATCCATTCTTTGGTTGCCTGGAAGAGATCGCTTTAGCGATAAGGCCGCCCATTGTATGTCTTTTGTGATGAATGATTTTTGTTCTATGGTTGATTGGTGTATAATAAAGAATATATAAATAAACTAGCTGTGCCCCGCAGTTTCACCCGCGTAACCCTTTAGCCGAATGAGCTCAGTTGATATAAAATAAGCGCCTGTTAAAATAATGGAGCAATATGTAGTAGCGTTTGCTCCCGTTTCCGCAACATTTTTTATTTCTGCTCTGCTCCTATTGGTCATAGCGGGATGTTTTATAGCCTATGTCCTTTCTAAGGCTCTAGACTATCTCTGTACCAATTTTATTACAATCGGTTCAGTAGTTTTGGTGTGAAAGCCGGACAGACAGACATCATCATCTCAGCGTTAATCTCAGTCGCATCCGCAGCCCTTTCAGCTTTGGAGTCTGGGGTCCGCTTTACCAGTTTAACTGCTGAGTTTGGCTAAACTTCGATATTTTCCGTGAAGCGACTACCGTCTGACCTCCACAACCCGAAGGCGATATCTAAGCATTGCAGTTAGACCAATTGTTAGACTTTTGATGGTTCCAACAACCCGTAACGACTGCCCACAAATGTATTTTTGTTATGAAATAAAGAACTTGAACTTGAACTAGATGTTTGTATGGCAACCGGGACCAACGGCTTAACGTGCTTTCCGAGGCACGACCAGACCAGTGCAAATATTCATATTCATGCATACAAATATTTGCACTGTGCGGGGATCGAACCCGCGCCTCCTTGTGCAACGGCCGCGTTCGCTACCGCTACGCCACAGAGGCTGTCGTTCGCATTTATAATATTAGTATGGATAATAAATAAAGTTTCCGTTATACATGACACAAAAATACCGTTTCGGTATGCTTGAGGCTACTGCATCGGCAGCTTTGAGGATGCTTCGGGATACTTCGGTACACGGCCGCCCGCCGCGCCGAGGCAACATTCGGGGGAGCTCGGCGTGCTACAAACTTTTTTCCCGGTGGTAGACAACAACATCAGCCGCCGGCATAAGTTACCACCCACCAGACAAAGTCTTGCCGCCAAGCGATTCGTTGTGTTCCGGCATGATGTCTGGTGAAGCCGTACGGAGGACGGGTCTGAGCAGTTGTGTTGCGATGTGTACCGGGTACGATGTGCCTAATGTTGTTGTGTCGGGAGTTTGGTCGTGGAGGGTCTCCAGATCATCCTCTGGCGCAGCATCGTTGGTCGTGTTGTTGGGTTAAACATTGCATCACTCGCTCAACTGCCGTCTTCCTTCCTATGCACTCAGTTTTTTTGAGTGAATAGGCTTAATAAGCTAGTGCGCTTTACCATCAACGATTGCATCACTGCTTACCATCAGGCGGGATTGCAGTCAAGCACTAGTTTATAACTAATAAAAAAAAAAAAAAAACTAAAATTTTGTTCAGTGCATCTTATTATTTCTATTTCATTAACAAAAGGACAGAATATAAAATGTCAGTTTTTTTTTTTACATATTATAAACCAGCGCTTGACCGCAATCCTGCCTGATGGTAAGCAGTGACGCAATCGTTGATGGTAAAGCGCACTAGTTTATTAAGAGCCTATTCACTCTAGCCTTGAAGACACTCAAATTGTAGTCTGACGGAAACACCGCCGCTGGCAAATTGTTCCAGTCCCTCGATGTACGCGGTATAAAGGAGGAGGCGAAACGCTACGTCCGGATCGTAGTGGTGTTAACAACGTAAGGGTGGAAACCAGCCGTACGGCGGGTCGTCCGCTGGTGGAACGGAGATGGGGGAATTAAATCATGCAATTCCCTCGCACACTCCCCGAAATGCATCCTATAGAACACCGAAAGGCTGGCTACTCTACTCCTGTGCTCTAGGCTTTGGAGACCAACTCAAGTTAGATCAGGGTCACCAATCAGCCTCTTTGCACGTCTCTCCACTGAATCCAAAGCGGCCAGGTGACACTTGGCAGCACCAGCCCAAATGTGGCTGCAGTACTCCACACACGAACGGACCTGTGCTTTGTATAACATTAGAAGCATTTAGTTTACGTGTGTAGACCTGCCATATTAGTCCGCTCCGACGTATTATTAGTCGCCATGTTTATAGCGTCTAAACTGTCTATGGAGTATCTTATTTGACATCATTGAACTAAAATGTTATCTTCTATTCTTTTCTTAACGAAATGGAAAGAAATATATGCACTTGAAATTAGTTTAGAGCGTGAACAAAAGAATCGGCGCCAATACCTATGTATTTAAATTAAATATCTTTTTTATGGTAATTTTATTTTTTAAGCTTGGCACCATTGATAAAATATTAAACTAAGGTAAATATGTCATTAGCGCACTAAAAATGAAGCGTACAAAAGGAAGGAAAGTCCTGCATCTCGCCTTAGTCACTCTCGATACACTCGTAAAAACAAACGACAAACACTAACAGCGCAAACGACAAACACCAGCCATCTTTTTCTTCTCTATGCTTTAGATTGTGCCCCATCTCACTCACACTGTACCAATGTATGCCGAATAAAAATATGCATGTGTGCTGCTGCTGTGTTCGGCACATTTTTTTTTGGTCAGTTTGTTAGAATATATCGTATCTGTTTAATATTTTATCATTGCTTTGCACTAGTAATTTCTTCTGTATCGTGAATGGGTTTACAAACATTTAAACACACATACCTACACAAACAGCCCGCTGCGAAAGAACTACCTGTAGGCCATACAAACATTTGTTTCTTACGGGAATCGAACCCGCGACACGCAGCGCAGCAGTCAATCGTTCAGCCTTTTTTTCCCCTCGTGGTGGGAAATCCGCACGAATGTCGGCTGCCCTGGGGTGGGAGGCAGGGTCTATCAGACTCTTAATAACTAAAAACCAGCCCAGTCTTCCATCTTACACCTATACCGGGGGTTGCAAGAAAGATCACTGCTTCCGCAACCCCGATTGGTGCCGGTCCGCCATTGTGGGCATACCCCCGCGACGTCAAAGAGGGGCGCGCGTGGAACACTTCGGGCCACCACCTCGCGTCCTGATGTTTGGGGGCGACAGACGTGGACCTAAGTCGACCGTTCAGCCTTTTTTTTTGTTTCCGAGTGAAAAATCTTTATGGAGTCCGCCACCCTGGGACGGGCGACGGGGTCTGTCAGACTCTTACTGACTAAAAACCACCCCGGTGTCTCGCCTCTGCCGTGGCCCCATACTCTCGTGCTGTCCCGGTCTGTCCGGGCCTCGCCTCCTGCATGGGGTAGTGAGGTGTTTAACTGCCCCGTGCGTTACCTCTGAGGCGCGTGCCTCCGCCTCGGGTCCATCGATTAGGGGGCGGAGACTCCCCAATTCCCTTTCCCTTGGACCCTAGACCGCGGACTGTAAAAACGGCCCGCGGTCTACCCCACCTCGCTCTATATTTATGCACTCTGCAGCTGCAGATAGTGCCCTCGGGAGCGACTCCTCCGCTCCGGCAGAAATTCGCCGCGGGCGACAATCCCCTTTTGCCGGATTATTGCCCGCGTCCAGGGTGCACCGGCCCAGCGTCTGATCGTCCTCGAGGGTCGAAACAAGAGGACCAGCAGCCACCGAGTAGTCGGGGAGGTTTTCTGCCACGCACCCCTGACCGTTCAGCCTTTTTTTTTTTTTTTTTTTTTTTTTTTTTTTTTTTTTTTTTTTTTTTTTTTTTTTTTTTTTTTTTTTTTTTTTTTGACGCTGTGGTAATGCATTTACGCACCATACCCCGAAGGGCGTGTGTGGGACTCGCCCAGCCGAAGCCGGGAATACCCACTAAACCCACAGCGGCACAACGACATCGCCTGAGTGGCGAGGTCATGGGAAAATGGCACAGCCTAACTACCAATCCCCCGCCGGCGATTCCTGCCTAGGGCGGGCCCACAGTGGTTCCTCCACTCTACAGGGAGGGGCCGGGCTGGGTACGTCTTTTTGTGCGAGAAGACGCAGCAGCCAAGGGTTTTTTAGCGAGGTGTCCTTCCTCTTAGCCCCACTCGTTTGCCTGGAGGCAAACGGGACCCCCAGCTCCTCTCAATGAGGAGACCGGGTTGCCCGACGGTGACCCGGAGTTCGGGTCACGTCAGCCACCTCGAGTGGTGGCTGACCCGCCGCACGTGTGACCGCCGAAGCGGTCCCCGCATCTGGTTTTGGTCCGCGCCGGTAAACCGGTAACCCCCATATCTGGGGGCCGTTCCCCTATCCGCCACCCGGGGACGCGTCCGATGGCAGGCCAGAAACTGCACACGGATGACCGTTCAGCCTGCGCCAACCGCACCGTAATTGCACAGAAATCGATTTTCTCGACTACCTTTCATATTTATTGAAGAGAAAATTTCTTTAGCCACGTTCTGCACTTTTATTGGATGGAGAAAAAACGCTCAATTCGCGTGAGTGTGACTGACCCGATACCGTGATAGCTACAGCGAGATATACATACGAATACTGAGAATGTATAGTCAGTCTTCATGTCCGTGACAAAGCAGACAAACTGCAGAAGGGTCGCCTACTCTGGTACGGCCACGTCTTACGAAAACCGGCCGACCGAATGATACGTGGGTAACAAATATCTTGCCATGGCGCCTCCGGGCCGGAACAAGCGAGGTAGACCAAAAGATGCTGGCTTGACGTTGTAAGACTGAATTCTTACCACAGGATGGTAAAGATCGCGCGAAATGGAGGAGAATGAGCCAAAAAAGATGAATGTGGAAAGCGGACCTCGGGCTCGAAGGCCGCGGATGCAACCGGTACTGAACGATGGGATAATGATCATGATGACTGAGCATGTACAGTGTATACAATGGTATACTACTCGCGCGAGGTAACTGTGCACTTCGATGGAATGCGACCGCTCCTTCGCGCGGTGCCCCGCATTTGCCGTAAACGCTGAGTAGCGTTAGCATCTTTGTTACAAGTTTGTTTGTTCCTTTCGGTGTTCTACATATAGGATGCATTTTGCGGAGTCTGCGAGGGAATTGCATAATTTAATTCCACCATCGCCGTACGGCGAGTTTCCATCCTTACGTTGTTAACACTACTACGATCCGGACGAAGCGTTTCGCTTCCTCCTTTATACCGCGTACATCGAGGCACTGGAACAATTTGCCAGCAGCAACTACAATTTGAGTGTCTTCAAGGCTAGAGTGAATAGGCTCTTAATAAACTAGTGCGCTTTACCATCAACGATTGCGTCACTGCTTACCATCAGGCGGGTTTGCGGTCAAGCGCTAGTTTATAAATTACTAGCGGCCGCCAGCGACTTCGTGCGCGTGGAATTAGTTATGCTCAGCTCCTATTGGTCGCAGCGTGATGTTATGTAGCCTAAAGCCCTCCTAGATTCTATCAAACGCAAAAAGAATTTTTCAAATCGGACCAGTAGTTCCCGAGATTAGCGCGAACAAACAAACAAACTCTTCAGCTTTATATATTATTATAGATTTAAAAAAAAGTCTAAATACAGTTTAAATCCCCTGTTGTTATTACTGTTTCTGTGGAGTTTTTGCTTTGTTAAGTTTCTTTTTAATAAGTTTTTGTTTTTTACATTTTCGACGCGTTAGTGAAGCCTGTTGGTTGCACCAACATTATAATATTTCAGTCTATATGTATCAATTAAATTGCAAAACGTCATGAGTAAAATGATCTAGCATTATGACGCTTTATCATCAAAACGACCTTTTTTTATCATAAAAAAAAAAGTGTTATTTATATTTTTTTTTACATAATTCTCATTTTTTTTACAAACGGTACCGTCCGAATGACGTCACAGAGCGAGGTGCAGTTAACTCGCGCGGTTTGTAGATTGCATCACCCCTATAGCTTGCTTCTTTTTTTCAGTTTTCACTTCTGTCTTTTCACATTTACGGAACGAAAGTAAGTAAAGGTAAATAAAAACAATAAAATAAACAAGAATTAAAAACATTTATTAACCACAAATACACTATGCACCTCTATTTACAAATACAGCACAATTCTGTAAAATTATTGCATTATACAGGGTGGCCCATCGATTGACGTCATAAAAAATAATTTAGGTCCGGCATTTCGTGGGGTATCCGAAACACCTCCATGTATGTTCCGCGATATTTCATAGTTTTCGAGTTATGAATTTTTTTTTTTCGAGGAATTTCAACCGGACAAGTATAAAAATTGTTTTATTTTTTTTCAATTAAGACTTCTTAAGATTTTTTTTTTTGCAACAGAATCCTCATGTGCTGTACTTTCAATACATAAAATAACTAGCTTCTACATAAAATAAGTAACTTTGATGAAAATTACGAAAATGTTGGTCAGAATTAAAAAAAATACGTTCCGTGAATTAAGACTTTAATTTTCAACTTTACATTAAAAATCTAATTAAGTGTTATTTCACTTCTTATTTACTCTCAAAAATGCGCCAGACTCTCAGCTTTCATAATCAGAAGACAGAAGTAGTACTTTAAAGCAAGTTTGGCTAAAACCGGTCTTCAAAACAGCAAGGTGGCAAAATTCATAAAATTACCTTTCTGATTACATTTGTTTTTTTTTTTGCATTAACTATTATTTCTGAGGCAAATTAATGATTAAGAAAGCTGAAAACCTATCGTGTAAGTGAGATAAGGAAAAAAAAAGTAGATTTTTATGTACGAATCTTTATTTAAATTTATAATAAATTTTCAAAGTGGCCACCGCCAACGGCAATGCACATTCTACATCTGCGTAAAAAATTGTGTTTTAATCTGCGGAACGCCTGTCTGTTTTCATTCACTACCCGTTTTGCTTCTAAAATCTTCTGCCTCAATTCTTGTTCACTGGAATACTCCCGGGCGCATGCTGTTGTGCAGTCTGGTGTTCTCAATGGCGAATTAATTGGTCCATTAGAATTGCCGAGCAGACTTGATGGACCAACTTACAAAAACTTCTTATAGAATGCCTTCTAGATTTGCTTGAAGATGTAAATCTACAACTAAGACGCACTATGATATTTCAATGTGACGGCGCTCCGTGTCACTACGCGACACAAGTCCGGGATTATTTGAATGAAGAATTTCCTAACAGATGGATAGGATGCGGTGGACCGATTCCATGGCCTCCGCGCTCACCTGACCTCAACCCCATAGATTACTTTATTTGGGGCTATTATAAGGAAACAGCATACGCCCGGGAGTGTTCCAGTGAACAAGAACTGAGGCAGAAGATTTTAGAAGCAAAACGGGTAGTGAATGAAAACAGACAGGCGTTCCGCAGATTAAAACACAATTTTTACGCAGATGTAGAATGTGCATTGCCGTTGGCGGTGGCCACTTTGAAAATTTATTGTAAATTTAAATAAAGATTCGTACATAAAAATCTACTTTTTTTTCCTTATCTCACTTACACGATAGGTTTTCAGCTTTCTTAATCATTAATTTGCCTCAGAAATAATAGTTAATGCAAAAAAAAAAAAAAACAATTGTAACCAGATACGTATATTTTATGAATTTTGCTACCTTGGTGTTTAGAAAACCCGGTTTTAGCCAAACTTGCTTTAAAGTACTACTTCTGTCTTCTGATTATGAAAGCTGAGAGTCTGGCGCATTTTTGAGAGTAAATAAGAAGTGAAATAACACTTGATTAGATTTTTAATGTTAAGTTGAAAATTAAAGTCTTAATTCACGGAATGTATTTTTTTAAATTCTGACCAACATTTTCGTACCTTTCATCAAAGTTACGAAGCTAGTTATTTTATGTATTAAAGTACAGCACATGAGGATTCTGTTGCAAAAAAAAAATCTTAAGAAGTCTTAATTAAAAAAAAAAAAACAATTTTTATACTTGTCCGGTTGAAATTCCTCGAAAAGTAAAAAAAAAATCATAACTCGAAAACTATGAAATATCGCGGAACATACATAGGGGTGTTTCGGATACCCCACGAAATGCCGGACCTAAATTTTTTTTTTATGACGTCAATCGATGGGCCACCCTGTATAATATGTAAAGAAAACTCTGTCCGATCCGTGAAGGTATTGCTAGGTATCGATAACTGATTCTACTAATGGATGCAAAGCCAGGCTAAACTTAATAAAAAAAATCCCCCTGAAAAATTAAATATTATTTCGCAAAAAGAGGTAACTTAATACATGTGCGGTAAGCAACCCTTCCGCGGGCGGCAGGGAGCAGGGCACGCGGCACGTGGTCGCATCGCTATTCGCTCATAATAATACCGGTGTTGTCACTTTTATAAAAATTACCAAATTTTGGGGAAGTTGGAATTAATTCGCGGGAAAAAAAGATTATTTCAAAATTCATTAGTATTGTTACTATGATGATTATGTAAAATTTTATATTACATAAGGTCAAGTGTTTACCTAATCTTTGTGGGTCGGACAGGGTTTTCTTTACATATTGTATAAAACAACATGCTTTTAATTTTGAATAGAGAGAGAGACGGAGAGGTTAACATAATACCAGTCTATGTAAATTGCATAATCCATACTAATATTATAAATGCGAAAGTAACTCTGTCTGTCTGTCTGTTACGCTTTCCCGCTTAAACCTCTCAACCGATTTTGATGAAATTTGGCACAGACAATCTTTGGACCCTGAGAAAGAACATAGGCTACCTTTTACCCCGGAAAATTTGATGTTCCCGAGGGAAATCTAAAAAGCGCGATATAACCGAACACCATGCGGGCGAAGCCGCGGGCGGAAAGCTAGTCTTATATAAATGGTAAGAGAAAATGAAATCAGTCAGTTTGAAAAGTTCAGAACTTCAAATTAGCAAGTTAGAAACAATTTCATTTATAGACAAAGTCATTTCTTCTTTATGTAGCGTAACCTGAATATAGTTTGTTCAGTATGGCGACCATGAGTTTTCATTACGAGACTCGATCGTCGATATCGACCGCGTTTGGCGCTCACATTGTTTGAGAGTTCTTACAACCTTCATCATCATCATCAACCTTTTATCATCCCACTGCTGGGCACAGGTCTCCTCTCATACAGAGAAGGATTGAGCATAATCAACACGCTTTCTCAATGCGGGTTGGCGGTTTCAGACTTAAAAGTCCAGGTTTCCTCAAGATGTTTTCCTTCACCTTTTAATCAATCATTGGTGTCCAAGATATACTTAGAAACTACATCATCATTCTCCTGCCCTTATCCCAATTTATTTGGGGTCGGCGCAACATGTCTTTTTCTTCCTTGCATCCCTATCAGAAGCCATCTCCGCAGTCACTCCCTTCTTAGTCATATCATCCTTCACACATTCCATCCATCGTTTCTTTGGTCTTCCCCTACTCTTATGGCCATCAACATTCATAATTAAGACTCTCCTCACGACATTCTCCTCAGTTCTCCGTAACACATGCCCGTACCATGACAACCGATTTCCACACAACTTTTTCAACACACAACTTAGAAAGTACATATAACTTAGAAAAGTTACATTAGTATTAGCCTGACTTAGAATCGAACCCGCACACTCATGCTTGAGAGGCTGGCCACTAGGCCACCACGACAACAACAATCAACCTTGAAGCGGGCCAATCGATGAGTCAAACGCGGACGAAAGCACAGGTCCGTTCGTGTGTGGAGTACTGCAGCCACATTTGGGCTGGTGCTGCCAAGTGTCACCTGGCTACTTTGGATTTAGTGGAGAGACGTGCAAAGAGGCTGATTGGTGACCCTGATCTAACTCGAGTTGGTCTCCAAAGCCTAGAGCACAGGCGTAGAGTAGCCAGCCTTTCGGTGTTCTATAGGATGCATTTCGGGGAGTGTGCGAGGGAATTGTATGATTTAATTCCCCCATCCCCGTTCCACCAGCGGACGACCCGTCGTACGGCTGGTTTCCACCCTTACGTTGTTAACACCACTACGATCCGGACGAAGCGTTTCGCCTCCTCCTTTATACCGCGTACATCGAAGGACTGGAACAATTTGCCAGCGACGGTGTTTCCGTCGGACTACAATTTGAGTGTCTTCAAGGCTAGAGTGAAAAGGCTCTTAATAAACTAGTGCGCTTTACCATCAACGATTGCGTCACTGCTTACCATCAGGCAGGATTGCGGTCAAGCGCTGGTTTATAATATGTAAAAAAAAAAAAATATCGACAATCCGAGTCTCGTAACAAAAACTTATGGTAGCCACACAGAAGTTATTCAGAAAAAACTATAATCGGAACGGCCGTAATCTACCACGCCGGCCCAGTGCGGGTTGGTACACACGTCTTCGAGGTTTTTGCTTCTAGGACATGGCGGTTTCCTCACAATATTTTCCTCCACCGTTTTGAAAGCAGCGGTGATGAAATAATTTACACTAAGTAAAGCGCCTGATGGGATTTAAACCTACGACCTACAAGTCGCGGCCGATACCACCAGGCCACCGCTGCTCTGTATTAAATTAAACTATTTCAATACTAACATAATATAGGATACTTAACAATTTTCCTCATAAATATTCTAAAATTTAGTCTTATTTTAATGTATAACGCACGGGATTTGAAACCTTATATCCATTGTATACAGCTTAAATTTGACAGTAAAAAGTCATTAAACACTCAACTCTGTTGGTATATACTACTCGCGCGAGTTAACTGTGTACCTCACTAGAATGAGACCCTTTTCCCGCTTCACCACGCGGCTCCCTCATTCGGCGTAAGCGCTGAGTAGCGATAGCATCTTTGTTACAATTGACTAAATACAGTTTAAATCCCCAGTTGTTATTACTGTTTCTGTGGAGTTTTGCTATGTTAAGTATTTTTTTTTTAAGTTTGTTTTTTACATTTTCGACGCGTTAATGAAGCCTGTTGGTTGCACCAACATTATATTTCAGTCCCTATGTATCAATTTAATTGCAAAATGTCATGAGTAAAATGATCTAGTATTATGATCAAAACAACCTATTATTAACATAAAAAAAAAATAGTTTATATTTCTTTAACCTAATTCTCATTTTTTACAAACGGTAGCGTCTGAATGACGTCACATAGCGCGGTGCACAGTTAATTAGCACGAGTTATATGTATAAGTTATTTTGATATCTATAGCATCTCTTTGAACATTTTTATTTAGCTCCTCAAGTTCACAGATTTATCAAGGATATTGCTGGCATCCTTTTTCCTATCAGCACAGAGTAGCTTGAAGAATTCCTTCGATTCCAGACATCTTTTGCTAACACAGTGTGGGCATCTGTAAAAAACAAAAACTTTATTTCATAGGGTGTAAAGTCCACTCATCCTCCATAGAAGAGGATCCTCCGACCAGACGGGTGTTATGTCTGACGGGCACTTGCCCAACGGTTAAAGTTGGGAAGTTGTATACAGGGAAACTTTTTTTCGAGTGCGCAAAAACAAATGGGTGGCTCAGAATCAATAACAGAACAAATCTGCATTATTAGTTTAAAATAAAAAATCATGTTTTTGTCCGCCCTAAAATCAGCGAATGAGAGACACCAATTATTCATATCAATATCGTGGTATTAGCATATGGCCGCGTAGTGAACATGCGGGCGGCGCGGGTGCGCGGCGTCCTGTGATGTTCCCGCCATCCCCACTCCGCCGACCATGAATGGGACCGCGTGCGGTGACCATAACATCGATTTCATAAATAACATCTTTCGTTATCAATAACTATTTTTTTTTTGTACTGAAACATACCAAAGTAATAATATTTTTATCTATAAAACTTATTTAGCTATAAGTTGACAAAGTTTGCGCACTGGATAAAATTTTATCCTGTATATGCTAGTTGCACGGTAAACTCTACTTGCGAGATGTAGAATTCATGTGACGTCAGTACGACGCGTTGTTCGCACTTGGCATTGTAAATACCGCTAGAGTTGTATCTTCATAATCAGTCTAATACAGGCCTCCTCTCGGTGAGACTGAGTGGGCAGGTTGGAGATGTATCTTATATCTTTCTATTTTTTTTACAGCTAGTAAATAAAATAAAATATACCTCGTTAGGAATTGCTTTGACAATTTGTGTCCGGAATCAAGGTTTTGTATCACAATATCCGTCAAAGCTTTTATGAATGTGGGGTGATCGTTAGGGGTAGCTGCTCGCTCAATCTGCTTAATACCAGCCTGTAATAAAAAAAAAAAAACAAATGTATTACAACTCTTGTTCTTCAGCCTATAGAGGTCTACTGCTGGACAAAGGCCTCCCTGAGACTTTCCACGATGACCGGTTTTGTATTGTCCGCATCCATCGACTTCCCGCGACCTTCACCAGGTCATCGGTCCACCTTGTTGGGGGCCTCCCTACGCTGCGTCATCCAGTACGTGGCCACCACTTTAGAACCTTACTGCCCTATCGGCCTGCTACTTAATTTTAGCGACTCGACAAGCTATGTCGGTGAGTTTGGTTCTTCTGCGGATCTCCTCATTTCTGATCATTACCAGTAACATTTTCTATTCATCATCAACCTTTTTATCGTCACACTGCTGGGAACAGACCTCCTCTCATACAGTGAAGGAATGAGCGTAATCACCACGCTTGCTCAATGCGGGTTGGCGATTTCAAACTTAAAGTCCAGGTTTCCTCAAGATGTTTTCCTTCACCTTCAGTCATTGGTGTCCAAGATATACTTAGAAAGTATTACAATTTCTATTAGTCGCATAAAAATCTCTTGCCGAGCCATGCCGCCAGTAAGCGCCGGCACTAAATAATTTAAGAATATAGTTTACTAAACTAAAAAAAATACTAAACTAAATTTAGAAGCATTTAGTTTAGTTTGGGAAAAAGGGAATCGGCTCCATTGATTGACTCACCTCCTTAGCGACTTCGTAACAATATTCAAGGGAAAAAGGGAATCGGCTCCATTGATTGACTCACCTCCTTAGCGACTTCGTAACAATATTCAAGGGAAAAAGGGAATGAATCGGCTCCATTGATTGACTCACCTCCTTAGCGACTTCGTAACAATATTCAAGGGAAAAGGGGAATCGGCTCCATTGATTGACTCACCTCCTTAGCGACTTCGTAACAATATTCAAGGGAAAAAGGGAATCGGCTCCATTGATTGACTCACCTCCTTAGCGACTTCGTAACAATATTCAAGGGAAAAAGGGAATGAATCGGCTCCATTGATTGACTCACCTCCTTAGCGACTTCGTAACAATATTCAAGGGAAAAAGGGAATCGGCTCCATTGACTGACTCACCTCTTTAGCGACTTCGTAACAATATTCAAAGGAAAAAGGGAATCGGCTCCATTGATTGACTCACCTTCTTAACGACTTCGTAACAATATTCAAGGGAAAAAGGGAATCGGCTCCATTGATTGACTCACCTCCTTAGCGACTTCGTAACAATATTCAAGGGAAAAAGGGAATCGGCTCCATTGATTGACTCACCTCCTTAGCGACTTCGTAACAATATTCAATGTCCAATTCGTGAAGAGTTTCAATATGCTCGTTAACAAATGCTATTGGAACCAACAGCAGGTGTTTATGGCCCTGCTTGGAATATGCCTGTAATAATAAACAAATTATTAGATTACATAATCCCAGTCGCATCCGAAGCTTTTTAAGCTTTAGAGTCTGGTGTCCGCTTTACCAGTCTAACTGCTGATTTTGGCTAAACTTCGACTTTTTCCGTGAAGCGACTGCCGTCTGACCTCCACAACCTGAAGGCGATATCGAAGCATTGCAGTTAGACCAATTGTTGCACTTTTGAGGGCTCCAACAACCCGTAACGATTGTCATTAGATGTTCGTATGGCAACCGGGACCAACGACTTAACGTGCTTTCCGAGGCACGACTAGATCACATATCTACATAATGAGAGTACCAGTTGTGGAGTGGGCCGTTATCTACCAACAGGCCAGTGCGGGTTGGTACATGTCACATGTCTTAGAAGTTTTCCCTCTAGGACATGCCGGTTTCCTCACAATGTGTTCCTTCACCGTTTTGAGAGCAGTGGTGATGAAACAATTTACACAAAGTAAAGCGCCTGATGGGGTTCCAACTAGGGTTGTAACGGAGCTTCGCCTCCGCTTCCGTTACTGCGGAAGTTCCGCAAGAAATCGTATCTTCGCTTGCGCCTCCGCCTCCGCACAATTTTTTGCGGAATTATAACGGAGGTTTATTTACGTATTTATAAAATAAATAACGCGCAAGCTGCGACGCTCGACAACCGTCCGGCCGCGTTTGAGCCCGAAATGGTCAAGAATCAACTAGTGCGAGGTGGGAATGCGGCAAACACAATTTGTTTCTCCTTAATTTTCATTACAAGAAGGTAATATTCTTTTACCAAGTATACTACTATTAATGTACGTATTTAAAATAAAAAGTTTGTTTTAATTAACCATAAATTTATTTTTTTTCTATATGTACTTTCACCTCCGCCTCCGCCTCCGTTAACCTCCGCATCCGCGGAGGTGAGACTCGTCGCCTCCGAATCCGCCTCCGCTAACAAGCCTCCGTTACAACCCTAGTTCCAACCTACACAAAGCAAAGCGCCTGATGGGATTCGAACCTACGATCTAAAACTTGTTAGTCGTGGCCGATAACATTAAGGCACTGCTAGTCTAAAAAAGCAAATGTTATCAGAAAGTTTAGCAGTGCAATGCGGTGCCATTGTCTTGTGCACGAACCAAACAAATTTTAAGTTGAGACAGAGGGAGACTGACACACAAATTTCATCAAAAACCGTACAGTACTTTTTGCATGAAAGAGTAAATATCCAGCCATGCGCACACACAGTTTCATCATTATCATCATCAACCTTTTCTCCTCTCATACAGAGAAGGATTGAGCATAATCACTGTTGAGGTTGAATTTGATTATTGTCTCTGGCAGCTAACTTTTATAAGCAAAAATATTTTAAGTTTGGAAGATTACGGAGACAGGAGAAAAAGATTCATTGTTTTATGTGATCATTGTTTGTTTTGGTAGCATCAATAGTAGCAAGACTGCAGTCAATCGATAATGTTTGATATATAATATTGTAATGTTTTTTTTATAGAGTGTTTGAAAGTTGGGCTTAAAATATTAAAAATTATGAAGTGCTTATAATGGTGTATTAATTGATTTTGGAGTTATTTAAAATGTAAAGGATCCCAGAAGGTACTGTCTGCACTCAAGTTACTATTTATTCATAACTACAACAGGTTATGGGCCCAGCACAGGTGCAACAGTAAGCTAGTAATTGAAAATATGTGACTATTTGAAGAAACTAATGATTATGAGTTTGAGAGGGGAAGTTTATAAAGAGGAAATGAAAATGAATTTTTTTTTGATGAAGAAACAAAAGAGGAGTGGTTTTTCTAGAAGAACAAAATAATGGTGAAGAAAATGAGGTTATTGAAAATTATATGGAGAGCTAAATGAAGACATTTTATGGAAATACCGATGGAATACAATTTTGGTGAAAATAAAATATGTATATTAAAGGAAAAAGAAATGTTTTTGGCAATATTATATTGATGATGGAATTCTAATTGGAAATAGTGGAAAAGAAAAAGAAATAAAATATCTGAAGGACTGAAAAAGAATTTGGAATTAGAAGATTTAAATAATTATTGGAATTGATATAGAGGTTATAGAGAAAATTATTTGAAAATTTAAGAGAAGTTTTACATTGAACCACGAATGAAGAATTTGGGATACGGCAACTTAAAAGAAAAAGCATTTCCGAATATTTGAATTGATGCACATCAAGAGGGGAAGAATATTAGTGTTGATGTGCATAAAAAAAAATGAGGATGTGTGATAGAAAATTGATGTGATGTGAAGGAGTTTTCTACTTTTGAAAAACAACAAAATGCAAGAATATTAGTGGTGATGTGCCGTAGACAATTGATGTGGTGTGCTTAGTTATAGGCAATTAATAGGGTCTTTATTATATTTAATAAATAAAATTAGACCAGATGTATTAGGGGTTTGTTGGTAGGTTTTACAAATAATAGAGATGAGTTGGGATCCTGCAAAATTGAAAGTTGTGTATTTAAGGGTTGTGACATTTAGTAACAGTGCCAATGATGTGCCTGTATTTGGTAACGGTGTAATAAAAGTGTAAAGGTTAGTGATATTTATGAAATTGAAGGTTATGTAAAGGCTGCATTTTAGACAGGGAGTTTATTTTAGATATGATGTTTTAGTAGTAGGGTTGGGGTTAGTTAGATGGTGTGTTTTCTAATAGTTTCTGAAGTTTTAGGTAGAGTATGTCTTTATAATAGAGTGGAAGTTTTAGATGGGGTAGGTTTTCTAATAGAGCTGAAATTTAGATAGGGTGTGTTTTGTAATAGTTGAAGTTATAGATAGGGTGTGTTTTGTAATAGTTGAAATTATAGATAGGGTGTTTTGTGATAGAATTGAAGTTATCGATATGTCGGAGTTGTCGAAGTTATAGATAGAGAGTTAGAAGTTAGATAGGTAGTTTGAAGTTAAAGATAGGGAGTTTGAAGTTTATAGACAGGGAGACTGTCGAAGTTATAGATAGGGAGTTTGTTGAAGCTATAGATAGTGAGAAGCTATAGATAGTGAGTTGAAGTTGTATTGAAGTTTTATACGAGTTCTTTGTATTGAGGGGATTATAGGTTATGTATTGAAATTAATGTTTGAAAGTTATGTCTTAGGATGATTTTAAATTTTACTGTGAGATAATAATAAAATTCAGAGGGGATGTTGAGGTTGAATTTGATTATTGTCTCTGGCAGCTAACTTTTATAAGCAAAAATATTTTAAGTTTGGAAGATTACGGAGACAGGAGAAAAAGATTCATTGTTTTATGTGATCATTGTTTGTTTCGGTAGCATGAAGAGTAGCAAGACTGCAGTCAATCGATAATGTTTGATATATAATATTGTAATGTTTTTTTTTTTATAGAGTGTTTGAAAGTTGGGCTTAAAATATTAAAAATTATGAAGTGCTTATAATGGTGTATTAATTGATTTTGGAGTTATTTAAAATGTAAAGGATTCCAGAAGGTACTGTCTGCACTCAAGTTACTATTTATTCATAACTACAACAATCACCACGCTTGCTCAATGCGGGTTGGCGATTTCAGACTTAAAGTCCACGTTTCCTTAAGATGTTTTCCTTCACCTTGTAATCTGTCATTGATGTCCAAGATATATTTAGAAAGTACATACAGTATGTTAAATAACAGAGGGCGTTCCCTTTAACTCGTTAATATATATCATTAATAGATTAAAATAAAAATATCAGCATAGAAAAATAAGCATAAAAAAATCCGAATAAAAAAAATTCTAATTGGAAATAAATTTGAAACCTCCTGTTTTAAATCAAAATAGTAGTCGTCATGTATAAATAAATTGCGACGTTGCCGTCTTTCATGTTCGCGTGTACAGTGTGTTTCTTTTACATGTCAATTTAAAATTTTTATTGAATATTTTCATATTGGAAAAAATTTTAAAACATTTTGTTTTCGAATGGAAATATTTTTTTTAGCATGTATGTATGCTATACTATTTCGGGTTAACGGGAACGCCCTCTGTTAGTTAACATACTGTATAACTAAGAAAAGTTACATTGGTACTTGCCTGACCTGGAATCGAACCCGCACACTCATACTTGAGAGGCTGGTGTTTTAACCACTAGGCCACCATAACTATACACACTTTTACATTAATAATATTTGTAGGATTCTTACCTTAATTGCATCATCAGTATAGGGCTCCAACCATGGCAGGGGCCCGACCTTAGACTGCCACACCAGTCTATAGGGGTTGGCAGAATTTAACTGCAACATTGTATTTGCAACTGTTGCAGCAACCTCGTGGGGGTAGGTGTCGCCTCGTGACACTGCCTGTAACATGTTTTAACCAGGATTCACACTTCAATTACCAAGCTACCATTATTATTAAATCCATGATTTTTTTATATATATTATAAACTAGCGCTTGACCGCAATCCCGCCTGATGGTAAGCAGTGACGCAATCGTTAATGGTAAAGCGCACTAGTTTATTAAGAGCCTATTATTATAGTATTCACTCTAGCCTTGAAGACACTCAAATTGTAGTCCAACGGAAACACCGCCGCTGGCAAACTGTTCCAGTCCCTCGATGTACGCGGTATAAAGGATGAGGCGAAACGCTTCGTCCGGATCGTAGTAGTGTTAACAACGTAAGGGTGGAAACTCACCGTACGACGGGTCGTCCGATGGTGGGGGAATTAAATCATGCAATTGCCTCGCACACTCCCTGAAATGCATCCTATAGAAGACCGAAAGGCTGGCTACTCTACGCCTGTGCTCTTTGCTTTGTTAGGACCATGATTGTTTCTTATGGCAATCAAATGTGGAATTGACACCTTTGACACATTGTACGTTCGAAACTTTCCCATTAAACGATTTCAAAATTTTATAAAGCCCAAACTTTGCAAAAAGGGGTATTATAAAATCACAGATTTTTTAGAAGACAATAAAGCTTGGGACTGAGCTGCTCGCTCTGCTAAGCAATCTTATTAAGCAATATGCGTAATTATGCTACAATTATGACATTTTAAACACAATTTTTTTTTAAATCACGTAAATTATTGTAAACATTTTCAATGGTCCCTGAGTTTGTTTCGACTTTTCTTCTCAGAGGTAGTCAGTTAGGAAATGCCGGCTTCATCCAGTTTAAAAAAATATGTCGTGTAAAAGTGATCAGTGATCCTACTTGCTTAATAAATGATTTTATTTCATTGATATTGATTGCCATAAGAAACAATATGGCGGCCTGTCCCGTCTCTTTTTTGGAGGCATGTGAAACTGTGTATATATTTCATTCATCCTCCATAGAAAAGGGAGAATCCTCCGATCAGACAGGTGTTGTCTGGCGGGCACTTGCCCAACGGTTGATGTTAAGAAGTTGTATACAGAGTGGTGCTGACAATACGACAATAAATTAAACATCGTGTACCTCAACACATTCTCAGTCTACCCATAAAAAAAAGTGTGTGTGTCAGCTCCGACGCACGACTGGAGTTTACTCCTTAAGTACGAGAAAAAAAAAATATTAAAAAATAAATAAAAATAAAAAAATATTATTATTATTTTAAAAATGATTTATAAAATAAATCATAAAAAATTAATAATGCATATTTATGAAAATTTTAACCAATTTTAAGAAAGTTGATAATAAAAAAAAGAATTTTATAAACATTTTTTTTTTAATTATAATAATTATTTTTTTTGTATATAACATTATCTTAATAACTAACAAAATATAGTTGTAAAAAGATAATTATTATTTTTAGATTAGAAAGTTGCGCACCAAAAGTGCGCTAACGTAACTAAAATAGTAACGCTTAAAATTTGTTACTCGTTAGTAGGTTTTTCTCATACCGGGCGCCTTATATATGAAAATCGATTCATAAGGAGTAAACTTCAAAAATCATATAAATATGTCCATTAGTTTAGTCACAGGAAATTATTTTTAACATTTTCTACATGGTATATGTTGATAAGCAAGCGCTTACAGGTTGATGAAGATGATGATGAGGTACTGAACTTTAATAATAATGGCGCGAAAAAAGCAAGTCGATACGTGAACCAATAGTTTAAAGGATGTTCTATTCCGTTTCCAATTTTATGCGATTTAGTTTGTTTGAAATTTTCATTTTTTTTATTTTTGATGCTAGAATTTTTTCTATGGTTTAGGATTATTCCTATGAACCAGCATTGTTCGTGTTTTCATTTATTGTCGTATTGTCAGCACCACTCTGTATATGCTAGCTACACGGTAAACTCTGCTTGCGAGATGTAGAATTCGTGTGACGTCAGTATGACGCGTTTTTTTTGTATGTTGCGTTGTTGTAGATATTGCTACACATTTTATTGATAAAATAGAAAGAAAAACAGGCATTGAACTAAAATTTAGTTTAAGTTTCTGATCATGGGAATCGGTGGAATCTACCGTATAAGCCTACAATATGGAATGGAATAAAGAATTTAGTCATCATCATCATCATCTCAGCGTTATTCCCAGTCGCATCCGAAGCTTTTTCAGCTTTGGAGTCTGGGATCCGCTTTACCAGTCTAACTGCTGATTTTGGCTAAACTTCGATATTTTCCGTGAAGCGACTGCCGTCTGACCTCCACAACTCGAAGGCGATATCTAAGCATTGCAGCTAGATCAATTGTTGGACTTTAGAGGGCTCCAACAACCCGTAACCAACGGCTTAAAGTGCTTTCCGAGGCACGACCAGACCAGTGCAAATATTCATATTCATGCGTACAAATATTTGCACTCCGCGGGGATCGAACCCGCGCCTCCTTGCGCAGCAGCTGCGTTCACTACCTCTACGCCACTGAGGCTGTCGGAATAAAGAATTTAGTATTGAGTAAAATATACACCTACCTTCAAAGGCAAACTATGCGCGGTAAACAATATAAGAACGTTATCTCTAATTTGTGGGTCGAATAATTGTAACTTCTCCTGGATTCGTTCTGCAAACACTTTGGCCAGTAACGGATGAGAAGCCCATCTTTCTATCAAACTGAATTCAATGTTCTTTGGGACAAGCCTGTAAAATAAAAAGAAAAATTAATAACAACATGCCTGAGAAAATGATCAGAACAGAGCCTAATAGTACTGGAATGTGTATTATGACCCGTAGGAATGAATGAAAAATAAGTATGGTCCGTATTACAGAACGTCACTCAAACTCAAGCTCTACTTAAGTCTCGTTTCTAGCCTTTTGATTGGTTGAAACTAGTTTTAAGTAATGCTTAAGCAGAGATCAATGCTTGAGTGACGTTCTGTAATACGCACATATGAGTACAAAATAATAATACCATTAAATTATAAACTATTCCAAAATATCATCATCATCATCATTCTCGGAGGTAGGCCATAACATCGGCTGCAGGCAGAAGTTACGTATGTTCCAGCATGATGTCTGGTGAAGCCGTACGGAGGACGGGTCTGAGCAGTTGTGTTGCGATGTGTGGTGCGTACGATGCGCCAAATGTTGTTGTGTCAGGAGTTTGGTCGTGGAGAGTATCCAGACCAATCTCCCTCTAGCGCAGCTTCGTTGGTCGTGTTGGTCTTGGGTTTAACATTGTATCACCTCGCTCAACTGCCGTCATCGTTCCTATTCCTAAGTTTTTTAAGTGAATACGCTTAATAAACTAGTGCGCTTTACCATCAACGATTGCATCACTGCTTACCATCAGGCGGGATTGCAGTCAAGCACTAGTTTATAATTATTAAAAAAAAGCACCAATCTTTTAATAGTCCCACTGCTGGGCACAGATCTCCTCTCATACAAAGAAGGATTGAGCGTAATCACCACGCTTGCTCGATGCGGGTTGGCGATTTCAGACTTAAAGTCCAGGTTTCCTCAAGATGTTTTCCTTCACCTTGTTATCAGTCATTGATGTCCAAGATATACTTAGAAAGTACATAAAACTTATAAAAGTTACATTGGTACTTGCCGGACCTGGAATCGAACCCGCATACTCATACTTAAGAGGTTGGTGTTTTAACTACTAGGCCACCATGACTTCCAAATATACAATAATTTTAATGATCAAGTTTTCAGTTCTGGCGACACAATTTATTTTTTAAATGCTTTTACTTGTGTTAAAATAGCGCTTGACCGCAATCCCGCCTGATGGCAAGTAGTGATGCGATCGTTGATAGTAAAGCGCGCTAGTTTATTAAGAGCCTATTCACTCTATCCTTGAAGACACTCAAATTGTAGTGTGACGGAAACACCGCCGCTGGCAAATTGTTCCAGTCCCTCGATGTACGCGGAATAAAAGAGGAAGCAAAATGCTTCGTCCGGATCGTAGTGGTGTTAACAACGTGAGAGTGGAAAGTCGCCATACGACGGGTCGTCCGATGGTGGAACGGAGATGGGGGAATTAAATCATGCAATTCCCTCGCACACTTCATCCTATAGAAGACCGAAAGGCTGGCTACTCTACGCTTGTGCTCCAGGCTTTGGAAACCGTTTCGAGTTAAATCTGGGTCGCCAATCAGCCTCTTCGCACGCCTCTCCACTAAATCCAAAGTGGCCAGATAACATTGCATTACGCATTTGACTTTTGGACTTACCTTCTTCTATAAAAGTCTGCAATTGCGTTCAAACTGGAGCCAGTGGTGGCACAGCTGTACTGCGGATACTGAGAAAATATCACCACCCTCTCTACACCATCCCTGTAATCAAGAAAGAAAGAAATTTTATTAAGAGCCATTTCACAAAATTTGAACGCTCGAGTTTAGGTAAATGACGGCAATATTATTGATGTGTGCGCACACACACCGCGACCAGTGTAGCGAGCTAGCGTTGAGTGAGACGGACTAAACATCTTAAGCCGTTATAATTATTATTATAATCAAAATGTGAAAAATAATTTCCTGTGACTAAACTAATGGACATATTTATAAGATTTTTGGAGTTTACTCCTTAAGAATCGATTTTCATATATAAGGCGCCCGATATGAGAAAAATCCGAGGGGTAAAACCTACTAACGAGTAACGAATTTTAAGCGTTACTATTTTAGTACGCACCTTTGGTGCGCAACTTTCTAATCTAAAAAAGTGGCATAATTATCTTTTTACAACTATATTTTGTTAGTTATTAAGATAATGTTATATTTAAAAAAAAAATATATAATAATTTAAAAAAAAATGTTTATAATTTTTTTTTTTATTATCAACTTTACAAAACAATAATAATGTATATATATATATTTTAATTAATTATTATTTAATTGTTATTCATCATCATCATCTCAGCGTTAATCCCAGTCGCATCCGAAGCTTTTTCAGCTTTGGAGTCTAGGGTCCGCTTTACCAGTCTAACTGCTGATATGGCTAAATTTCGACATTTTCCGTGAAGCGACTGCCGTCTGACCTCCACAACCCGAAGGCGATATCGAAGCATTGCAGCTAGACTAATTGTTGGACTTTTGAGGGCTCCAACAACCCGTAACGACTACCATTAGATGTTCGTATGGCAACCGGGACGACCGGCTTAACGTGCTTTCCGAGGCACGACCAGACCAGTGCAAATATTCATATTCATGCATACAAATACTTGCACTGTGCGGGTATCAAACCCGCGCCTCCTTGCGCAGCGGCCGCGTCCGCTACCGCTAGGCCACGGAGGCTGTCATAATTATTATGCCTTATTATTATTACATGCTTTTTATTAGCTTCCCTTGTATGTTTGCTTGCTTGTTTGTTTGTCCGTCTCTAACTCTTTGCACTACGAGTGAGCGGCTCATTACTGTAAAATGTCCCACCGTTTTCAATACGTTCGTTCGTTCGTTTTTTTTTTAAAGAATATCGAACTAAAAAGTTGAAAATAAATATAGTTTAAAAAACTAAAACAAGATATGAAACTAAAATGTATTAAAAAATTATGGCACAAAGCGCCCCACGCTTTTTTAAAATTATTTTAAACTTTTTAGTTTGGTATTTTTTTAAAAGCATGTTTTTTAGTTTTTTAAACGATATTTTTTAATATCAATTAATAACCAGGGGTGAATATGTCACGTAAGTAAGTATAATTTTGAATATAAAAGACTTGAAAATACCGGCCAAGTGCGTGTCGGACTCACGCACAAAGAGTTCCGTACCATTGATTTATGAAATTAAAGGATATTTTAAGTTATTTGTATGAAAGATTATTAAAAAAAACTACTTACTAGATCTCGTTCAAAATAATTTTGGTTGGTAGTTGTTATAGTAATGTACATCATATGTTCATCATCATGTTTTTTTTAGATTTTTCATTTCCTTATTTTAGAAGTTAGAGGGAGGGGGGGGGAGACCAACTTTTTTCCACTTTGGAAGCATCTGTCATTGACGCATTATTGAACCTTATGCCATTGACATAAGGTGCATTCGTAACAATATGCTTCTAGATGATTAATAGAGATAAATTCCCTCTCGCTCGGACGTGAACACATGTGTGCACTCTTAATCATACTACCTTCCACTCGGGACGTGCACACATGTGTGCACGTGTGCGAGTGTGCTGTCAAGTCAAACATCGGGTTATAATAATGTTTTGTCTTTTTCTTGACATATGATGTCTATGAGAAAGAAAAGGAGAAAATATCGCTCTTGAATTTAGTACCTGGACCCCGTACTCAAGCCAGTAAAAAAACAAAGAAATCTGTCTACAAAGTTTGTCCTTGGAAGCGTGTGAACCAAAATTTCGGCGCTCTTGTGTTTTTGGGTATTTTTTGTGTATTTTTGAGGATAAAAAGGTATGTATTGTTATTTTATTATAGTTTATAACCAGAAGAAGCATACAAATATATAATTTAGGGTGTAAAAGTAAAGGCAAGTAAATAAAATGTGTTCGAAATTGTTACTGGGCTTTCGTGCTGAGAATTATAATTGGTTTCTTGTGTACGCCATTTATGTAAGCTATTGTATTTATTTCGCAATCAGTAAAAAAAAAATGCATTCCTTGTTTATTCCTCAACAAAACCTGAAAGTTTCAATGAAAAATAGTGCCCCATAACATAATAGGAGGGAAAAGTCCAAACTATTGCGATTTCGGTTATTTCTGCCGCTGCCATGTTCGCGAGCGAAAGGGAGTACGTCAATGTGAACATCTGCAAGCGGGAGGGTTAATAGTGTATTATTGAAAGGTGTGGTACCGCTAACATTTATATTAGTAGTTTTTATATAATACCTCTTAAACCGTAAACCGCTTATTGTCGCGTAATCTTTCATACAAATAACCTAAATCCATTAATTTCATAAATCAATGGTACGGAACCCTTTGTGCGTGAGTCCGACACGCACTTGGCCGGTTTTTTTTGTTTTGGATGGGAAATCATCTAACCCGCTCTGGGCGGAGCGGAAGACCGTGTCAGACTTTTACTTACTAAAATCCACCCTTGTTCCTTCACTTGCCAGTGCGCCAGGGCTACGGTTTCTTTTTTAACCAACCCACAACTCTGGCTCAGGAGGCATCGATCCTCGTGGACCCCGTCACGGTGCGCTGACATCTCCTTGAGGCGCGCGTGAAACACAACGCGCCGTCGACCCGGGCCTGCCCTCTAATTGGCGAACACATTTTTGTCAAATGATTGCGACTAGTTGGGATCGTTTGGACCGAACGGACCAATGGGCGGCCCGAACGATACCAACTGATCCCAACCGGCCACAATCCTTTGACAAAAATGTGTTCGCCGATTTGGGGGCTGGTTCATACCGAGCGGCGAGCTGCCCATCGCTCGCAGCCAACTTCGTAACCCTTAACCGGCATTTTTATACCCCTAGCCCGTAACAATATTGCTAATCTATTACCTACTATATATGATCGAAAAATTTGTCGGCTCAACAAAGTCTATCATCATCATCGTCATCACAGCGTTAATCCCAGTCGCATCCGAAGCCTTTTTCAGCTTTGGAGTCTGGGGTCCGCTTTACCAGTCCAACTGCTGATATGGCTAAACTTCGACATTTTTCCGTGAAGCGACTGCCGTCTGACCTCCACAACCCGAAGGCGACCTGCCGGAACACGACGAATCGATTGGCGGCTACGTTAATATATAAGTATAACAAACTTACTCCTCAAGTTGAGTGAAGGCATCCTCGGTGAAGGGTGGTACGTATCTGAAGCTGACATAGTGCTTGTGAGGCGCCGTCGTAGGATGTATCCTATCCAGGGCTTCGACTAGTAAATGACCTGAAAATAACATAAAAAAAACAATCACTTTTTTACCTACTTTTGTTAAACAGTTAGTGGTCACAAACTAAACTAATTGACGGTTGTCAGACACTAAAAACTAAAAGTGCGACCGCGGACAGAACAGACCGAGTGACAAGGGCTCTGATCACGTCAGAGGAACACTAAGCAAAGACAGGAGTGGGTTTTAGCCGGTAAGATTTCGGCACTACCCAGACTGGTTCATTAGTGAGGCATTCTTGGCGTCCATGAGGATTTCCCACTCCTGCCAAACTAAACTAATTTTAAGTTATATATCTTTTTCATTCCATTTCGTTAAGAAAAGGATAGAAGATAACATTAATTGACAAAATAATATCAATATATTTAAAGAAATAGTTAATGAATGAATACTCAACAATTAATATAATATATATAATATAAAGAGATAGCAATTAATAAAAATAAATGAATAAGAATTATATAAAACTAAATAAATAATCCATACTTCCATACTAATATTATAAATGCGAAAGTAACTCTGTCTGTCTGTCTGTCTGTTACGCTTTCCCGCCTAAACCTCTCAACGGATTTTGATGAAATTTGGTACAGACAATCTTTGGACTCTGAGAAAAAACATAGGCTACCTTTTATCCCGGAAAAAATTGATATTCCCGAGGGAAAACTAAAAAGCGCGATATAACCGAACACCACGCAGGCGAAGACGTGGGCGGAAAGCACACAATCTTTAGACCCTGAGAAAGGACCTAGGCTCCCTTTTATCCCGGAAAAATTTGATGTTCCTGAGGGAAATCTAAAAAGCGCGAGATAACCGAAATTTACGCGGGCGAAGCCGCGGGCGGAAAGCTAGTAAATAAATAAATGGAAACATGAAGCGAAGTGAAGTAACTGTACATTATGGATTGCAATAAACGATCTGGTTTTTTTTTTTATTTTTTTTTTTATTAACCAGCCCTTGATCGCAATCGCGCCTGATGGTAAGCAGCGATGCGATCGTTGATGGTAAAGCGTGCTAGTTTATTAAGAGCCTATTCACTCCAGCCTTGAAGACACTCAAATTGATTGATTGATTTTGATTTGATTTTTTTTTTTGATATGGCATCTCGTAGGTGGCTACTAGGAGACCGTAACTACTTCATCGGACTTTCCTGTGGATGCCTTAATTAAAATTAAAGCCTCCAGCCAGGGGCATTTAAAACTAAATTAAAATTAGACGACTACGCACTAAGGGCACCCCCTGTGGGGTACGAACCTCGGCTTAGGGCGTCGCTAGAGAGGACAGCAAGGGACGGCTGGATCGAATGTGTTCTTAATGGTTGAAACAAACTCAGAGGTCATTTCATCGGACAAGGGACGGGGGAGGGGATTACTGCGTGGAGCGCGTCGCGATGGACCTCGGCGGCGAGGTCGGTAGGTCGGTCTGTTTTTGTGTAATGTGCTGGTGGCCCTATTGGCCTCTTGGAGGAAGGTAATGGGGTCATCGGGGTCTGTGAGGGCATGCCGAGGGCGGCGAAGTCGGGAGATGGTGGAGGGAGTGTAATTGACAACCGCTGCTATAAGAGGATTGCGGTGCTTGGCAGCAGTGTCAAAGAAACGCTTGGAAAGGCGTTTCATGAACTGCTGGATGGTGGGGATTTTGAGATCAAGATGGAGGATCTCATTTCGGACGAACCAAGGGGCGTTTGTGGCTTTACGGAGGTATCGGTTTTGGACTACTTAAATCCTATGGATATGACGTAGCTTGGCATGTACGAGACTGGACAAGCGTAGGTCATAATCGGGCGTAACCATTGTTGTATTTAAAAGTTACATAATCTATACTAATATATAAAGCTGAAGAGTTTGTTTGTTTATTTGTGCGCGCTAATCTCAGAAACTACTGGTCCAATTTGAAAAATTCTTTTTGCATTGGATAGCGCATTAATCCGGGAAGGCTTTAGGCTATTTAACATCACGCTGCGACCAATAGGAGCGGAGCATAACTAACTCCACGCGAACGAAGTCGCTGGCGGCCGCTAGTATAACATAATCAGCCAATAATGTTCCCACTCCTGTGCCACAGGCCTCCTCTCGGTGAGAGGGAGTGGTCCGTAATCTACCACGCGGGCCCAGTGCGGGTTGGTACATGTCACATGTCTTACAAGTTTTCCCTCTAGGACATGACGGCTTCCTCACCATGTTTCCCTTCACCGTTTTGAGAGCAGTGGTGATGAAATACAGTATGTTAACTAACAGAGGGCGTTCCCGTTAACCCGAAATAGTATAGCATACATACATGCTAAAAAAAATATTTCCATTCGAAAACAAAATGTTTTAAAATTTTTTCCAATATGAAAATATTCAATAAAAATTTTAAATTGACATGTAAAAGAAACACACTGTACACGCGAACATGAAAGACGGCAACGTCGCAATTTATTTATACATGACTACTATTTTGATTTAAAACAGGAGGTTTCAAATTTATTTCCAATTAGAATTTTTTTTTATTCGGATTTTTTTATGCTTATTTTTCTATGCTGATATTTTTATTTTAATCTATTAATGATATATATTAACGAGTTTAAGGGAACACCCTCTGTTATTTAACATACTGTATAATATATATCTTTTTGATCATTATAAACTAGTGTTCGACCGCAATCCCGCCTGATGGTAAGCAGTGATGCAATCGTTGATAGTAAAGCGCGCTAGTTTATTACGAGACTATTCAAAAAAAAAAAAAAAAAAAAAACTGAGTGAATAGGAAGCAAGACGGCAGTTGAGCGAGGTGATGCAATGTTAAACGCCGTCCGCCGTCGGACGCCGGCTTGACGTGTTATGCGGACGACACGCTTGTCACTGCCCAGGGAAGCGACGTTGATAGCCACGGCTACAGTGTCACAGGTGGTGAACCGCATCCGGCGCCTGGGCCTGGAGGTGGCCCTTGACAAGTCGGAGGCCATGGTTTTCCATGGCCCCCGGCGTGCGCCAGCGCCGGGTTCACATATCGTGGTCAATGGGGCCCGGATAGCTGTCGAGTCCACTATGAAGTACCTGGTATTGGTGCTCGACAGCCGATGGGAATTCGGGCCCCACTTCCGGCGGCTGGCGCCCAAGCTGATGGGTGCAGCAGGCGCGCTATCAACGCTGCTTCCCAACATGGGGGGCCCGAGCGCCGCCTGTAGGTGGTTGTACGTGGGAATCGTGCGGTCCATGGCCCTATATGGGGCCCCTGTGTGGGCGATGGATCTGACGGCCGGAACACTCGCCATTCTGCGCAAGCCGCAGAGGGCGATGGCCGTCAGGGTCGTCCGCGGGTATCACACGATATCCTACGAGGCGGCTTGCGTCCTGGCCGGATCCCCGCCCTGGGACCTAGAGGCGAAAGTACTCGCGTCATTAGACCGATGGCGTGAGGAAGAGCGGACACGGGGCTCCAGTCCGGCGCAGCGGCAGATCGAGCTGCGCCGAGAGGAGCTCCGTCAGGCCCTGGTGGCGGACTGGCGGCAGAGGGTTATGCGCCCTACCGCCGGCCCGCTACCGTCGAGGCGATCCGGCCAGTACTCGACGACTGGCTCGGGAGAAGGCACGGCTTCCTGTCGTTTAGGGTGACGCAGGTACTGTCGGGGCACGGCTGCTTCGGCAAGTACCTGCGTCGCTTAGGCAGGGAGCCGGACGCTCGGTGCCACCACTGCGTCCAATGCGGGGAAGACACGGCGCAGCTCATGCTCTCCGAGTGTGTAGCTTGGGAGGAGCAGCGCCGTGTCCTCACAAATGAAGTAGGAGGCGACCTGACGCTGCCGGCAGTAGTGCGGAGGATGGTCGGTAGCGCAGAGTCGTGGGACGCGGTGGTGTCCTTCTGCGAGGACGTGATGTCGCAGAAGGAAGCTGCGGAACGTATATCAGTATCACATATTTATTTTTGAGCAAAAATGACAATATTTGTGCCGAATAAGCGTGATTTGCGGGAACTTTCGTTACTTTTTTAATTTGAAGAAATTGCCGCTGAGGCTCATCGATTGCTTGTAGAGGCTTATGGTGAAGCTGCTTTAAACGAGAGAAGTTATCGTGAGTAGTTTCAAAAGTTTAGAAACTGTGAAGATAAAGAACGTAGAGACCGAAATCGTAAGAAGGCATGGAATTGGAAGCAATATTGGAGGAAAATAGAAGGAAGAGGAAAAACGCACCCATTACTACTGTAGATATGACAAAATTATTAGTACCTAGACCTATTATTATTGTAGTTCCTAACCTTGCTGCAATCTTTCTGTACATCACACTCGTCTCCACAGAGTAGGCAACTCGTTCATGGGTCAATGTATACACTTTTACAACAAGCTTCCCATGGACATTCGAAACTTACCCGTTAAACGATTTAAGAACCATATAAAGGCCAAACTTTGCAAAAAGGGGTATTATAAAATCACAGATTATTTAGAAGACAAAAAAGCTTGGGACTGAGCTGCTCGCTCTGTTAAGCATTGTTATTAAGCAATATGCGTAATTATAAGGTAAATTATTGTAAACATTTTCATTTTTAATGTCTGGACTTGAAAAAAGACGATGATCCCTGAGTTTGTTTCGGCTATTTCTTCTCAGAGGTAGTCAGTTAGGAAATGCCGGCTTCATCTAGTTAAAAAAATAAAATAAAAAATAAACATGACGTGTAAAAGTGATCAGTGATCCTACTTGCTTAATAAACGATTTCATTTCATTTCCTTTTCAATGTCACTAACCCTGTGAAAAAGTATGAGCATTGATTTTACCTATGGGCGTACCGAGGGGGGGATCCGCATTTTTTCTTTATACGGATCCTGAATATAGTTTATTCAGAATAAGCTACTGAATCGATTCCAATAATTTTTACACTATGTTATGTTTTTTCCCAAATACATTTAGAAGTTGCTACAGTGTGGTTACCGAGCGCACAGCACAGTTCACGGCAGATCAGTAGTACTAGGTCCCGCCCCTCTGCGCAGGGCTGCAATATGTTCTAAGTAAAATTAACATATTTTAAGTAAACCACCAACAACACCAACAACTGTTTACACCATAAAATCCATACTAATATCATAAATGCGAAAGTATCTCTGTCTGTCTGTCTGTCTGTCCGGCTTTCACGCCAAAACTACTGAACCGATTCTTCCGAATTAAATTTGGTACACAGATAGTCTAGAGCCTGAGAAAGAACATAGGCTATATAACATCCCGCTATGACCAATACGAGCAGAGCAGTAACAAAAGCGGCCGCTTCGCAAGGAGGCGGGTGTTCATCCCCGCGCACTGTGCGAATATTTGTATGCATGAATATAAATATTTGCACTGGTCTGGTCGTGTCTCGGAAAGCACGTTAAGCCGTTGGTCCCGGTTGCCATACGAACATCTAATGGCAGCCGTTACGGGTTGTTGGAGCCCTCAAAAATGCAACAATTGGTCTAACTGCAATGCTTCGATATCGCCATCGGGTTGTGGAGGTCAGACGGCAGTCGCTTCACGGAATATATCGAAGTTTAGCCAAAATCAGCAGTTAGACTGGTAAAGCGGACCACTCCAAAACTGAAAAAGATACGGATACTACTGGGATTAACGATGAGATGATGATGAGCGTAGTGGGCCAAATCTGGAGTACTATGTAAGCGGCCTTACCTTGAGTATTAGTCCACTTAAGGATAGGTGAGCCACCTCCAATTTCCATATACTTCTTTTGCACTTCCTCTGTTCTTCTAGCAGCTATCCAGGGTCCCAATTTGTTCTGTATAGGCAACTGGATCATGTCCCGATCTGTCATGATACGATGGAGGTAGTCGCCTACCTAAAAAATTGAACAAAATTATTAATAAAAAGTTTTTTTTTTTTTTTGTATTTTATAATCCCGCCTGATGGTAAGCAGTGATGCAATCGTTAGCGGGAAAACGCGCTAATTTAATAAGAGGGAACTCTAGTGGTGCTTTCTCTATACTTTTTTTTTTTTATTAGTTATAAACTAGTGCTTGACTGCAATCCCGCCTGATGGTAAGCAGTGATGCAATCGTTGATGGTAAAACGCACTAGCTTATTAAGCCTATTCACTCAAAAAAACTGAATGAATAGGAAGGAAGACGGCAGTTGAGCGAGGTGATGCAAAGTTTAACCCAACAACACGACCAACGATGCTGCGCCAGAGGATGATCTGGAGACCCTCCACGACCAAACTCCCGACACAACAACATTAGGCACATCGTACCCGGTACACAACTGCTCAGACCCGTCCTCCGTACGGCTTCACCAGACTTCATGCCGGAACACGACGAATCGCTTGGCGGCAAGACTTTGTCTGGTGGGTGGTAACTTATGCCGGCGGCTCATGATGTTGCCTACCACCGAGGAAAACAAACACGGCCTGTCGGCCTGTTGTTGCCTTAAGACGTATTCGGCTGTTTTCTTCGTGGACAATGCTTTTAGAGCAATTATTTTTTCTACAATTTTACACCATGATTATACGTGCCCTCATCATTGGATTTTTTCCGAAACTTAGTTAATAAAAGAAATACGATATATACTTCAAAATCGCGAAAAATAACCTATTTTTACCGTGATGTTCAGGTGACTATTACACAAACGTGATAAGTTTTTGACAAAATAGAAAATAATAGAAGCATAGGTATACTTTTCATCTAAATTTTGATACAAAAATATTCGAGATCTGTCGTGTTTTGGAAAAGGAAACAGCGGAATACGAGACGTCTTTTGGTTAACGTTTTTGTAGGTAAAATCAGAATGAGCTGCAACTGTCCTTTTCTCACTTTACCGGGAGAGGTTGGAAGCAGCGCGACGGCAATAGTTTCTTCAAATACCTATTTTCCAAATTCTTCGGCACTAGAGTCCCCTCTTAAGAGACTATTCACTCAAAAAAAAAAACAAAAATGAGTGAATAGGAAGGAAGACGCAGCATAGGGAGGCCCCCGACAAGGTGGACCGATGACCTGGTGAAGGTCGCAGGAAGCCGATGGATGCGGGCAGTACAAGACCGGTCATGGTGAAAGGCCTTGGGAAGGCCCCTTTTCTAGCAGTGGACCTCTATAGGCTGAAGAAGAAGAAGAAAATAGCTAAGCTTACCTGATGAGTATCTGTAGGTCCACCCATGTTGAGCATAACAATAGCAGTCTTAGGTTTATCTTGCATCTCGGCAGTTTTTTGAAGTGAATAACATGCTGTCCTGCCGGTCCGAGTGAAAGTTGTGCGACCTGGAACCATCCATTCATTGTAAGGCTTGTAAGGCAGGGTATCCACCTTCATGATAATGGTCGCCGGGCGAAGGACCCGGGGAGTCCAACGTCACGCGCAGGGCTTGCCGAGGGTACCGTAGAATTGAGAGGACCTGGTACCCCGAAAAGGCAGATGACAAACGCTTAGATGGTTTTTTAGCCAGTAAGAGTCCGGCACTCCCCTCCACGCCCCCGATCGGAGGACAGTCCATGAGGATTTATCCACCTTCGGAAAATCTACCAAAGGGGAGACAAGAGATGTGTTTGAATTAAGGCTTAATCGAGATCTCTGTCTCAGCATTTTCGGTTCTCCAAGAGAGACGGGTCCACCCGCCCCTCTGTGCAGGGATGAAATATGTTTTAAGTTAAATTATTATTTTTCTAAGTAGCTTGTACTACATTTTATTTATTTATTCTCTCGCACATGAAATGTACAATAGCGGACTTAATGCCTTAGGAATTCTCTACCAGTATAAATACTTAAATAAGCTATAATATACACATACATACAACACTAAAAATTTGGGAGAGAGGTGTTGAAATGACTCTACCCTAATTTTTACGAAAATAACTCTGCAATTTCTGCTTAAATGCAAACTGACTGGAGGCCATTCTGATATCAAGAGGAAGCGCATTCCACAGAAGAATGGATTGAATATGAAATGAAGAGTGAACAAAGTCAGACGTATGTGAAGGACAGAGTGAGAGATGATTGTTAGGAGATCGCAGATTCTTTTAGTGTGTAAAGAACATAAATATTGGAAGTGAGTCTCAAGATAAGGAGGAGTGGGTGAGTTAAGAAGGGAGAAAAACGTGGTCAAAGGGTGCAAATTTTATCACTTAAGGCTGAATTTACAAGTAAAGTAAATCTAATAATAATATCTACCTACACTTGACCGTTATGACAGTACATAGACTGTAAGTGTAATGGAAAATGTTATCACTAGTTAACTACAAACAAACAAAAAGAAATTATTTTCAAAAAACACAAAACACAAGATGCTGTGCCAAAAGTTAACCACACGGCGCAGCTAGTTAATTATAAAGCAAACTGGGAAAAAATACCCAACACACCACGGGTTTTGGTTTTCAGAGTTTAGACCTCTGCTTAACACTCTTGGGATTCCAATTATGATATTACGATACTTACTAGCCTATGGTTTTTTAATTTGTAAATAGGAAGAAATACAGAAATAATAATGGAATAGAAACCCCCTAACTTGTTTAAAAAAACCCTACACTTTCCATAAAAAAATAATTAATAAAGATTACGAATTTTTTATGTAACCTTTATGGGTCATATTTAATTATCGCTCATCGTACGTTTTATGTTATTTATACAGTTGTGACCAATAGTAATTGGTGATGATATTGCAAGTAATGTATTGACAAATGGCACAATTTAATGTTAATTTTCATTGTAAAAATACAGTAAAGCGAAGTTTGTACTTACATATTGAGGTAAGCATTTTAATAACTGACACTAATACAGGAATGTTTGAACTATTAGGTAAGATTATAAATGGTTCCAACTAAATGCAATAACTTTATTTTTTATTAACTATATAATTATTTACACGCCTCCAACCGGAATATTGACAATTTTGACAACACAGACTTTTTTTTTTTTTTATTTCTTTCCGTTCGGGCGAATCATAGACTTCTAGTATATAGACGTGAAATACCTACAGAAAAAACGTGCCATCGTTTGACATTTGTTCGAACATAATATGGCCGCCTCTTTCTAGGGCTGTCACTGTATTTGTTTCCAAAGATTTTAATATATTATTATTTTTTATTATTATAATTTTTTAATATAGTCTGTCTGTTATATAATTATTTTAATTCTCTCGTTTTCTGTCGGCTTCTTAGATAAAGTACTTATTCATTTATTCATAACGTCACGTCTTTATCCCTTACGGGGTAGACAGAGCTTGAGGTTATAAGAACAAAAGCCACGTTTAGCGCGTTGGTAGGTGCATAGACATAGATAGAAAATGGAATCAAAATAGTGATGGGTTGCTAACCTCATCGCTTAATGAAATGATTCTTAAACTTGGCCAATTCCCTCGACCGGTTTTTACAGTCTGCATGGGATGAGAAGCAGCATTAGAAAATTCATATTTTACATAATATGCACACATTTCCGCACCACCTATGATTAAATCATAAGTGGTGCGGAAATGTGTGTACTTGGCGCATTTTTATAACGTGGTTTCCCCCGTAGCTATACTCCACGATCTATTGTAATAAAGAAAGTTTGAATTTTGGCTAAGTCAAATGTCTATTTTGATTGGGTTACTAGATAAAAGGGTCCTCTCCCTCCCTCCTCTCAATTATGATGCTTGTTTGAAAGTATCTAAGTGTAATTATATTGTATAGACATTATTAAGTGCAAAAGGTGCAAATATAATAAAATACATTTATATTTTTTTAAATATATTCGTTTATTAAACTACTAGCTTCCATAAGCGGGTTCGCCCGCCTTTAAAAGGTGATCTATGACGTCATTTGTATCCCGTCGTCATCATCATCTCAGCGTTTATCCCGGTTGCATCCGCGGCTTTCGCGTTGGAGCCCGGGGTCCGCTTTCCTGCACATTCTCCTTCATTTCGCACGATCTTTAGCATCCTGTGGTAAGAACTTGTTGGCACGCATGTCATCTCTTACAACGTCAAGCCAGCACTTCTTTGGTCTAACCCACTTGTTCCGGCCCGGCGGAGGCGCCATGGCAAGACATTTGTTACCCACGTAACATGCCGCTTGCACAATGTTCTTGCATGTGGTAAACATGTATTATATGTTCTTCTTCTGTTTGAATCTATAAATAAAAGATAAAATCAATATCTATTATCAAAATAATTGAGTAGATAGATAATTAAATTATTTTTATTTTTATATCATATTTCTTCCTTTAAAGTGACAAATTAAAAAAAATATTTTAAATAAAAATAAAACCGCCTTCAAAACACACCCAATAATAGATAATTGAAATCGGTGCTAAACCAAGTACATATGTTGGTCCCCGCTACACCCTGCGCATCTAACATATTGGCACCGACTTTGAAAGCTGTTTTATTTTTATTTAAAATAATTTATTTCTTCATTTTAAGCGAAATAGTTAAAATTCCCTATCTCAAAAACTACTGAACCGATTTTGATGAAACTTGCAGTATTCACTAAGTTGAACAATGTCTAATATATAAAAAAGAATACCGAAATCGGACTAATAGTTCCAGATATATGCGAACACAAACATAAAAACATACATACATATTTACATACTACACTTATACAATTCGGCACATTTGTTCAAACGCTGATATAGACTAACATATCCGAAAACAAGGCATTTTTGAAAATATTACATACACAACAGTTCGAAATGAAAACCTCCTTTTTATGAAGTCGGTTAAAAAAAAATTTTGGACAACCCTAACATATGTCAGCAAATTACGTAAACAAATAAACATTTACAATAAAAAGAAACGTGCTTATATAGTGTAAATAAGTGTGTATTTAGTAATTTAACGACTAATAAGTAATCATGGTTCATTTTAGTTTGAAAATTAGAATGATAAATGGTGATTTAGCTAGAAAAGAGGTAACTAACCTATGAAACGTCAATTGAGCTTGATTTCTGTTGTTTCTGGCACCACACATAACAATACAGCACGCAGGCATATTAAGTAATAGTTTTGTCACACGGTACACTACAAATCCACTTTAAAATGTCTTGTATATTATCAAAAAAAAATAATTTTCGTTAAGTTACGTATCCCGTTGACAGCACAACTACCACGAAATTGTCACCTAAGATGGCCGGCGTTGGCACGCTGCCAACAACTGTCAGTTCATTTTAATAGTGTTACCATAATTCCGCAGTAACAAAAATATATTTGTCTCTTTTGCCAAATGCAAATGTACTGTTGAAAAAAAGAGACAAAATAATGTATTACGGTTTTGTACCCTAAATTACATACATATGTATAATGAAAAATTGTATAGCTTGACAACAGCATCTCCTTATATTTCTATCTCAATGTCCGGGCTCCCCAAGGAGCAAATATAGAGCTTTAAATTTGCTCCATGGGGCTCCCGCTCCGGGCCTACTTAGGGATGCAACATCGCTCATAAAAAACATCGATATTTTGAAAAGTGAAACATCGATGTTAGAAATATCGACGTTTATGAACGATATATCGATATTTTGATCGACGTTTTTTTTTTTACCTTTAACGTTTATTTTTAAAGAATTATAATTTTTAATCTTAGCAGAAAACAAGTAGGCATTTTTTTTTTAACAAAGAATTTAAAAATAATTATTTTAACAACCTGGTGCCTTGTAAGCGATTTCTCTGCTGGGTTATTGTAGCTCCAGCTTCAGAAAATAACTGCTCACTAGGTACCGAAGTTGTGTGTGAGCGAGCGAAGTAACTGCTTCGTTTGTATTGCAGAGCGAACAAGCGAGACACTATTATAAATAACCTACGCCTTTTTTTTTTTTTTTTTTTTTTTTTTTTTTTTTTTTTTTTTTTTTTTTTTTTTTTTTTTTTTGTTCACCCAGTGGGAATCTCTACCAGACCGTCCTCCGTCTGAGGGTCGACGGAGGGTGTGCCGGGCTCTCACCGGCTAAACCCACTGGAGCGTTCCTCTTCTTGCCTATTGCCGGGGGTACGGGGCCTAGTTTGCATTCACCGCGTCCCCCGGCCTTGACCCGCCGCGCGCGAGTTCGGCGGGTCCCTCTTCCTCCTCTCCTTCCATCAGGTAGGCGTGTAGGAACAGCCACTACACGCCTACTCCGCCCCTAGTGACGGACGTCGGACTCCCCCGGTCCTCGGCCGTCGGCCTCTCCTTATGGAGGAAGCGGATCGACCTCGGCTTCCCTCCTCCTCCGGCCAGCGCGCCGTCGGCGGGACGGGAGAGTGCTCAGTGCTTCCCTCTCCCGTTCGGCCGTCTCCTTCGCGGAGATTACCTCCTCGCAGAAGGAGACGACCGCGTCCCATGACTCCCCGCTATCGACCATGGTTCTGACCACGGCCGGCAGCGAGAGGTCGCGCCCGCCGATTCTAATTTATCCTAACTTATCCTAGCTTAACTTCACCTAACCTAACTCCTTTCGTTTCCTGCATTTGGACGATAAGGAGCGGTTTAGCGTAAAGACATGATGCGGCCACTATGCTACAATATTTCACTGTTCTTTTTGAATTATTCACTGAATGCACTTTTTACTACATAAATCACGCATTTTTATTTAGTAAACGACACTATAAATAATTTTAAAAGTCCAATGAAAAATGAGCGTGACACTCATCTTGACATTCCCGCCAAAACCCCGCCAAAAAGTTTTTTTTTTTTTTTTGGTTTTTTTCTTTCCGTTCGGGCGAATGGAAAAGGCAAAGGCATAGTACGCCATACAGCCAAGTCTTCAGTAATTTTTTTTCTTCATTAAATATCTATCCTAACTTATCCTAATTTATCCTAACTTTTTTTTTTTTTTTTTGTTCACCCAGTGGGAATCTCTACCAGACCGTCCTCCGTCTGAGGGTCGACGGAGGGTGTGCCGGGCTCTCACCGGCTAAACCCACTGGAGCGTTCCTCTTCTTGCCTATTGCCGGGGGTACGGGGCCTAGTTTGCATTCACCGCGTCCCCGGCAGGCCTTGACCCGCCGCGCGCGAGATCGGCGGGTCCCTCTTCCTCCTCTCCTTCCATCAGGTAGGCGTGTAGGAACAGCCACTACACGCCTACTCCGGCCCTAGTGACGGACGTCGGACTCCCCCGGTCCTCGGCCCGTCGGCCTCTCCTTATGGAGGAAGCGGATCGACCTCGGCTTCCCTCCTCCTCCGGCCAGCGCGCCGTCGGCGGGACGGGAGAGTGCTCAGTGCTTCCCTCTCCCGTTCGGCCGTCTCCTTCGCGGAGATTACCTCCTCGCAGAAGGGGACGACCGCGTCCCATGACTCCCCGCTGTCGACCATGGTTCTGACCACGGCCGGCAGCGAGAGGTCGCGCCCGCCGATCGCTGCGGTGAGCGCACGGCGCTGCTCGTCCCATGCGGGACACTCCTCGAGGGTGTGCAGCGCCGTGTCCTCTGCCCCGCCACCGCAGTGATGGCACGCCGGTGTCGGCTCCCGACCGATACGACACAGGTAACTGCCGAAACACCCGTGTCCGGTCAGCACCTGCGTCGCACGGAAGGTGAGCGTCCCATGCCTCTTCGGGTCGATCCACTTCTCCATGCAGGGTCTTACCGCCGCTATGACGGCGTGCCCCGCACTGGGTTGCGCAAATCTCGCACACCACTCCGCCACCAGGACTTGGCGGAGCTCAGATCGCTTCGCCTCGATAACTCTCGGCAGAAACGATCTTTCGCCCCGCTCTCGGGCCTCCCCGCGCCACTTGTAAAGCGACGCGAGGGCTCTGGCCTCGAGATCCCAGGGCGCCGATCCGGCTAGGAGGCTGGCCGCCTCGTAGGAGATCGTGCGGTATCCTCTTATCACCCTGACTGCCGTCGCTCGCTGCGGCCCGTGAATGACCGCAAAGTTGCGAGGCGTCAGGTGATCCGCCCACACTGGGGCCCCGTAAAGGGCCATTGACCGCACGACTCCTAGGTACAACCTCCGGCACGATGAGTCGGGCCCCCCCAAGTTCGGCAGCAGTCGCGATAGCGCGGCTGCGGCCGTCCTCAGTTTGGGGGCCAGTTGCCGGAAGTGCGGCCCGAAATTCCACCTGCCGTCGAGGACGAGACCGAGATATCTCATCGTCGCCCCGACGGCAATGCGAACGCCTCCTACCTCGATGTGTGAGCCCGCAGGTGGACCCCGCCGAGCCCCGTGGAAGCACAGGGCCTCGGATTTGCTGAGGGCCACCTCCAGGCCCAGACGCCGGATCCTGTGGACCACTTGCGCAACCCCTGCCGTCGCTAGGATGGCTGCGTCGCGATACGTCCTCCCTCGCGCAGTGACGAGCGTGTCGTCAGCGTAGCACGTGACGACAACGCCGTGGAGGAGCGCGCCACGCAGCACCCAATCGTAACCGATGTTCCACAGGAGTGGGCCTAGAACCGACCCCTGTGGAACACCGCACGTTGTCTCTCGCCGATACCAGCCACCACCGTGACCCGGGTAAATAACCTGCCTCTCTGCAAGGTAGGCCCCGACTGTTTGGCGGAGGTAGGGCGGCACCCCGTGGAATCGGAGCGCCTCCCTAATGCAGCTCCAGGGCAGGGTGTTGAACGCGTTGGCGATGTCCAAAGACGCCGCCAACACTACCTCGCCCCGAGAGACAGCACTCTCCGCCGCGGCCTTTACGCGCATTATCGCGTCAATTGTGGAGCGCCCTTGGCGGAAGCCGAACTGGCCATCCGCTAGGTCCGGCCCTGTCATGTTTAGGTGGCGGACGAGGCGGTCTGCAACTACTCTTTCAAAGAGCTTGCCCACCTCGTCCAGCAACACTATGGGCCGGTACGCAGACGGCGAATCCGCCGGGCGCCCCGCCTTTTTCAGCAGGACCAGTTGGCCCGTCTTCCATGGACGGGGAAACTGGCCCCGCTCTAGGCACGCGCTGAAAAGGCCCATCAGTCGAGGCCCGAGAGCTTCCGCGGCCAGGACCCAGGCTCGGCCAGGAATGCCGTCGGGCCCTGGGGCGGTGTTTTTGGCTTGAAGCCGAGACACCGCCGCTCTCAGCTCTCCCCGGGTCACGTCGGGCACGTCGTCGTCGTCGTCTTCCGCGTTGGCGTTGGCGTCAGCGGATCGAGGCGGAACCATGGGCGGCGGGATGTGCTCCGCCCTGACTGGGAAGAGGGCACTCACCACCTCTCGCAGCAGCTCGGGCCGCATACCCTGGGTGAGCGGAGGCGCCCAAGGGCGCAGCTTGTCCCGTACTGCGCGATAAGGACGCCCCCACGGGTCGCGGTCCAGGGTAGCTAGCTGCCGCTCGCGGGCCTCTGCCTTCGCAATTTATCCTAACTTATCCTAGCATAACTTAACCTAAACTAACTCCTTTCGTTTTACGCGTTTGGACGATAAGGAGCGGTTTAGCGTAAAGACATGATGAGGCCACTATGCTACAATATTTCACTGTTCTTTTTGAATTATTTACTGAATGCACTTTTTACTACATAAATCACGCGTTTTTATTTAGTAAACGACACTATAAATAATTTTAAAAGTCCAATGAAAAATGAGCGTGACACTCATCTTGACATTCCCGCCAAAACCTACCCGCCAAAAAGTTTCTTTCACAGACTTCTTTTTTTTTTGTTTTATTTGTTCCATTTGGAACAGGCTAAGGTCAGAGATATCATACTGCCATGTCTTCAGTAATTAATTTTCAACTTTTGTAACTTATTCTAAACTTATCTTCACTGTTCATCATCATCATCTCAGCGTTAATCCCAGTCGCATCCGTAGCTTTTTCAGCTTTGGAGTCTGGGGTCCGCTTTACCAGTCTAACTGCTGATTTTGGCTAAACTTCGATATTTTCCTTAAAGCGACTGCCGTCTGACCTCAAAACCCGAAGGCGATATCTAAGCATTGCAGTTAAACCAATTATTAAACTTTTGAGGGATCCAACAACCCGTAACGACTGCCACTAGATGTTCGTATGGCAACCGGGACCAACGGCTTAACGTGCTTTCCGAGGCACGACCAGACCAGTGCAAATATTCATATTCATGCATACAAATATTTGCACAGTACGGGAATCGAACCCGCGCCTCCTTGCGCAACGGCCGCGTTCGCTACCGCTACGCCACGGAGGCTGTCAACACCATTTCACTGTTCTATAAGAATTATTCACTGAATGCACTTTTTACTGCATAAATCACGCGTTTTTATATAGTAAACGACTAATTTAAAAGTCCAATGAAAAACGAGCGTGGCACTGATCTTGGCTTCCCGCCAAATAAAAAAAAAATGCTAATACAGACTACTAAGAGGATACAACTACCTACAGGCAAATGTATTAGACATGGTCGTTATTTCACGTAACCTGTTACAATAACCAGTGACTCGATGTGTAACTGAATAGCTAGTTACGACTCAAATTAAGAAGTAGTTATTATTGTTGTTTACGGCATAACGTGTGTATGCGTTATTTCATACACACGTTATGCCGTAGCCGTATCATGCATCACACCGGCATAATTTATTGATTTAACTGCATAGCTACACACTCAAAAAAGTGTTTTAATTTAGTTTCGTTTCGTGAGTAATTATATAGTTGGTGGACGTATATTTATGTAAACAATCACAGTAGCCGAATGAAAATAACCAGCTACAAAAATAACCCGTTTTATAACAGGTGACGCCGATCAAGTAACTAGTTATGTTACGTTTCTTGAGAAAGGCGTAACGACCCACACCTAAAATGTATACAAATGAACATACAACATCAAGATCAACGAGTATAATATTATAATATACCAATAAACATTTTTATAAACATCCACCCATTCACACACACACATATACTATGGACATGCTGTACGCGTATAATCTGCAGTAATTTTTTGGTTTGGAAAAAGAATGAGAGAGATGGCCTTTGGTTTCGGTCTAGGTACCACTATCTATATATATTTTGAAATAGATACAGATAGACGAAACTTCGTTTCCTCTTTTTCTTTCGGAGTGCCACAATTCTCATTTCTAAGACATGCCCAATAGTATATGTCGATGCATCCACCCATATCCACCACTATTACCACAGACAATACTTCATTCTTGTAATCAGTGATGTGCAATAAAAGGACTATCTCTAATTAAAGCGACTTAATTATACTAGCTTAGTCTAGATTTATTCTTAGTTTTTTTACAGTCTATTCCATTTAAGTTAGATCAGTGGTTCCATTATCCTAGATAGGTGACATGATCAGATGGTTTGCATTTTTCATTTTGGCCACAGCGAACACAATCTTGCATACCAATCAACAGCATGTGAGTTCTTATTCTTATTTTCAAAGGCGCCGCTTTTTTTTTAATAATTATAAACTAGTTCTTGACTGCAATCCCGCCTGATGGTAAGCAGTGATGCAATCGTTGGTGGTAAAGTGCACTAGTTTATTAAGCCATTTAAAAAACTAAGGAATAGGAAGGATGACGGCAGCTGAGCGAGGTGATGCAATATTAAACCCAAGACCAACACAACCAAACGATGCTGCGCTAGAGGGAGATTGATCTGGAGACTCTCCACGACCAAACTCCCGACACAACAACATTTGGCGCATCGTACCCGCCACACATCGCAACACAACTGCTCAGACCCTTCCTCCGTGCGGCTTCACCAGACATCATGCCGGAACACGACGAATCGCTTGGCGGCAAGACTTTGTCTGGTGGGTGGTAACTTCTGCCGGCAGCCGATGTTATGGCCTACCACCGAGAAATGCTTATCAAGAAATCCACCGCTACTACATTTTTTAAGACGGGATATTATCAAATGATTTCTATCGCCTTGGGCGGAGTGCAAGGGCTTGTCAGAGTTTTATTGACTTTGACTAAGACCCATTCATATTACTTCATTTGCTTGTGTCAGTAGTTGCGATATCTCTTTCAAATAACCCGCAGCCCTGGCATGAGTCTTAGCGGACCCCGTCATCGTAGTGACATCTCTTTGAGTCATACGTGGGAAAAAAGTGCCGGCGACCCGGGCTTGGTTCTCATTGGATGATGAGCTACTTATTAATCACCGCCCGCAAACCCGCTTCTACGGTGGATTTCATTGCTTCTTCCTCACGCGCTCCGCCTCCTTCTTTGTAAGCATTATTGCTTTCCAGAAGGAGGTGACGGCCTAACATAGATGCGGCTACTCATAATTTTATAATATACAATTTTGTAAGGTGTATTCAGCCATGGCGGACGGTATTATTTTCGGGATGGCCGATAGAATATAAATCAAAATTGACATTCTCAAACTCCAAACACTGTGTAAAATAATGAACGTAGTGATGTTGGATATGAGTCAGGGAAGGAAAAAAACTAGTTGAGAACAAATTTTTATTTTACTCTGCCATCACCAAAAGAACATCGTGTCTCACGAACAAAAGCCGAGCCCCACAGCCCACAAATCTAGAATCAAACCACAGACTACAAATGATGTGACATTGCTACTCCAACAACCTTCCTCAATGTCGCAACATCACACCTAAACACAAACGATAATACAAAAACATCTAAACATAAACATCATCACCAATACTTAACAAAACAACAAAAACATTTCCCTCAAAACTTAAACAAAAACATTTCCCTCAAAACTTATTTCTCTCAACTAACCTCACACACGCAATAGTATGACTAGACTTCCAAAACAACATCTCTTAATTTTTCAAATTTAGGTTTACATAATGCCTTAGTACAAATGTCTGCTACCTGCTTCTCACTCTCAACATATTTTAAAACAACAATATTTTCTTGAACTTTCTCTCTTATAAAATGATATTTCAAGTCAATGTGCTTTAACCTTTTATTATGCTCAGGGTTCTTCGCAATATGAATAGTTGACTGATTATCTTCAAACATTATAATACTTTTACATTCAAAGTTAACTTCATTTAATAAATTCCTAATCCAACATCCCTCCGAAATACCTTTAGCTAAAGCCACGTACTCCGCCTCCGTTGAAGATAACGCTACTGACTGCTGTTTACCAGACGACCAAGAAACTAAACAACCGAATACCTTCATTACGTAGCCAGACGTGGACTTACGATCTGTATGGTCACCTCCCCAATCTGCATCGCAGTATCCCATAACTGGAACATCATCAAAGTACCTTTAAGGTACCTTAACACTCTTTTTAAACTCTTCCATACATTTTCGTTTGCACATGACTGAAATCTGCTTAAATAACTCAATGAATAACAAATGTCAGGACGAGTACCCTACATTACATACATCAACCTTCCAATCAATCGCCTACATCTTGTCAAATCTTCATTCATCTCATTATTTTTCTTGATGTTCAAACCAGGATCCATCCAATCTTCCATCTTATACTCTTTAAGTATTTCCTTCAAATAATCTTCTTGATCAATTTTAATTACTCCCGCTTCCTTCTGCATATTAATACCTAAATACTTTCCTTTAACATCTCTCATTTCAAAACCTTCTCTCATCTTCTTCTTGAGTTCCTCTATCTTCATCGTATCATCACAAACTAAAATTATATCATCGACATACAATAAAACATAAAATTTCATCCCTTGTTTGAAATGTAAACAATAATCACATTTACTTCGCTGAAACCCTTCCTGCATCATAACTTTATCAAATGCCTCATTCCAATATCTCGGTGACTTTTTGAGTCCATATAATGACTTTGTCAATCTCAACACCTTCCCATCCTTCTCCATCTGAAGGGATGCTTAAAACCCCGTGCTACTAGACGTGCTTTATAAATTTGTGAATCTCCATCCCTCTTCACTTTAAAAACCCATTTGCTATCTATTGTTTTCTTTCCTGCAGGTAACTCCATGTCCACCCATGTTTTGCTTTTCTCTAAAGCTTCTAACTCTTTGTTTATTGCCTCTTGCCATTTTTCTTTCTCTTTTCCTGTAACAGCTTTTCTATAAGTCAATTCCTCCTCATCTTGTGCTAAAAGCACATAATCATCCATCCACTTCGGCTTCTTGATACGTCTTTTCCCTAATTCTCTTCTAGATTCCCCTTCCTCCGATCCTGTCTCATCTGCACTCAGCCATTCTTCATCAAGATACTCTTCTTCACTTCTCCTCTCTTCTTGACTTCCATAAATTTGATGTTCACATTCCACTTCTACTGTTTGACTTTCCTCTCCCTCCTCCTCCTCAACTAAGACATTCTCTGCATTTCCAATCATCTCATTCTCTACCCCTTGCTTCTCTTTTCCATCTTCAGCTTCTTCAACTTTTTCATTGGACTCTTCCTCTGACCTTGTTATATCCCCTTCATCTGCTTTTATTACACCCTTACTCGATTCTTTAGCTTTCTTTCTGTCATCCTTACTATTCTCCAGAAAAATGATATCCCTATGGATCTCAACACTTCCTTCTTGCTCAAACCATACTCTGTATCCTTTAGTCCTTGTTTCATGTCCCACAAACCTTCCCAGCTTTCCTTTCGGATCCCACTTTCGGATCTCCATAACCGTCCTCATCTCTCTTTCTATCCTACCATTCTGCTCTGGCGAATATGCTATAGTACTCTCATTCACTATCCCTTTTTTTCTAAATATTTCTTCCAAATATTTGTTCTTAAACTCTCCTCCACCATCTGACCTAAACCTCTTTATCTTGCAACCACACTCATTTTCAAACTGCTCCAAAAACTCCAAAATCTTACCTTTTGTCTCAGATTTGTGTTGAAGGAAATATATGTACCGAAAACTGCTATAGTCGTCTTTGATTAGCATGAAATATGTAGACCCACCTAATGATGCTGTTTCCATCGGCCCGCACAAGTCTGCGTGAACCAGCTCCCCTGGATGTGCTGCGCACCTTTCACTGTTTTGAAAAGGTAGCGTATGTTCCTTTCCTTGAATACAAGATTTGCATTTATTATTAGTCAGCCCTTCATATTTTACATTATTATTATTTAAAATTTCTTTCACGTGTTGACTTTCATGCCAAGTGGTTAAACATATTAGCGCCGAACTATTATCAACAGCAGGGTTAGATTCAATTTTAAAATCCATTACATATATTCTGCCTACTCGTTTAGCTAATGCTACAACTGAATTGTCACTCAAAAATGTACAATATTGTTTACAGGACTTTACTGTGCAGCCATTATCAACAGCACAAATGTATGAGAACAAATTTGCTTTTAATTTTGGCACTTAAAGAACATTTTTCATTATCACTGGTATATACTTGGAGCCATTGTAGGCCTGTACCGGAATATCTCCAATACCTTCGGCATCTAACTTACTGCCATCTACAATTACAACCTCTTTTGAGATAGGCCTGAAATTTATTAGAAACATTTTGTCATTTGTCATATGGTCACTAGCACCCAAGAATCCATTATAAACTTATTATGAAATTCAGGCAGGGTCGCTATGAACGCATGTTTAGAAGTTTTGCCTTTTGACGTACCACAGTCTTTGGCGGCTATATGCCCAGTCCTACCGCACTGATAGCATTTCACTTCTTTAATACAGTAATTTGACAGATGACCTAATTAACCACACTTATAACACTTTCTGCTTTTACATTCACTTTTAATGTGTCCAATTTTACCACAATGAAAGCACTTTTGTGGGCTTCTACTGAACTCGCCTTTGCTATCAACCTTACTGTAGAATGCCGCAGAAGTAGTTGGCTCAGATGACCCACTCCCCATGGGGGACCCGAGCGCCGCCTGTAGGCGATTATACGTGGGAATCGTGCGGTCCATGGTTCTGTATGGGGCCCCTGTGTGGGCGATGGACCTGACGGCCGGAACACTCGCCATTCTGCGCAAGCCGCAGAGGGCGATGGCCGTCCGGGTCGTCCGCGGGTATCGCACGATTTCCTACGAGGCGGCTTGCGTCCTGGCCGGATCCCCGCCCTGGGACCTAGAGGCGAAAGTACTCGCGTCATTGTACCGATGGCGCGAGGAAGAGCGGACACGGGGCTCCAGTCCGGCGCAGCGGCAGATCGAGCTGCGCCGAGGGGAGCTCCGTCAGGTCCTGGTGGCGGACTGGCGGCAGAGGCTTATGCGCCCTACCGCCGGCCTCGCTACCGTCGAGGCGATCCGGCCAGAACTCGACGACTGGCTCGGGAGAAGGCACGGCTCCCTGTCGTTCAGGGTGACTCAGGTGCTGTCGGGGCACGGCTGCTTCGGCAAGTACCTGTGTCGCCTAGGCAGGGAGCCGGACGCTCGGTGCCACCACTGCGTCCAATGCGGCGAGGACACGGCGCAGCACACGCTCTCCGAGTGTGTAGCTTGGGAGGAGCAGCGCCGTGTCCTCACAAATGAAGTAGGAGGCGACCTGACGCTGCTGGCAGTAGTGCGGAGGATGGCCGGCAGCGCAGAGTCGTGGGACGCGGTGGTGTCCTTCTGCGAGGACGTGATGTCGCAGAAGGAAGCTGCGGAACGGGAGAAGGAGATCTCATCTCCCTTCCCGGGCCGCAGTAGACGCACCGGGCGCCGAAGAAGGGCGGATAACGCCCTCTTCCGCCCCCCATGAATGGGTCCAGAGGCGAGGGACATGGGGAAGTCCCCGCCCCCTATTCGATGGACCCCGAGGCGGAGGCGCGCGCGAGTGTCGGCGCGCGCCTCTGAGGTGATGCACGGGGTAATTTAACACCCCACTACCCCGTGCAGGAGACGAGGCCCGGACAGACCGGGCCAGCACGAGAGGGTACGAGAGGGTGGGGCCGTGGAAGAATTTAGACTCCCGCGGCTTCACGCGCGCTCGTGATAGAAGAGATACCGGGGTGGATTTAGTCAGTAAAAGTCTGAAAAAAAAAAGATGACCCACTCCGGTCCTCTTCCACTAAAAGTCGTGAAGTCAGCTCTTTTAAGTTCTGTTTACTTTCTGACTGATTCCCAGGCACTCACAAAATGTCTGTATTTGTAATGACATCAGTATCTTTGTTATAACCATTTTGTCGGATGGCGCCTCGTCAAAGCTTTTCAACTGATTGACAATTTCCTCTAAACTTGTTATAAATATCATTATTGGTTCTTCAAATGTCGCATTAAAAAATTTGTGTTGAATAAGGTGCACACTGACCTGTGATGATGATTCATAAAGGGTAAATAATCGCTTCCACATTTCGTTGCTAGTGTCACAAGTTGACAGATATGTCAGGACTTGCTCGTCGACTCTGGAAACAATGATTTCCTGCGCCTGACAATCCCTATCCAGCCACGCAGTCGGCTCCTTCTCTGTGGCTTCTTTTGAGGGCTGCTGCTCCTCACCGCTAACGACGCCGTACAATTTCTTCGCCTTGAGCACTACCCTGAGCTGGAACTTCCACGGTGCCCAATTCCTCCCGTTCAGCCCAACAAGTCTGTTCTCTCGACCGTCCATTCTCGGTCCAAGCTGACCTTCTTCTCGAACTTAAAAACCTCGCCTGCCGCTGTCACTTGCCTTTACCGGCCCCAGTACGCGCTGTTCCGCCGACCGTACGTAACACTTCCCGATTACTTCCGCGCCTCTGGGCCCCTAACCTGATGTTGGATATGAGTCAGGGAAGGAAAAAACTAGTTGAGAACAAATTTTTATTTTACTCTGCCATCACCAAAAGAACATCGTGTCTCACGAACAAAAGCCGAGCTCCCACAGCCTACAAATTTAGGTGCGTATTACAGAACATCACTCAAAACTCGAGCTCTACTTAAGTCTCGTTTCAAGCCATTTGATTGGTTGAAACTAGTTTTAAGTAATGCTTAAGCAGAGATCAATGCTTGAGTTTACTTCTGGAGTACGGAACCTAGAATCAAACCACAGACTACAAATGATGTGACATAACATAGCTACTCCAACACGTAGTAGTGTAATAATGTCACTGTGTAATAATCTCCGTGTGAGTAAATAATAATTATAATATCATACCAGAAATACGAGGAAAGTCTTACTGTTTTTCTAGAAACATTTACGATTTTTGTATCTGCTGATGTATTTTACACGGCCCACTCCTATGCATATCGTCAACACCCAAAAATTATAAACTTACGAAATGATCAACAAAAATAAACTGACTTCAAAAGCTAGTTCCACAAACACAAAATTAAATAAAAAAGAAAACAAGAAACTCGTAAAAATTGTCTGTGGTGTATTTACATCAACGTCAAAGTATTATTTTTGTGATTGTGAAAGTTATCGTTTAATTATTTATTTACATAATTTTAACAATCATTTAATCAATTATTCAGAAAAATACGAAGATGACTTGTCGCAATGCTTCGCACGCGGGCAGCTGGTACACGGAGAATGGTATGTAAACTATAATTAATTATTATTCTAATATCTTAATCTCAACTAGAATTGAGATTTTATCGTGAAAAAATTGAAAAGGATTTTTGAAGTGGATAAAAACAGATTTGGTATCAAAAGAGATAGAAGAAAAGAATAAGGGTTTCTTTAAAAGTCAAAAGGTTATTGACCTTCGTTTTCGAAACCTATTTAAAGTCTTCCTTCCGTCTTTCTAAAGTGAAATTAAGTACAAAGAACCTTTGTGCAACATTTCTGGTAACAATGATTGTCTTTTATGTATGAGAAATAAGGTTGTTTCTAACCTAACAAACAAAACAAAGAATGACGCGAGGAAATTGATTAATAATAAAAGAATCGCTTGAACCTTGCTCCCGATACCGGTGGACTACTATTTTTTATGGCCACATATTTATTTTTATTTTTTTTACTTTTTGCTTAGAAGAATATTAATTTATTAGTATTTAAATGGAGTAAAGTAAATAATAAAATTTAAAAGTGTTATAAACCAATTTTATATTTATTACTATGAATAATAAATTCGACCTGTTGCCCTAAGTAGGTCTAAACCATAAAAATTAAAATTCAATATTTCAATTGATTTTTTTTTGACATGAACGTTCTTACTTTCGTTCGGAAATAAAAGTAATGTTAAACTTTTTGTAACGCCTGAATTTCGTGCATTATTTTCTAATCATTTTGTGTTTTCAAGTTTTCGAGGGCCTTTGTTTATAAATAATGAAAGACATTGTAAGAAAAAGTGCGACTGTTACTCTTACAAATTGTAATAAAAGTGGTATTCAGTTCAAAGTCGCGGTATTAGACCAACAAAAAAAAATGTCATGCCATCGACACAACGAAGAAGAAGTTGAATGATAAGTAAAAGGATGTAGATAGATTTTAACGGAATGAATCCGTTGTTAATTTTAAAATCTTGCATTTTTATATTTATACTAAAGCCACCTTGGTTTTTTTTCTCTTTAACATTTCCGAACGAAAACGGAAGTCGCGGTTGCCATGACAGTGACAGCCATTCTTTTTAAACAAACGATAATTATAACTGCTAATCGATTTGTGAAATTGTAAACACTATCCCAATTTAAAAAAAATGTCTGACAAAACTAAAATATCTGCTCCCTCAACGTCACTAAAAAGTAAGCGGCCAACAACAGTTAGCGTGCAACCTACATCTTTCCGAACAAGATCCGTTCTATCAAAGGACAAAAACAGTCTCCGTTCGAATCTGAAGAAAAATAATGCAAACATAACTACATTTGATGCGGATACCACAATTTTGAAACAAGACCATCAGGGGCTTCCGGATTTTGAAGCAGAAAACCGCCAAGTAATGTACGGGAAATTTTTACGTGCCATGCTGGAAGAATGTCTCATTGATGAGAAAATTGAACGGGAAGAAACGATTATGGACATTCATATGGCGCAATTGGCTGATAGATTTCAGAAAACTATGGATCAATTGGACAAAACTAATAAAAGAATGAAAAATATATCTTTTGTTATGGAACAAAAAAGGTTGGTTACATCTACTTGGTAGTGATTCCTTGCTTTTTAAAATCTTTTTAAGAAGTCTATTAGTCAGATGGCTACGGTGACTTGTCTGTCTGTGATATTACTTCTTTTCTTTTTTTAATTTTTGGTCCATTCATTTTGGGTACTTAAATGTAAACAAAAATCATCTCTCAATTAGTGATCATTTTGATTGTCACCCTTTTCAGCCATGCAATAGAACCCTTGTAATCTGACCTTGGATTCTCCGGCACTCTGGCAAGTCCGACCATACCCAGGTTCGCACTTCAACTAGTCACTGCCTGGATGGCTGTTGTTCCATTGTTTTAGGTTCGAGCAAAACTGATACATTTTATAGTGTATGTAAAAAATTTTCAGTTAACTTCATAAGAAACATATTTTTATCATTGCTGTAAATGTCTTAGTTCTTAAATAGTATTAGACTACTTATTGACTTTTTTTTGTCCCAACCATGGTCCTGGTTCCAAACGTGGTGGATTCGAAGAGTTCCACTGTATCTTCTTTCAGTCCGGTTTTCTCCTACTTTTATAGCCATCCATATTCATACTCAAAACTCCCATCTCAATATTTTCATATTACTTGCGTCAAAACTGCCCATAAACCTCTTTATTCGTAAATATTACTTGAAAGTTAACTAGTGATTAGGACTGTTTAACCATATATTTTGATGTTTGCATGTCACTTAACTTTATTCATTAATCATGAATAAACGCCATAGTGTTTAAGGCGTTTAACTTGTATGAATATAGCAACGCTTATTAATACAGGGGAAAGCGTTAAAAGTGTTTAAAATAAACATCCTAACCTATATTTCAGGTTACTTGACCTCAAAAAGCAGATCAACACTCAATTCTTTGAAACAACAGACAAGTCAAATGCAGAAACAATTCTCCAAGATCTGCAATCCACAGAACAAGCATACCTTGATAAAATACACCTTAAAGACGTAGACTTCGGTTACAATGAAAAGTCGGGCCACAAACAGCTGCTAGAAGCTGTCAATGATGCCATTGAAGGACTGGCACAGATAAAAAAGGAGTCTAATTTAGACTTAGACAAATTCAAAGAGTATGCGAAATCACAAACTAGTATAGAAGAGTTGGAGAAAGAAAAATTTGACCTTGAAAGTCTGAAATCGGAGTTTGAAGCGAAGTTCCCGCAGTTCAGTGAGCAATTGCTAAAGGAGGCATCTGAAAAGATTGCTAAGATCATTGAACATGATGAAAATGATGATGTAGATGCAGATGATTGATGATAGTTTCGTAATGTAGTTTAATCAATTTTATTAATCTGGGGCTAGTGGGGTGGCCTATAAATACCATGACCAAACCTACACTTTTGTATGGACAACAGTAGGTCAAGCTACATGGAACTGTCAGCTATTCCCAATCAACATTGAGCCTTAATACTTGATAAGCGGACCCCAGGCTCCAACACGAAAACTGTGGATGCAACCGGGATCAGATGATGATGAACATTGAGCCTTACTACTTTAGATATAGAATTAAAAATCTAATGAAGAAATCTGACAGATTGTAGCAGCTTGATATGCTGTTGTCTGTACCCTATGTGAAATATCAGTAACATCAAGGCACATCTGGCCTTGGTGTTAGGATGTTACTGATATCTAAAACATTAAGGCTCAAGGTTGATTGGGAATATTTGACAGTTTCGGGTAGCTTGACCTGCTGTCCTCGGACCTGGGTTACCAGTGTTTAGCTCTGTATGTGGTGACCACCGGGTAGTTTAGCAGCACATGCACTGCTGATTCGTCATCCTCCATGGAGGCCTTGTACAGTGGAATGTTAGCAGACACCAAAATAATAATAATAAAAAAATTAAATTGTCCCAATGTTTACACTATTTTATTTGTATTTACTTTCTTTTATTCTTTGGCTATAATAAATGTATTTTAATTTGAGAATTGTTTTATTTAAAAGAGCGGGAATTTTGGGGGACTGAATGTTGTAATATTGAACATGCCCCACAAAAAAAAGATGGATGAAATCCAGGCATTAAATACATTTTGTGCAATATAACCAATGAATAAAAGTTGAGGCACTTGTCAGTACAATAATGCGTATTTTAATTACTTTCGAATCAACTGCATAACACATGCATAATTGAAATTCATTAGATTAGATCCTCCACCTAATTTGATTATAAGATTCTCAACCTAATTTGATTGTAATATATTACTTTTATTATTTCATTTTATATTATACAGAGTGGTGCTGACAATATGACAATAAATGAACACACAGACCATGCTGGTTCGTAAGAATAATCCTGAACCATAGAAAAAAAACCTAGCATCAAAAATAAAAAAAATGAAAATTTCAAACAAACTAAATTGCATAAAATTGCAAACTGATTAGAACATCCTTTAAAATAGGTATTGGTTCAATGACCTTCGATCAGCGGGCGACAGCGCGTTCCTGTATCGACTTGTTTTTTCGTGCCATTAGAGTTCAGTACCGTTGGATGCGGCGCAGTGTGACCATATGTGGCAGGATCCTGCCTTTTTGGCAGGTTTAGCCCTTTATTTTACTCTCTGGCACTTTTGTTTGACGTTTTAGAAATCTGGCAGGATTTGGCACTTTCGGCAGTATTAACAATATAGTATAGCCGCTAGCCGCTACAGCCCACAAAAAGAGTAGGATGCAGTATCCAATTCAAATTCAAATAATACTTTATTCAAGTATGCTTAGATACAAGCACTTTCGAATCATGAGTTACAACCAGAGAACAGAGCAATTTGTTGTTAGGAACAATACAAAATAAAAAAAACTAAAAGCCAACTACGACAAGAAACGACTCTGAAAAAGTATAAAACAAGATTTTCAGAATACTGAACTGAACAAAGATGCTAATATAGTTGCAAGTAAATGGACACAGTAGACTCTACCAAGATGCCTTCGTTGTAAATTGACAATAATGTCTTACGATACTATTCTGAAGTATGCAATATTCACTATTTAGAGATAAATTTTCATGTTTGGAAAACCGCAGTCACACGTTATGAAAGTGCTACGGTAGGTATATGTAACGTGTGACTACAACTTTGTTCAGTTCTATTGAAAATCTTGTTTTATACTTTTTCAGCGTCGTTTTTTGTCGTAGTTGGGTTTTAGTTTTTTAACTTTTTATTATTTGTACTATTTTGGTGTTAAAGTGTATTTGTGGCGCATAATATTAATAAAAGTTAAATTGACGAACTCAAAACTAGGTAGTTAACATACGACATCTCTTTTGACTTATGTATCGGCGTATAGTAATATGTAGAGATGTCCTATTTTACTATTTCGTAGCGCTTGGAGCGTAGCGCGTATAGCAACGGTTTCCCCGTATGAAGCTCCCGGTTTTTCGTAGTAGCGACGCACATTTGCGTCGATGGCACCGAATGGGTCATGAATTAGTGGATGAGGCCGTTAGTATAAATAGATTGGATGTTTTTCTAACGGTGGTAGGCCATAACATCGGCTGCCGGCAGAAGTTACCACCCACCAGACAAAGTCTTGCCGCCAAGCGATTCGTCGTGTTCCAGCATGATGTCTGGTGAAGCCGTACAGAGGACGCGTCTGAGCACTTTGTGTTGCGTTGTGTGGCGAGTACGATGCGCCAAATGTTGTTGTGTCGGGAGTTTGGTCGTGGAGAGTCTCCAGATCAATCTCCCTCTGGCGCAGCATGGTTGGTCGTGTTGGTCTTGGATTTAACATTGCATCACCTGGCTCAACTGCCGTCATCCTTGCTATTCCTAAGTTTTTTAAGTGAATAGGCTTAATAAACTAGTGCGCAGGCATCAAGGATTGCGTCACTGCTTACCATCAGGCGGGATTGCAGTCAAGCGCTAGTTTATAATTATTAAAAAAAAAACTTATATTAAGAGGACCTGGGAAGATTTCTTAATCTATCTAATTCTGCTAACGATCGACTGTCATGTGGATTTTTAAGTAATTTATTATGATCCAAGGCACTTATAAATAATCCGTCTATGGTTTTAACTCTACTGAGAGCGACATAGGCCTGTCCTTTAGCAAACAATGACTTTCCTAGATCTGTAACTTTTTTATCTAGAGTACAACCTTGTAATTTATGTACAGTACAAACCCAAGAAAGAATCAGCGGGAGCATTTTACGCTGAATTTGCCCAGAACCCCTCAAGCCGTCAAATTCAGTGAGGCAAGGCTCGATTTTGATAAGTCCGTTAGTATCTGCTTTTATGGATGCGCTTTTAAGAACAGCGCTTGGCTGTTCTTCTGTTCCAACTGATCGCGCCGAAGAGCAGGCCATTCGAAGGCCTTCACCACTCCCATCGCTCCGTTTACCAAACCCTGGTTTACACTCAAATTTCTACGAAGCATTACTAGGAATTATGGACAAACATAAAGTACTCGTGAAGCTCTTTGAGATGATACCAAATACGGTATATTTATTTTAATTTTGTATTAACATAGAACTTTTTGTCCGCTAGAGGGCGTAATACTAAATTTGGTGACAAGCTTTATAGCTCATAACCAACAGAATATCAAGTCCCTTCTAATGGTTCTGCAGTGGTCTTATTCTGATAAGTAGTAAAGAAGCTATCTATGAACGAAAAGATGTGAATTATATGCAATCAGCCCATGAACACAGGTAAAGTCACAAGCAAAAGCTAGTAATATATATATATATATTCAAAATGTACAAGTTAAGCCCTTTCAAATGATACCAAACACGGCATATTTATCTTAACTTTATTTTTTCACTCTGTATATTTTGTCCGCTAGAGGGCGCCACGTTAGATTTTGTGAAACTCCATATAGCCTATAACCAGCAGACAATTAAGACGCTTCTAATGATATGTCATTTATCGAATTCGAATAAGTAGTTTAGAAGTTACGAGGGAACAGATGAACATACATACATACATACATACATACATACATACATACATACATACATAGCCTGTCAAAATCATAACCCTCCTTTTGCTTTGCCGTAGTCGGGTAAAAATAATAAAAATCCTAAAAAGAAATGTCAAAAGAAAATAATGTTGAATGTATCTAGACAAAAATTCTTATGTCAAATTTAAAAAAAATTATTTAGAATGTTTCTAGAAGGAAATTCTAATGCCAAAATGTAAAAAATTAAATTATGGTTAAAAAATTAATACCTTAAGAGGTAATGGTTCAAAAACAAGCCGAATGCTGCTTGTGAAAGGATATTCTTGAAAATCAATCTGATAAAACAAAAACGCCGAACAGATTTATTAATGAACATGTCGCCTCTATTTTAGTTGTTAGACAGGGCATTAGTGAATATGGTGACTGCGTTTCATTCCAGCCAACTAAAGAAATGACAAAAGCGATGTATAAAGAAAGTGATACAGAAGAATACGATGCTAATAGGAATGTGTAATTTAATTCAGTTCACTTTTAGACTTTAAGATCTATTATTTATCCTACTAATATAGGTACATATAAAGCTGAAGAGTTTGTTTGTTTGTTTGAAAGTGCTAATCTCAGGAACTACAGGTCCGATTTGAAAAATTCTTTTTTCGTTTTATAGCCCATTCATCGAGGAAGGCTTTTGGCCATATAGCATCACATTGCAACCAATAGGAGCGGAGCATTTTAAAAAAAAGCCTGTGAATCCGTGTGGCACAGCTAGTTTTAAATAAAACTTCAAAAAATAATGTGTTTATTTATTTTAAACTTTTAAATTATATTGGCATTATTTTGGCATTTTGTGCTTTTGATTGTGGCAGGATTTGTCAGTTTTCTTGTCTAAGTGGGGCAGGATCTCTAATTTAAGGTTGGTCACACTGATGCGGCGGTCATCAGCCTGTAAGCGCTTCCTTATCAACATGATCATGTAGAAAATGTGAAAAATGAAAAATAATTTCCTGTGACTAATCTAATGGATATATTTATATAATTTTTTATGGGTAGACTGAGAATGTATTGAGGTACACGATGTTTAATTTATTGTTTAATGTATTGTGATGTATTTGTTTCATCGAGGCTTTTGGCTGTCACGACTATCGGGACAACTGTTGCTGAATCCACATCCCACATGTCGACAATCTCGTGAGTCAAGTCAAGATACCTACTTCATTTAGGTTCTCTTCATGTGGGATGGTCACCTATGTCAAAAACCATTTTACGCCGCTCTGATCGATCCACCAGCACTATATCATGCTTATTGGCAACAATAGTCCTGTCAGTGATGATGGATCTATCCCCGTACAATGTGATATTTCCATTTTCGAGAACTGGGTCGGGGGTATGCCGATTATTATTGTTATAAAACTAGTGCTTGACCTGGACCCTGCTTGATGATGCAGTGGTGCAATCGTTGAAGATAAAGAGCATTAAAACATTAATAGCCTCTTCATTTTAGCCTTGAGGTCCCTTAAATCATAACTACACGAGACCGCCGCAGGCAAATTGTTCCAGTCCCTCGATGTCTGCGGTATAAAGGTCCTCATCATTTTGAAATACAATCTATACTATTAAATAAAGCCGAAGAGTTTGTCAGAACGCGCTAATCTTAGGAACTGCGGGTCCGATTTGAAAAAATCTTTTTGTCTTGGATAGCCCATTAATCCAGGAAGGCTGTTATACAGAGTGGTGCTGACAATACGACAATAAATGAAAACACGAACAATGCTGGTTCATAGGTATAATCCTTAAACGTAGAAAAAAACCTAGCATCAAAAATAAAAAAATTAAAATTTCAAACAAACTAAATCGCATAAAGTTGCAAGCGGAATAGGACATCCTTTACAAAATATTGGTTCACTGACCTCCGATCGGTGACAACGCGATCCAGTATCGACTTGTTTTTTTCGCGCCATTATTATTAAAGTTTGGTACCGCAGGATGCGGCGGTCATTAACCTGTAAGCGCTTCCTTATAAACATGTACTCATCATGTTTTAAATGTGGCAAATGAAAAATAATTTTCTGTGACTTAACTAATGCACATATTTATATGATTTTTTATGGGTAGACTGAGAATGTGTTGAGGTACACGATGTTTAATTTATTGTCGTATTGTCAGCACCACTCTGTATAACATGAAACATCACGCTGCGACCAATAATGTCATACAATACTATTCTGAAGTATGCAATATTCACTATGTAGAGATAAATTTTCATGTTTGGAAAGGCGTAGTCACACGTTACATATACCTACCTACCGCTACTACTTTGACAACGTGTGACTGCAGTTTTCCAAACATGAAAATTTATTTCTACATAGTGAATTTGCATACTTCAGAATAGTATTGTATGACACTATTGTCAATTTACAACGAAAGGCATCTTGGTAGAGTCTACTGTGTGTATTTACTTATATTCTATAGGGTGTATCTGATATCGACGCAAATTCGAGTACCATGGATCCAGTACATGATTCAGAACCTCGCAGTGGTGGAATTTTTCGTCGGCTTTTTCCTGATAAAAAAACTGCTGTTTTTTCACTTTAGATTTTAAAGTAAAATTAATTAATTCGTTAATTACACAAAAAAGCACAATGTGAACAAAACTCGAAAAACTATCCCTACAGCTGCCTATCTAACAGCTGATTTACTAGAGTTCGCTTCAGGGGTCAACGTCATACCTACAAACCCGCACGGCGGCTAGCTTGCAACGTTCAAAGGCCGAGCAGACACTTTTTTAAACACTGTGGTTTCTGTAACCGCTCATGAACGACATACATGACTATCATAATTTTATTAGTGGCATGCGGTTTAGCCTTTTCGCGAAGTTGCGTTACGATGTCAGATACACCCTGTATGGTTTTTTTTACCATGTTTTGTGCACACTGCTACCCGTGGGCAATGTATGAAAAAAGTAGGGTCTCAGTTGCTCCAATTAATGAGATAGTACTGTTCGCCGACGTGTTAAGTTGTCGTTTTATGTGTGTATATCAAAAGTCAAAAGCCATATATTCAAATTAGGCTGAGAATCAGCACTTTTTGAACGCCAATCCATACTAATATTATAAATGCGGAAGTCTGTCTGTCCGTCTGTCTGTCTGTCCGGCTTTCACGCCAAAACTACGGAACCGATTGTAATGAAATTTGGTACACAGATAGTCTAGAGCCTGAGAAAGGACGTAGGCTATAAAACATCCCGCTATGACCAATAGGAGCAGAGCAGAAACAAAAAAAATTGCGGAAACGGGAGCAAACGCGGACGTACTACTTATTACTCCCATTATTTCAACAGGCTGTTATTTTATATAAACTGAGCTCAATCGGCTAGAAGATTACGCGGGTGAAACCGCGGGGCACAGCTAGTATTACATAAAACAGTCCCCCCAAAACGCCACTTCCTAGTGCTTTCGCTGGGAAGAAGAAGTGGCGGAAAAAACTCCCCAGCAGCACAGCTGTCTGTTCATTTATAATGTAAATTCTTAATTCTTTGTTCAGGCAGGGAGCTCTCGCGCCAACTGGATCTCTGGCTATCCAAAGCCGATCTCACCCATGGACCTGCGAGAGCTATTATTGCGCCGTAAGTTTTAGTCACTTAAATCACTTAGGTCCCAAACCTGCGTCGGGGCTGCAGGCGACTCCCAGTTCGATCCAAACTGGTGATCGGAATACATCTTGGACTGTTGGTCTCAGCTGGCATTTGTAGGTCTGTGACAGTCGCTACGGGTAGGCAGAAGCTCCGAAACTCTGACAACAGACTGCCTGGTCAAGGCCATGGTCCGGAGCGAGAGTGCCTGGCAGGCCGTCACCTCCTTCTGCGAAGCAGTGATGCTGGCTAAGTAGGAGGCGGAGCGTGTGAAGCAGCGGGAATTCCAGCGCCCTCACGCCTCTAGCCGCCCCAGGAGACTCCCTGGTCGGGAGACAACATAGCAAAAAAAAGCGGTCCTTAAATTTGCCGTCCTAGGATCAAGTATATCAGCCTGCCGGTACCGCCACTGATTACGAATATATGTACGGACGAGTCCAGCAGATCAAGCTACCCGAATCTCAAATATTCCCAATCAACCTTAAGCCTTAAAGCTTAGTTGAAAAATCTAATAAAGAAATCTGACAAATTGTAGTAGCTTGATGTGCTGTTGTCTGTACATAAATAGTGAGTTGAAAGAAATTTGCAAAAAAAAAAAAAAAATTGGCAAATGTAGTGAGACTACCCGTATTGACTGTTAAGATTTATGAATGACAGCAACAGATCAACGACTTAAAGTGTTACGGAGGCGTGTTGGTATTTAAGATGGTCACCCATCCGCAGATTAACCGCAGCATAGTTTAACTTAATTGACTTGACCAATCGTTCGACTGTTGCCACGTCCTCTTACATATACAACCTTGTTTTTTGTATATGCAAAACCCGAAACACCTGTCCAGTATTTTTAGTAAAGAATCTATGTACCTACAAAATTTCAAAAAGATTTCATGTAAAACCATTGATGAAATATTAAACTAAGGTAGATATGTCACTAGCGCACTGAAAATGAAGCGTACAAAAGGAGGTAAGTCCTGTATCTCGCTTTAGTCACGCTCGATACACTCGTAAAAACAAACGACAAACACTAACAGCGCAAACGACAAACACTAGCCATCTTTTTCTTCTCTATGCTTTAGATTGCGCACCATCTCACTCACACTGTACCAATGTATGCCGAATAAAAATATGCATGTGTGCTGCTGCTGTGTTCGGCACATTTTTTTTGTCAGTTTGTTAGAATATATCGTATCTGTTTAATATTTTATCAATGTGTAAAACCACAAAGTTATGAGCTTGTTATCTTACTTGGTTGTCCCAACAAAAATATGGTCAACACAGTGCTCGCGCGCCCTCACTATGCGCGTAGTACTATGATGTAACGTCAGCGCTCGGTAACCACGCTGCAACAATTTCTAAATGTATTTGGAAAAAAATATAAAATGGTGTAAAAATGATTGGAATCGATTCAGTTGCTTATTCTGAACAAACCGTATTCAGGTTTCGTATAAAGTGAAAAAGCCGTTGTATAAGTTGAACGACCGCTAAACTGATGATATTTTTGTTACATTACAGTCACGCAGGCTATTCTTACTGCGGCGCTTGCGCAGCGTTCGCCTACAGACAAATTAGTCCTGTTGTTGTGTGAGTATATTTATTTACATTAAATGTTTTTACCCGACTGTGCCACAGCAAAGAAGGGTGATGTTTTCACGTGTATTTATGTACGGAGGCCTACAAGTTACACATAAACCCCCTTATTCATACACGTGTCGCTTAAAGTTAAGTTTTTAAGTGTTTATTCATAAACGGTGATTAAAGTTAAGTGACGTGTACAATCGTCAAAAATATACAGGGGCCCTAGCCAATGTAACATCGCTTTACAACGAAACGAAATCGAATACCAAACCAACCAATAACGAAAACGACTGACCACGTGACGCGAAAGATCACGTGGTCAATTGTTCCCGCCATTGGTTGGTTTGGTATTCGATTTCCCTTCGCTACGACGCAAAACATTGGCTACAGGTCCAGTTAAACATTCGCTAATCTCTACTTGACTTTAAGCAACGTTTGTGAATAAGGGTGAATAATTAAACATTCTAGTGATCCAACTTATGTGTGTACTAGCTCCGTCTCGCGATTTCACCCGCATAAATTATGATCACTTGGGAATATTGGGATAAAAATATCCTAAGTATTTACCCTATTTATGAACTACCTCCATACCAAATATCATCGAAATTGGTCCAGCCGTTTGAGAGTAAAGAAACAACAAACATAAAAACACACGCACAATCATAAACTTTCGCCTTTATAATGTTATGTAATTAAATTGTCCCTAATCCATACTAATATTATAAATGCGAAAGTAACTCTGTCTGTCTCTCTGTTACGCTTTCCCGCTTAAACCTCTGAACCGATTTTGATGAAATTTGGCACAGACAATCTTTAGACCCTGAGAAAGAACATAGGCTACCTTTTATCCCGGAAAATTTGATATCCTGAGGGAAATCTAAAAAGCGCGATATAACCGTACTCCACGCGGGCGAAGCCGCGGGCGGAAAGCTAGTTTACCATAAATACCTAACACACTTTAAACACATTGGCCTCGAATCCCTTGTTCACAAACTAAAATTAAGTTCAATACATCTTTTTCTTTCTATTTTTTTCATTTTTTTTTTTCAATAGATCGGACGGTTAAGCACAGAATTAACACTGGGTGGATGAAATGGCGGCAGGTCACGGGAACAATCTGCGACTCCCGCATTCCCCTTAAACTTAAGGGGAAAATATATAAAACCATGATCCGACCTGCTGTCTTGTATGGATCAGAATGTTGGGCTACGAAAGGGATGAATGAAAGTCAATTGCATGCAGCCGAGATGAGAATGCAAAGAGGGATGTGTGGTGTTACACGAATGGATAGAATAAGAAATGAGTACATAAGAGGAAGTCTGAAAGTGGCACCGGTAGCTGAAAAGTTGTGTGGAAATCGGTTGTCATGGTACGGGCATGTGTTACGGAGAACTGAGGGGAATGTCGTGTGGAGAGTCTTAATTATGAATGTTGATGGCTATAAGAGTAGGGGAAGACCAAAGAAACGATGGATGGAATGTGTGAAGGATGATATGGCTAAGAAGGGAGTGACTGCGGAGATGGCTTCTGATAGGGATGCATGGAAGAAAAAGACATGTTGCGCCGACCCCAAATAAATTGGGATAAGGGCAGGAGAATGATGATATTTTTTTCTTTATATTTTATTAAGTAAAGGACAGAAGATGAATATTAGTTTACTCCTGTCAACTTAGTCCGCGCCTGACGTACATTGATGTATTTTTAGACGCCATATTAATCATGTCTAAATTATCTATGGAGTATCTGGGCCTGTAGCCAATGTAACATCGCTTCGTAGCGAAGCGATATCGAATACCAAACCAACCAATGGCGGGAACGATTGACCACGTGATTTATCGCGTCGCGTGGTCAATCTTTTTTGTTATTGGTTGTTTTGGTATTCGAATTCGCTTCGCTACGAAGCGATGTTACATTGGCTACAGGCTCTGGATTTGACAGGAATAAACAAATTTTTTATCTTGTCATTTTCTTAATGAAACAGGACGAAAAGAAATACACTGCTGTGACTTCAATTTAGTTTAATTTGTGAAGGTTTTAGGTAAAAGACATACAGAGTGGTGCTGATAATACGACAATAAATGGAAACACGGACAATGCTGGTTCTTAGGAATAATCCTAAACCATAGAAAAAAACCTAGCATCAAACTAAATCGAATAAAATTGTAAACGGAATAGAACATCCTTTAAAATATTGGTTCACTGACCTCTGATCGGCGACAGCGCGGTCCTGTATCAACTTGCTTTTTTCCGCCTTTATATTATAGTTTAGTACCGCTGGATGCGGCTGTCATTAACCTGTCAGCGCTTCCTTATCAACATGTAAACTATCATGTAGAAAATGTGAAAAATGAAAAATAATTTCCTGTGTCTAAACTAATGGATATATTTATATGATTTTTTATGGGTAGACTGAGAATGTGTTGAGGTACACAATGTTTAATTTATTGTCGTATTGTCAGCACCACTTGTATAACACATGATGTTTCATGTGTTATACAAGTCATAATTACTAGTTTTTTTTTTAAATTACATATCTGACTTCAGTTCAAAATACCCTAGTTAAAATTATTGTTATTTTTATTTTGATAGGTAACTAATTAATTTTTGATGTTATACAATATGTTAAGAAAACCCTGTCCGACCCGTAAGGATAATAAAGGTTAGGTAAACACATGACCAAATAACATGAAATTTTACATAATCATCAGAGTAACAATACTAGTGAATTTTGAAATAATCTTATTTTCCCGCGAATTGATTCAAACATTATTTTTGACGGTATAATTCTGAGCGAATAGCGATGCGGCCGCGTGCCGCGTGCCCTGCCCCTCTACCCCCGCGCCTGAATGGCTTACCGCACATGTTTTAAGTTACCTCTTTTTGCGAAATAATATTTATTTTTTAGGGGGATTTTTTTTAAGTTTAGCCCGGCTTTGTAGGCATGAGTAGAATCAGTTATCGATACCTAACAATACCTTCACGGATCGGACAGGGTTTTCTTTACATATTGTATATTTAGTGTTTTTGTATGTACACCGGCTAAATAACTATTTTGTCAAAAAAAATGTTTCAGTAAGCGTATATTTATCTTGGGTCCCTCTCACCACGTGAGGCTCGGAGGCTGCGCCCTCTCCTCCCTGGACAAGTACCAGACCCCTCTCTACGATCTCACGATTGATAAGCAGAGTAAGTATCCCTTTGTAAGCAAGACACGTAGCCGAAAGTATTTCTCTTTTTATTTATAAACTATTGCTTCATCGTTATCCCACCTGATGGTAAGCAGAGATGACACACGATAGAGGGGCTCGTAGGTAAGATAGCCCCCAGCCCCTAGCTCCTCCTAGCTCCCCCTAGCTGGCTTTGTGAAAAACAGATGGCGCTATTCATTATTTCATCCTGTATAGCTCCATCTTTGTTTAACACTGATGGCTATGACAACACGTCATAGTAACCCGCCCCCCCTTTTTTTCTGCATAGGAAAGGATCAAATGAACCTTTCCCGCTTCAGGCAAGAGAGCGTGTAGACTTTTACTGAGTAAAATCCACCCGTATTCTTTTTTTTTCTTTCTATCTCCTGCGGCGGCTACCCAACTAACATTTTTGTCATATAATCAAACAGTTATATGACCTTGAGTCTTATTAAAGTTGTTTTATAGTATATTTTTTAACTCTTTGTCATGTACTGGTGCATTATGTGACCGAATAGTCATATACGTTTTTCGTCGTATAATAATGTCGTGTAGACGTTATTTCGACATTTTTATACGATCGTCATATAATAGCGTCTTCGACGACTTCTATAAAACTTACTTATACAACTTTTTGTAGTGTAAACGTTTTCATCGTATAAACGACGTAATACTGTCAATTTTGTCATATAATTACCTTTTTAACAACTGCTACACGGATAATAGTTGTTTACACGTAGTATTTGTAACCATTTTAAATAAGTCGAATAAGTATTACGATTGCGACCTGTATACACCCTAAAGTATTACAAAAATGATAATACGACCGCTATATAATTATTACTCATAATAGAGGTTTATAATCACCTTATATACAACTTCCATCATTTTGAAATCATATTTATTTACTGTTTGGTACAACAAATGGATCGATAAAAGTGGAAAAGTATTAAAAGAAGTGGGGAATTCAAAAGAGGGGAGTTAAAAACAAGTATCATTCGCTTCAGGCACGTCCTTTAATACAAAGTAATAGAGCTCAAACTGATAGTGAAGAAAATGAGAAGGGTTCCGTATCACATTTAACCAAAATTCTACGAGTAGGTACATCTTGCAGTTCATTTGCCGAAGTTCAGGACTATTGTTCGCTTTCCGAACTTGAAGATAGTTATTCATCGTCCGAAAATGAAGATAACGTTTATAAAAGTTTAAAATGACGACTTCAGAGACCATTATAACAAGTGGGGGCTACTGCCTTTAATATTCCCCAAATTGCATTAAACCAATTGAATAACTTGAAACTTAAGGAATGATGTTTTGAAATGCCTATGAAATCTTCATATCCGAATATATGAGAACGAAATCTCGTAAACTGAAGTCAAACCTATATTATTTTACTGATATAAAGTGTCAGTTGGTTAGTGTGTTATTCATACATTTAAGAAATAGGTAATAAAAAACGCAGTAAAAATTGTTTCATTTTTTTATTATTCCCAGGAACGTAATTAACATTTCAAGTTTTCGAAAAACTTAAATGGCTTTTTGATCCATAAATGTAAAATACGAAATATTATACAAAATCAAACATTCATTTATTTTGCCACATTGAAACATCTTATATGTAGCTAATAATCTTACAATAGAACATACAAAATTACTACACAATAAGCAACTTAAACATAACGTACGAACGACCGCAGGTCAAGCTACCCGAAACTGCCAAATATTCCCAATCAACCTTGAGTCTTAATGCTTAAAAGATAAAGTTGAAAATCCAATAAAGAAATCTGACAGATTGCAGTAGCTTGACGTGTTGTCTTCTGTACATTTCTTTAAAACTAATAGTAAGTTATCGCGTTTAAATCCGATAATGTGCGTCAATCGACACAAACCTATTTTAACCTTCCGATATTAGGAACTTTTATATCTTTTTGAAACTTGATTTTTTTATGTTGAGATTTTGTAATACAAAATCTCAACATAAAAAAATCAAGTTCAAGCACTAGAAGTAAACAAAATCCTTTTATCACTTTTTAATTTTATAAATCCAATCTAACTGGCAATTCAAGTGGCGAAGCATTTTCTTTCTGATGTGGTGTATTTTCTAGCTCTACATTCTGGACATTGCATCGCTCTTCAACTGGCGGCTGATTATTTTCGTGCAACACTTTTGCATTATTTGGTAAAAACTTATCAACATCCTTGTGGGGTTTACCTAAAACAAAAGTATTCTAAGTTATAGGTATGTCACGCAGATTGGTTCTTAAAATATAAACGCCTAGCTAACTTAGTTCAAATAAATCCTACCTATTTGAACTATGTTAGCTAGGCGTTTATTATTTTACTATTGATCCCTAAATCAACTGTCATGGCGTACTGGAATGAATAAACATGCAGTTATACGTCGGGAAGTTATGTAGTTGTCATATAACGCAGTCACATTGATAATAAATTAATAGAAATATGTGAAAACATTAATATTTTAAAAGCGCGTAAAAAATTTGTTAGAAACTTACCTCACATTAATCAGTAAACTTTATTGCTCAATGGTTGACAACTGATGAAATAGTTTTATCACCTCAAATAACAAAGAAAATATACAACATTAACTCTGCTGTCAAAAACACAGCCATATTATATTCACGTGATATGTTAAAGAATTCGTTCAAATAAGCACACCTATAAATGACAATAACACAACTATTACATTGGATAAAAGTCACATTGTGAGCCATTACTCGACACGAAGTCGAATACACGCCGCTACAGTTGTCATTTACATGACATGCAGTCAAATCGGCGACGTAAATATGACTACTACGCGACTATACAGGACTATATATGACTATTACACGACACTCTTAGGGCCTTAAGTTGTATAAAATGGGCCCTAATGCCGTCGAGTAAACGTCCTTATGACGTTTATACCATTATATTAAATAACATTAAGTCGCCAACAAAACGTCTACTCGACGACTTAAATGTTAGTTGGGTAGTGGCGTGAGGGCGCTGAGATTCCTACTCCCTCACGCGCTCCGCCTCCTCCTTTGCGAGCATCTCTGCTTCGCAGAAGGAGGTGACGGCCTGCCATGCACTCTCGCTCCGGACCAGGGTCGGACACGAGAGACCGCCGCCGATCGCCGCCACGAGGACACGGCGGTACTCTACCCAAGCCGGGCAGACCTCCACCGTTTCCTCAGGGCGAACCACACAATGGTGACACCCTGGCGTTTCCTCCCGCCTTATCCGGAACAGGAACCTTCCGAAACAGCCATGTCCCGTGAGGACCTGCGTCAGGCGGAAAGTGAGGTTGCCGTGGCGCCTCTCTAGCCACCATAGAGGGGACTTACAGCAGCTATTGTGGCGTGCCCTGTACTCCTTCACTTGCCTTTCCGCCTGGGGCAATGGTATCTCTTTTGATCATCCCACGGCCCTGGCAGGATAGTAACCCCCTCGAAAATTGGTCACAGAAAATGTTTTCTTATTTCAGTTTATGCCGAGTTGGAAGCCACACGTCAGTTCGAGTGGATGGATGTCCAAACAGACGAGGATGAACATTCTATAGAGATGCACCTGCCATACATTGCGAAAGTAATGGAAGAGTAAGTTTTTTTTTTACAATATGCAGCAGTGCTTGACTGCGATCCCGCCTGACGGTAAGCAGTGATGCAATCGTTGATCGTAAAGCGCACTAGCGCCTTAAAGACACAGCTCAAGACTTAATCAATAGTGTCACTCTCTCTAGCATTAATTGGATTGACAGGTGACGACCCGAACCGACCTTCTGCCAAGCTGATTACAATTTATGCTAGTGTCTTCAAGGCTAGAGTGAATTGGCGGTGAGCAGTGGGCAGCTCGCCCAGCCTCGCCTCAGTGGGCGCTCGAACTCTCACCAGGGAAGCGGGCAGTAGCGCTTCTCCTGTGGAATATCAAATGACTGTAATCCCCAATTCGCCTGCCAAGCGTGGGGATTATGGCAACCCCTCCCCCCCAATGGAATAAAGGCCTTGGGGGAGGCCTTTCTCCAGCAGTGGTCCTCTAAAGTCTGAAAAAGCAGAAGATATCCTCTGGTGGTTGTCGTGAGAGGCGACTAAGGGAACTCTCACCAGGGAAGCGGGCAGCAGCGCTTCTCCTGTGGAATAAGAAATTACTGCGATCCCCAACCCAACGGACAAGCGTGGGGTAAACCCCTCCAATGTAATGAAAGACTTGGGGGCGGCCTTTGTCTTTGCTGAGAAGAAGAAGATTGTCTGGTTCTGGAAAGGGGCTAACTGGTCCCAAGTGCTCATATATTCTTTTTAATTAATATTGCCTTGTTGAATTAGTATTATCTTACACTAGCGGCCGCCAGCGACTTCGTTCGCGTGGTTTAGTTATGCTCCGCTCCTATTGGTCACAGCGTGATGTTATAGCCTAAAGCCTTCCTGGATTAATGGGCTATCCAACGCAAAAAGAATTTTTCAAATCGGACCAGTAGTTCCTGAGATTAGCGCGCACAAACAAACAAACTCTTCAGCTTTATATATTAGTATAGATAACATATCAGCCCATGCTGCTTCCACTCCTGGTACACAGGCCTCCTCTCGGTGAGAGGGAGTGGGCCGTAATCTACCACGCGGGCCCAGTGCGGGTTGGTACATGTCACATGTCTTCGAAGTTTTGACTCATTTGCTCATTTCCCATTTTGAGAGCAGTGGTGATGAAATAATTTACACAAAGTAAAGCGCCTGGTGTGGTTCGAAACTACAACCTACAACTTATAACTAGGGTTGTAACGGAGGCTTGTTAGCGGAGGCGGATGCGGAGGCGGATGCGGAGGCGACGAGTCTCACCTCCGCGGATGCGGAGGTTAACGGAGGCGGCGGCGGAGGTGAAAGTACATATAGAAAAAATTGAAATTTATGGTTAATTAAAACAATTTTTTTTTTATTTTAAATACGTACATTAATAGTAGTATCATCATCATCATCAACCTTTTTATCGTCCCACTGCTGGGCACAAGTCTCCTCTCATACAGAGAAGGAAATCATCTTGAGGAAACCTGGACTTTAAGTCTGAAATCGCCAACCCGCATTGAGCAAGCGTGGTGATTAAGCTCAATAGTAGTATACTTGGTAAAAAAATATTACCTTCTTGTAATGAAAATTAAGGAGAAACAAATTGTGTTTGCCGCATTCCCGCCTCGCACTAGTTGATTGTTGACCATTTCGCGCTCAAACGCGGCCGGACGGTTGTCGAGCGTCGCAGCTTGCGCGTTATTTATTTTTTAGATACGTAAATAAATCTCCGTTATAACTCCGCAAAATATTGTGCGGAGGCGGAAGCGAAGATACGATTTCTTGCGGAACTTCCGCAGTAACGGAAGCGGAGGCGAAGCTCCGTTACAACCCTACTTATAACTGTAGTGCCGATACCACTAGGCTACAACTGCTTTCAATATCTTCTCAATATTATCTTGTTTAATTCATATTTCTTTGTTTGTATAATACTAGCGGCCGCCAGCGACTTCGTTCGCGTGGTTTAGTTATGCTTCGCTCCTTTTGGTGGCAGTGTAATGTTATATAGCCTAAAGCCTTCCTGGATTAACGGGCTATCCAACGCAAAAGTTTTTCAAATCGGTCCAGTAGTTCCTGAGATTAGGGTTATTTATACAGGGTGGGTAAATTTCGCGAAAAGGCTAGACCGCATGCCACTAATAAAATTATGATAGTCATTTATGTCGTTAATGAACGGTTACAGAATAGTAGGTAGAATAATAGGTTACAGAACGTTGCAAGCGTGCCGCCGTGCGAGTTTGTAGGTATGACGTTGATCCCTGATGTGAACTCTAATCAGCTAATAAGATCTTTTTTAGGGTTTTGTTTTCATTGCGTTTTTTTATGTAATTAGCGAATTATTTAATTTTTACTTTAAAATCTTATTGGGTTATAGTCTGAAGTGAAAAAAAAAACTACATGTATTTTTTTTTTTAATCATGAAAAAGCCGACGAAAAATTCCACCACTGGGGGGTTCAGAATCATGTACTGGATCCATGGTACTCATCATTAGTACATCATTAGTAAAGATTACTTTTTCTTTTTAGGTTTCAAACAGGTTTCACGATAGTACCAATTCTGGTGGGTTCCCTGTCTCCCGAAAAGGAGGCTAAGTACGGGGCGATCCTGGCGCCGTACCTGGCGGATCCTCAGAACTTGTTTGTGATATCTTCCGACTTCTGCCACTGGGGATCCCGGTTCCGGTATACGTGGAAAGATAACTCAAGGGGACAGATTTATCAGAGTATCGAGTGGTTGGATAAACAGGTAAGCTAATCTAGTAATAGTTAAATAATAATTTAATCTGATTATAGTTGTTCATACAGAGAAGAATTGAGCGTAATCACCACGCTTGCTCAATACGGGTTGGCGGTTTCAGACTTAAAGTCCAGGTTTCCTCAAGATGTTTTCCTTCACCTTCAGTCATTGGTGTCCAAGATATACTTAGAAAGTACACATAACTTTTAAAAAGTTACATTGGTACTTGCCTGACCTGGAATCGAACCCGCGCACTCATAATTGAGAGGCTGGTGTTTTAACCACTAGGCCACCACGACTTCGTTGTTCCGAGCCAGGCTGTTTGTGTATGTGAATTTAATTGTTTGTAAACGTACCCACGATACAGGAGAAATTCCTAGAATGGAACAAAATGTTTTCTACTAAAAAGAAAAGTTACGAATGCACCATATGTCAATGGCATAAAGTTCAATATTGCGTGACATTACTTAAATAACTTTTAGAGGTACGATCTAAAAATGCATTGCTAGGGCAAAGGTGATCTATCTAACAGTACAGGGTCTGTAGCCAATGTAACATCGCTTCCTAGCGAAGCGAAATCGAATACTAAACCAACCAATGGCGGGAACGATTGACCACGTGATTTATCGCGTCGCGTGGTCAATCGTTCCCGCCATTGGTTGGTTTGGTATTCGATTTCGCTTCGCTATGAAGCGATGTTACTTTGGCTACAGGTACAGGTTTATCAATGTTGACAACGATGGGTCGACATCGAAATTAAGTACTAGAAACTCGTCTTCTGTGAAAAACCTGTAGGTACCTGCTGAACGTACTCGAAATTAAGCGCTATTATTATTACTTCTAGATAGATCTGGAATGTTCGATTAGCTGGCCTATACAACGTTATTTTTTGTATATGCGAAACCTAAATATACCTTGTTCATAATAAGCAACTGAATCGATTCCAATCATTTTTACACCATGTTATATTTTTCCCAAATACATTTAGAATTGTTGTTAAATTGTTTGGATACCGAGCGCGCTCACATAGGTTTACGATAGACCATAGTGGTCGCGCGCGCAACAGCTGACGCCAGAAGTCAACGCCCCGCGCTCGCCCGCACGAGCCTATCTTTGACCATATTTTTGTTGGGACAACCAAGTAGAATAGCAAGCTCATAACTTTGTGGTTTTTCATGATATCTTTTTGAAATTTTGTACATAGATTCATTACTTAAAAATACTGTACACGTGTTTCGGGTTTTGCATAAACAAAAATTTTTGTATAAAACGGCGTGACTCAGTGCGGCACGATACAGGAGTAATTCCTAGTGAAGGGCAACGTTGTTTTTTTAATATTTCGCAGTGAATTCTTTGAACTTTACTCTCTAAATAATAATAAAGAAACAGAAATTCTGTATTTTTTTACTAAAAGCCGCAAGATAAGTAATATTAATACCGGTAATGACATTATCGGTATTGATGACAATATCGGTACCGAATATTCTCATACCGTTGTAACTATATTAGGGTCGGTCTGCGATTAATTTATCATCTATAAAATCAAAAGTCCTTTATTCAAATTAAGCTGAGAATCAGCACTTTTTGAGCGTCAATATTACATAAGACAGTCCCCCAAAACACCCGCCTTTCGCCACTTCCTAGTGCTTTCGCTGGCAGAAGAAGTGGCGGAACAAACTCCCCAGCAGCACAGATGTCAATTAATTAAACAAAAAAAAGTAAAACACATGACTTTATACGATATTATGTACAGTACCTACCTTAAAATATGGAATATTGCAGGGTATGGATATAATTGAGAAGATGGACCCGCGTATGTTCACGGAGTATCTTAACAAGTATGGCAACACTATATGTGGCAGACATCCCATAGGCGTGCTGTTGCAGGTAAGAAAGAAAAAAAGAAAATACGTTTATTGACATTACAGCAAAAGAAATATGTACACCTAAAACTATAACAATATAAAACAAAGATTATGATGCCAAAATGTCCTCAGCTCAGTATAATGTCAGATGACAACACACGGTAAACCACCGCCCGGCTTGGGCAGAGCACCACTATGTCCTCGTGGAGGCGATCGGCCCTGGTCCATGCCATGGTCCGGAGCGAGACTGCATGGCAGGCCGTCACCTCCTTCTGCGAAGCAGTGATGCTGTCAAAGGAGGAGGCGGAACGCATGAGGGAGCGGGAATCTCAGCGCCCTCATGCCTCTTGCCGCCGCAGAAGACGTCCTGGTCGGGAGACGACATTGAATTCCTGGCCACCGTTGGTGCGGGCTGGCGAGCAGTGCGCAGCTCGCCGCCCGGTGTCATTGTCATCGGTATTCTACCGAAATTTGTTGCAACCTGAACGATATTCGTAATAAAAATATTTATAATAAATTTTCTCTGCATTCAAGGAGATTAATTTAGTTACGGCCAAAAATTGCCTTTTAAAAACCCGAACTATGATTACGCTTACTCGGTGGTAGGCCGTAACATCGGCTACCGGCAGAAGTTACCACCCAGCAGGCAAAGTCTTGCCGCCAAACGATTCGCTGTGTTCCGGCATGATATGATGTCTGGTGAAGCCGCACGGAGGATTTGTCTCAGCAGTTGTGTTGCGACGAGTGCCGGGTACGATGCACCAAATATTGTTGTGTCGGGAGTTTAGTCGTGGAGGTTCTCCAGATCAATCTCCCTCTGGGGCAGCATCGTTGGTCGTGTTGTTGGGTTTAACATTACATCACCTCGCTCAACTGCCGTCTTCCTTCCTATTCCCTCAGTTTCTTTGAGTGAGTAGGCTCTTAATAAACTAGTGTGCTTTACTATCAACGATTGCATCACTGCTTACCATCAGGCGAGATTGCGGTCAAGCACTAGTAGTAGTTTATGATTATAAAAAAAAACCGCTCTTTGCTAGCCTACCGACATTAGTATCTGTGATGTAGTGACTTGTACGATGTACAGACGACAGCAGGTCATGCTACCCCAAACTGCTAAATAACTGCCTTAAGAGGGGACTCTTCATCATCAACCTTTTATCGTCCCACTGCTGGGAACAGGTCTCCTCTCATACAGAGAAGGATTGAGCGTAATCACCATGTTGCTCAATGCGGGTTGGCGATTTCAGACTTAAAGTCCAGGTTTCCTCAAGATGTTTTTCTTCACCTTCAGTCATTGGTGTCCAAGTAATACTTAGAAAGTACATATAACTTTAGAAAAGTTACATTGGTACTTGGCTGACCTGGAATCGAACCCGCGCACTCATACTTGAGAGGCTGGTGTTTTAACCACTAGGCCACCACGACTTAAGAGGGGACTCTAGTGCCGAAGAATTTGGAAAATAGGTATTTGAAGAAACAATTTCCGTCGCGCTGCTTCCAACCTCTCCCGTTAAAATGCGAAAAGGACAGTTGCAGCACAGGCTGATTTTACCTACAAAAATGTCGACTAAAAGACGATTCGTATTCCGCTGTTTTCTTTTTCAAAACACGTCAGATCTCAACTATTTTTATATCAAAATTTAGAGGAAAAGTATACCTATGCTTCTATTGTTATCTTTTTTGTCATAAACTTATCACGTTTGTCCAATAGTCATCTGAACATCACAGCAAAAATGGGTTATTTTTCGCAATTTTGAAGTATAGTATTTCTTTTATTAATTAAGTTTCGGAAAAAATCAAATGATAGGGGCAGTATAATGGGGAAGAAAACTGACAAATCTCGTCACTAGAGGCGCTGATATCATTTGACCCAAATGAAGTGTCAAAACCCATTGTAATTTGTTCGAGTTCACGTTGTTTATAAAAAATATGCCACGTTGTGTAGCAATTTATTGCAATAATAATGGAAATCAGTCTTCCCTAAAGATACCTATGCATTTCAATTTAGAACAGAATATATAAATAGATTTCAGTAAAGATTATGTTGATGTCTCTATAGCTTTCTGGAGGCGGTAAATTATTTTATTTTCTCTTGAATTTCTTGTTGTTGAGGAAGTAAAGAAGTAAAAATTTCGGTCATACGATTCAAGTCGGGATAATAATTTTAGATTATTAGGGTTGAAACTTTCAAAATATGGCAATAATAAGTACATTAATATTTACTTAAATATAACTAAAGAAACATTTAACCTAATACAAAATTAATGTAACTTAAACACTAATAAGTTCTTAAACACTAATTAGATCAGCTTTTCGTCCTTTTACTGAAGCTCCTCTAGACTTTTAACTCCTTTTTTTAACTTGAAACAGTCTATGTACAATACATTACTCTGCTTTACCTAAAAAAAACTCGTCAAACACAAAAAAAAAACTCAACATAAAACGTGATACGACTAACAGCTAATATTGTTATGAGTCAAACGCCATCAGCGACATCTGCAAATAGCTTTGCGTTTTCTTCCCCATTACGGTGTGAAACTGTAGAAAACACAATTGCTTTAAAAGTATTATCCATGAAGAAAACAGCGGAATACGTTTGTATAGAGGAAGCACCACTAGAGTTGTCTCTTAATGCTTTAAGGATAAAGTTGAAAATCTAATAATGAAATCTAACAGATGGTAGAAGCTTCATGTGCTGTCGTCTGTACATGGATGATATTAAATAAAGATTGCTTTTATCTCTTTCAGGCCATCGACCGACTCCGAAGCCAATCGAATACTCCTCGAATGACGATGAAATTCTTAAAATACGCTCAATCTTCCCAATGTGTGAATATGCAAGATTCTTCTGTCTCCTACGCCAGCGCATCCCTGGTCATGGAGTAGACTGTACTACTGTACTGAAGCTCGCAGGTCTCCTAAATAAATTTGATTTGTCATCATCATCCGCCTAGCCTTGTTCCAACTATCCAGTCCGGTCAGACTGGAATCTGACCTAACGTCAGATTCCAGTCTGACCGGTCTAGCTGAATACCAGGGTTTTACATGGACCACGCCTATCTGGGGTCAGATTATCAGACTTCTGACGATCCGTAACGACTGTCAATGATCTATGAAGCCGGGACCAACGTCTTAGCTCACGGAACGGTCTTGGTATGTAATGATCGGCCACCCATCCTCTTTCCAACCGCAGCTTACGTAACTGAACCTGATCCATCGACCCGCACCTAAATTGCGTAACGCTCTGTTACTATCAATCGGAATCATTCTGAATCCAATTGCTAAATCATTGCTCTATACGTTCGGAAAGTGTGTCAGCTCAACAACGTAAATAACGCAATGGATGATGTTGAACTGTCAAAATGAAAGTCATTGCTACTGATAGTCATCATCTTCTCAGCGTATAATCCCGGTTGCATCCGCGGCTTTCGCGTTGAAGCCCAGGGTCTGCTTTCCTACACTTACTCCTCCATTTCGCACGATCTTTGGCATCCCGTGGTGTGAGATTGTTGGCACGCATGTCATCTTTTACAACGTCAAGCCAGCGCTTCTTTGGTCTACCTCGCTTATTCCGGCCCGGCGGAGGCGTCATGGCAATACATTTGTTAACCACGTAACATGTTCGTAAGCCGTGACCGTACCAGCGTAGGCGACCCTCCTGCAGTTTGTCTGCTATGTCACGGACACGAAGACTGCCACGGATGCGGGAGTTCCTGATGCGGTCTTTCCGCGCAACTCCACACATCCACCGCAGCATATTCATTTCGGTGACACGCAGCTCCTACTTGTGTCGCTCAGGCACAGGCCACGCCTCACTGCCATACAGAAGAACAGGTCTAATGATGGTCTTATAGACCTGTCCCTTAAGCTTAACCATTGCTACTGATAGTTTGTTACGCAATTACCCTGCTCTTTGGCTGTAATTGTTTAGGTAAGGAGGTAATGAAAGACATGTCATATTTAAGAAGACATTTTCCTGCAAATAGCAATAAATATAGAAACACAAAATATATCATATTTTTCATCTCTTTAAATGCTTATATTAAGTTAACTCTATCTATAATTTTTATACCCTTATATATTTTTAAGTAGATTAGGAAGAATATGTGAAAAGCCAATAAAAATAAATAACCAGAACATTTTATTGATATCACTATACTCCATCCAAAACATGAATTTTATTTAGATCACCCCCTAATCGGTAAACACATTTTTTTTTTCAAATGATTGCTACTAGTTGGGATCGTTTGAACCAAACGGATCAATGTATGCCGTCCAAACGATCCCAACAAATCGCAATCACTTGATAAAAATGTGTCCGCCAATTAGGAGGCTGTTTAAACCACCTAAATGGTTATTGAATTATGAACCTAACCTATATAGAAATGAAGTTCTTTATTTAAAAATGATAGCCTAGTTCGGCACTAAGTTGTCACTTTTGTATTAGGAACGTTTGACATAACCTCAATAAAGTTCGAAATACAAATACTGACCCAAAGGTTAAGTTTGAAACTAAAGTTAGATCTCATTTTCTAATATGATAGATGGAGTATAAAATGGCACCTATTAATTATTATTAGTCTTGAATTTAGCCTTATAAAATGAGATAATGGCCCCGATTCCATTAAACGAATTAAACTAAATTTAAGTTCAATGTATCTTCTTTCTATTTAATTAAGAAAAGGACAGAACATAATATGTCACTTTTAGTCCGCGCCTGACGTAAGTTGATGTATTTTTGGTCGCCATGTTTATAATCGCGTCTAAACTGTCTATGGAGTATCTTAATTTGACAGGATTAAACTAAAATGTTATCTTAACTTAAAATTAGTTTAGTTTGTGGACAAGAATCGGCGCCAATGGTATTAAATCTGTAAATTTCATCCGTATTTAGTTTAGTGTTATGACATACTCGGGAATATTATATACCAGAACTAAAAATTCACAAAATCATATACCAACTCGCACTGGAGCCGTATGGTGCCTCTTTCCATCGCCCTTTGTGTGACCTTGAGCTTTGGTATGAGGCCCTGAGGCCCTTTTGGGCACGGAAGTCAACAAGTAAAATTGTAATCTCGAGATATACCAGAGTCACTGTCTCGTTGGACCAGTATTTCACATTCAGATGTGGACGCAGGACGGGTCTGAGCAGTTGTGTTGCGATGTGTGCCGGGTACGATGCGCCAAATGTTGTTGTGTCGGGAGTTTGGTCGTGGAGGGTCTCCAGATCAATCTCCCACTGGCGCAGTATCGTTTTTCGTGTTGTTGGGTTTAACATTACATCACCTCGCTCAACTGCCGTCTTCCTTCCTATTCACTAAGTTTTTTAAGTGAACAGGCTTAATAAACAAGCGCGCTTTATCATCAACGATTGCATCACTGCTTACCATCGGGCGGATTGCAGTCATAGGATAGAAGTTTATAATTATTTAAAAAAAACTTGACAACGGTATCGCTACCATCTGAATAGGCTTTTAGATACCGGCCAAGATTAATGGAATAAGAAAGCCAGAGGAGGCGACACTCTAGTTTTATGAATGTTCACAGTCCGACCTTAACCTCAATCTGTGAAAAATACCTCAAAGTTTATACAACATTATTTTTTGTTTATGCGAAGCCCGAGAATCATTTCCAGTATATTTATGTACAAAATTTCAATAAGATATCATGAAAAACCACAAAGTTATGAGCTTGTTATCCTACTTGGCTGTCCCAACAAAAATATGGTCCACACTTCCCTCGGGCAGGCGAACGGTGCGTTGACTTCCGCCGTCAGCTACTGCGCAAGCATCCTACTGTGCGTGCTCGGTAACCACACGAAAAATTTCTAAAAGTATTTGGGAAAAAATATAACATGGTGTAAAAATGATTCGAATCGATTCAGTTGCTTATTTTGAACAAACTGTATTCAGGTTTTGTATATAAAAAAAATAACTTTGTATAATATAATATTCCCGGTATTGGTAGCACATCACTAAACGTATTGAAAATACTTTAGTATTGCATAAAAGATTCCTTAAATCTAAAACGCACATTTTTTGGGAAAACTTGTAAAATATTATACTGTTCAATAAAACTTTTACATTATTCAACGGTCATTTTAAACTTGTTACTTACACTCTGCGAGACCCGATAGATACCTATAGAACAAAAATAAATGATTACGTTTTTATAACCGTGTGTAGTAATAATAATGACCCATAGTTAGTGCTCAAATTTTTATTTTATGTTTTATAAGTATGAAATAAAATATCAGAAATAAAATTATTACAATACTATTTAAAGTTTTATTCAACAGTATTAGCCTCAAACTGGCTTCGCTTAAAACCTATGAATTTAACACGTTAAGTAGAAATAAGGATTTGTAATCGAGTTGAAACCTTAATTAAATTTATACTAAAATACCGATAATTATTCTTTCCCTGATCTCGATACTAATGTCCGTATCGATAGTAATATTAATACCGGTAATGACATAATCGGTATTGGTGACCATATCGATACCGAATATTCTCGTACCGTAGTAACAATATTAGGTCGGTCTGCAAGTAATTTATAAACTATAAAATCAAAATCTAAAGTCATCTATTCAAATTAGGCTGGGAATCAGCCAATCGTAAGACAGTCCCCCAAAACGCCAGTCCTACATCACTTCCTAGTGCTTCAGCTGGGAAGAAGAAGTAGCGGATCAAACTCTTCAGCAGCACAGCTGTATTGTTTGAAGCGTACCCTGAACAGCCAACCCCTCGGCTTCCTTGTAGACTGACTAATGATATTACCACGACATGAGCTGATCATATTATAAATGTTCTTCCTTATGCGAGAAAAGATCGAGAAATTTAATATCGGTTTTATAGTTTAAATGGTCTACCAAATGCATATAATCGAGGTTGTTATTTTTGTAATAAAAATGCTAATTAGTGTTCAAATATGTATAGACGATAGCCGATAGCCTATCAAGTTATTACAATCTGCCAGATTTCTTTACAAATTTTTTTTTTTTCATTAAAGCAATATTGTTCAATATTGATTGGGGGAATTTGGCAGTGTTTGGTAGCTTGACCTACTGGCATTTGTATTGGGTATTTGGCCATAAATACGGCAAAAGGTGATTTTGAAGATTTCAACGACGGAAGAATTAGACAAAATTACATAGATTTCTATTATTCCTTTTTCTCGACATTATCACGAACATTTCAATCGTCCACTGATCATTTATTTAACCAATTCTGTACCTACACACATCTACTTACAACCTACGAAACTTGAAACACGTGTCCAGTATTTTTATGTAAAGAATTTATGTACAAAATTTCAAAAAAATATCATGGAAAATTACAAACTTATGAGCTTGTTATGTTACCTGCCCCCTAATCGGCGAACACATTTTTGTCAAATGATTGCGACTAGTTGGGATCAGTTGGTATCGTTCCGATATCGGTCCGACGGACCGAACGGACCAATGAGCGGTCCAAACGATCCCAACTAGTCGCAATTATTTGACAAAAATGTATTCGCCGATTAGGGGGCTGATTGTCCCAATAAAAATATGGTCAACCCGCTTCTCGTCTGCTCTCGCCTAAAGCAGCGCGGAGCGGCGCGTCGGGGCCCTAGGTCAGTATGATGCTTTGTGAACTGTTTTGTGCGCTCGGTAGCCCCACTGCATTTTTTTTAATTTTTTTTTTTTATTATGCGAAATCCGAAACACATGTACAGTATTTTTAAGCAATCTATGTACAAAATTTCAAAAAGATATCTTGAGAAACCACAAAGTTGTGAGCTTGTTATCCGCTCGGTTGCTTCTGGGAACGATCGTTTCCAAACAAAAAATCCGAACCTTGCTCGTGGAAACAATTGCTGCAGTGTCTTCATTTTTGTTAAACGACTTAAAACTCTAATAATATTTCGTTAGACACCTTTCGAAACTTCTTAAAATCGTAGACTAGTAACACATGTGCCGAATGAGCGCAAATTCACAACATCCATAGACTAAATTTCATTTTATATTTTGAAGTGAAGTTGAAGTCACCATTTTGTAACTTTCTGTCATCAAAGTTAGTGAGTGCTCCAATCAAAAATGCCACAAGTATCCAAATTTATTGTTTATTATTTAATTTAAGGTACCAAATTATTGTAGAAGATATATTCTCTGATATTTTGAACTTTTATTTATACATACTTTATGTGAAATGTGATAATATCCAAAGAATCGAACGTGCCTTTTTTGTTGTTTGTTTACAATATTTTAAAGTGATAATTTATAGTGAAATTACTTAAAACTCCGGAGAATTATGAATAAAATAGTAAAGGTAAGACTCAACTTTAATCATAAATACTATAATATCATTAAAATATCTTATAAAACAACAGGATTGCGTAAATTTTGGCGTCAAGTACGTACGTAGTAACGAATTCTTGCACTGGCTACAATCGTTTCCAAGAAGCAAAGGAAGTTTTAGTGCCAGGGTTGACGCACGCGGTGTCTTTCACGCATATTTTTTTGGTTGAAATGAAATGTATGGATTTGAGTGGTTTTTCAGTTTGATTGATAATTTTATACTGTGCCATACGGTCGTCATTATTACAAAACATGCATTATGTTATTATAAATTGTATTTTTTTTATTAGAACGATTTTTGGGCAATACTTATTATTTGATTCATTAATTAATTAATAATTACATGGTACATTTTATTACATATTGTAGTTTATTGGTGTGTGTTGGTTCTGTAAGTGGTGGTGGCGCTATTGCGCTAGTAGACTAAGTAGACGAAGAGGGCAACGGGGAGAAAGTGGAAGAGGGGGAAAGGGAAGTAAAAGGGGAGGTAGGGGAAAAGGAAGTGAAAAACGAGGAAGGGGCAAAGGAGGAGGGCAAGCGATGAGACCTGAAACAAAAAACCTGGATCCTATCGCATCGCAAACTTATTTATGTATTTGTATTATATTTTATTAAAACAATGTTATATAAATATATGTATCATGTTTACGTTAGTTTATTTTTTTACAAACATTATGTAGGTACTCATAATTTATGTACAAAATAGACTAAATAAAAAAAGGTATTTTATTAAATAACCCGACAGTAAAATTAGTACGACGCAACCCTAGCGCTAGCACCAGATGTGATAGGCGGCCATCTTGCTTTTTTTTGCATTTTAAATGGTTCGCTAGCAAAAATGTGCATTGTTAGGAACTCAGTTTGCGTAAGTATTTTGTTTCGTAGTAATTATAATATTATTATTTAATAATAGTGTCGTATATTTTTAGAAACTACATGATTTACCGATTCTATTTATACCTTTATCCAAATAAAGTTAATATTAAAATCTTCTGTAATCTTCACCTAAATATGATATGTAATTTTTCCCAAATTTGCGCACCAGCTCTCTTTATTTAAAGATTATGATTAAAAATCTGTGTATTTGTGTATATATTTTTATACAAAATTAAAGATCGGTAATCAACCTACAAGATCATACTAATATTTTTGTCCTATGACTTATGGTTATGGTATAAAATTTACTTTGAGTACATATTACAATTTGACAGTGAATTACGCAGCCCGCAAAGTTATTGCTCGGTTTCACATTTTTTTTTTACCAAATTATTAAGTCTTTTCTGGATTTATTTTTCATTGAAACGATAAAGTAACTATAATACTTTATGAAAATTAAAAAAAAAAGTACACTTGTCGATCTTGTTTCGCTATAAAACCGTATTTTTTACTAGAAGTAGACAATATGCTCGTTCTCAAATTTTCTAGTTATTTATAAATATAATTATATTAAAACTCGAGAAAGAATTGACTAATATTTATTGTATAACTCATTGGCTACCTAATACAGTTATTTTTTTATTATAAAACCTATCCAGTCGGTAGTAAATTAAGTTTTTGTTATGTCATGTCACAGCGCATTATGCGACGGAGTGCGCCGAGCAAAGTTCGGCACCTTTTTCATTTTTGCAAGCAATCGAGTGGTTATGTTACCTTGTTGTCACAACAAAAATATGGTCAAAGATCGGCTCGTGTGGGCGAGCGCGGGGCGTTGACCTCTGGCGTCAGCTGTTGCGCGCGCGAGGACTATGATCTATCGTAAAGCTACGTGCGCGCGCTCGGTATCCAAATAGCAACAATTTCTAAATGTATTTGGGAAAAAATATAACATGGTGTAAAAATTATTGGAATCGATTAATTGCTTATTCTGAACAAACTATATTCAGGTTTTGAATAAACAAAAAATAACGTTGTATAAACAGACAAGAAAAAACAGAACAGAAAAAAGGTACAGAGGTAATGCTTACTTCATAACAAAAAAAAATATATAATATAATTAGTGTTTAGTGGTTAGAAAAATTATAATTAAGTATACGATTTCTTTAATAGCGTCGAATTTATTGTTTAATTCAGTAATGTCTGGTTTTTATCTAAAAAATTGATTACCTAGCTACAGCTGGTATGTTTGTCACAGTATACATATTTTCTATAATGGGGGGAGGGGGAGGGGGGGGGGGTTGCTTTAGAATTTTACTGGCTACCTAACCTATAACAAATCAAAATCAGAATTGTTTATGTTTATTTCAAATTAACCATCACTTGGTACTTTTGATAAGACAAGATAAGATTTTATTAGCATAAACATGTGTGTGTACATACATAAAAAGTGCATACAAGGTAGTAAATAATGTTAAGCTCAACATGTTTGTCACCATATGACGTGCACAATAATAGAGTTATACAATTTAAAAAAAAATATATTAATACATTAAAAATATTTTGTCAATTAATTTGAATAGTCAATGTCGGTTAGTCCAAGAAAAGTGAAGCTAAATTGCATGTTCCAAAGCGTAGATCTCTATGGAGAAGAACGTGCAAGAAACTTCATGGACACTCTTTTAAAATCATAATATATGGGTTACATTTCTTCGTTACATATTTATATTGCTTCCATCATGTACAATGTATAATTATTAAAAATAATGAAAATATAGTAAATGAATTAAGCCCACTGGCAGCTAAGACATGACCAGTCTCCACTGACGGCCCCCGTTCACGAGCTATAATAACTATCAATAAGATATTGGAATCAAACTTGTAATAATAATTTCGATATATGTAATTGACGCTTTTATTAATAAATTGTTGTCATTAAAATTGTGAATTATTGAAGTGTTGTCATTGAATCGGTCTCAAAAGGCATTTATTTTGTAAAACTGTCTCAATAAAGTTTTAATTTGCTACTATATTTGTTGTTTTATTTGAAATTCACTGATCTGTGTGTGATATCTGTAGATATTCAACGTAATTTAAATTGTTGTATGAATAAATAAATGAATGAATAATCTGATGGACAGTGGCGCCGAAAGTGCATCTTTTTTTCCCATTTCATTAAGAAAAGGATAGAAGATAACATTTTAGTTTAATCTTGTCAAATTAAAATACTCCATAGACAGTCTAGACGAGATTATAAACATGGCGACTAAAAATACGCCATTTAACGTCAGGAGCGAACTAATTTGACCATAGGCATATACGCCCTTATTCATAAACGCTGCATAAAGTTAACTAGTGATTAGCGATTGTTTAAACATACATATTAGGCGTTTGCACGCCGCTTGACTTTAATCGTCGTTTAAGAATAAACCCCTTACTGTGGTGTATATTCATAATGGATGTTTTTTTTTTCAAACACTACCTATATAACATGCAGCGTTTTTGAATAAGAGGGATACATAATAGTGGACTTGCCGCACGCGAATAATCTGCAATAAATTTTTAGTTGAAATCTCTTTCCTCATAGATGTTTGATGATTTTGAGAGAGATTAAGATAGACGGAACTTCGTTTCCTCTCTTTCTTTCGGACTGCCACAATTCTCATCTCTAAGGCATGTCCATTAGTATTATGTCGATGGATCTGACGGTCGTTGTCCGGATTTGGCGGGAATGTCAAGATGTCACGTTCATTTTTCATTGGACTTTTAAATTATTTATAGTGTCGTTTACTAAATAAAAAGGCGTGATTTATGTAGTAAAAAGTGCATTCAGTGAATAATTCATAAATAACAGTGAAATATTGTAGCATAGTGGCCTCATCATGTCTTTACGTTAAACCGCTCCGAATCGGCCACACGCGGGAAACGAAAGGAGTTAGATTAGTTAGGATAAGTTACAAAAGAAGACAATGAATAATTCAAGACGAGGTTATCATGGTCTGAGATACCTTTGCCTGCTCAGTGTAATGCACTGACAAATTGAACAAACAACAACAATCATTTTTTTTTTGACTATGGCATGTTTATTCGGTTAGATCGCTAAGAACAGGAGTAACTGAACGGTCTATAGTAAATACTAATTCCATGCCCTCGACCGATAAATATGTATTAGACCCGGTGCTCATTATTGGCATCGGCAAGGAAAAAGATCCTTCGACACCCCTACATGAAAGCGCATACCTACTGTCGGAAAATGCATTAGCATTAATTTATTATTATGTATTAGCATGCTGCAACGTTCTTAGGCCGCTGCCTCGAATCTTGCGGGCAGCGGGGAGGCGGCGGCGGCAGCGGCGCGGGAGCCGGGCGGGCATCGAAGACCCGTTCTCGAAACTAGCGGGTAGATCGCGCGTCACTATAGCCGCGTAGTGTTGTGTTCACGATTGTGTCGACGAGATATTCGTTTTTATTCGCGAAAGAAATGTCTGAACAATGGCAGCAACATCTTTTTGATTCAAATTTATTCCTAACGCTCAATCACCGCTCGCTGCCCGCCCGCTGCCCGCAAGATTCGAGCGCGAGAAGTACCTACACCGCTCACTACCCGCCACCGCCCCGCTGCCGCGCCGCTGTTTTCGAGATCCGGTCCGTTTGATTTTACGCATAAGATCCTGCTGCTCACTCGCCGCCGCCGCCGCCGCCCCGCTGCCCGCAAAATTCGAGGCAGAGGCCTGAGGGATGATGAGGCGTCCTAAAGTAAGCCAAGCTAGCGGAACATTCGGGAGTGTGTTGCCTCGGCGCCAGCGGAGCGGCGAGCGATGACGTACTGAAGGATCCCGAAGTATTCCGAAGCATCCTCAAAACTGCTGATGTAGTAGTCTACAAGCATACCGAAGCGGTATTTTTGTTACTAGGATCATAAATATTGTGGAAATTTCTACTTTATTGTAATGAAACTAAAATCCTCAGCCATGCCCATGCCGATAATGGACGCCGAGCCTTATGCCAAGAGAGAGACATGTAATCGTAATTTTTGAAAGAAGTCTCTCTTTTTTCAGTAACTTTTTTAAATTATCCAAAACTGTCAAAATTTGCCATGTGAAAATCTCCCACGGTTCAAAGGTTGAACCAATTTTTTAGTAATTTCCATCTAAAATACACAATAAAACATGATTTCACCTCATGAAAAAGCGAGCAGAGTAATTCTTTTCGACAAACACAAATCATGGTATAAGATTGACATCGACGGTGAATACATTACCAGACCAAGCAAGACAGATGTTCTGACGAATTTAACAGATAAGAAATATTCAAATATATCTCTGAACAGTAAAAACAAAGCAACGAAGCCGCTCTTCTCGTGGAGATCCAGCAAATCAGACGTCGCTGAAGTTGATGCAAGGAAAAAGCCAGAATTACCGAGTAAAAGTCATGACTTTATTTTAAAAACATGCCGGAATATTTTCGTTTCTATTATTATGACATTGGCTGCGTACTGTGGAATCTCGTATATGCATACACCGTTTATAGTGTTTAATAATCTGCGACCAATCGAGGGAGTGTTTTAATCAAGATATGCTGTTTGTTGCCCCCCGTGGTGGTTCATCATCATCATCATCATCAGCCTCTACTCGTCTACTGCTGGACATAAGCCTCCTCCATGGCACGTCAACAAGCTCGATTCTGAGCAGTTCTCCGCCAGCCGCTACCAGCCACCTTTTTGATATCGTCGCTCCATCTCGCCGAAGGGCGTCCTACGCTACGTTTGCCGACACGCGTGGTGGATGAACAATGGGAATTGTTATAAATAAAGAAATGATCATTATGAACAGCGCCCATGGGCTTAACCCCCCCCCCCCCCAGACCCCCCCACCGCCTCCTCTCCTCTTCCTCACTCCTCGCAGAAGATGTATGAACTTCCTTAATTACCAATCAAAGCGTAAACGATACTTATACAGGATCATTTGCATCTATTTGCATTACAAATACCTAATGTTTCATGTATTGTGCTTGTGTAGTTTGTAAGACAAAATAGTCGGGGATAATTCGACCCTCAAAATCTGACTTGTCCCCCTAACCTTGACTTGCCCCCCCCCCTCAGGTTAGAAGCTGGGTACGCCCATGACAACGCCATTTCTTGAAATGGCGTTGTCATGGGCGTACCCAGCTTGGGATAGTTCCTTGGAACTATCCCAAGAGAACGTAGGTACTGTAATTATGAGCAATAATATGTTGACACTTGGCAACTTTCAAAAGCGAATTTTGCGTAAAAAAAAAAGTCGAATGCTACGTTGAAATACGGAACATTACATAAACCTCCTGATTCGAAAGTGCTATGTTCATAATAACACAAATATCATTCAAAAAATTAAGGAGTAAATTGTTTTTGAATAAAGCCGAGTGCAGACATGCTTTTGCTCGTGACTGTAAAGGCATAAAAAATAATCTGGGTCTTCATCTGTTTGCTAAATTCTTCGGAAACCGTTTAGCCGAGAAAATGTTACTTACATAGAGGTTACTAATTTACTATGACGTGGTAAAAACATCATTATTCCAGTGTTAGACAAAGATACAGAATTAATATCGCTATCTCTATTAACGACGGAAGGTTTTATTCCGTCATAGTACGGCACCAGATTTTTTTTGCAATCACTATGTATATTCAGTCAGCATTAGCCTTATCCCAAGTAGAAGCCGGTGCAACATGTCTTGTTCTTCCATATTTCCTGAATTGATTACGCAGTAGTAAGTTAATTTCAAGATTAAATCTAAACTATATTGTATCAGTGCTATGTGTAACTTAAGGACTGATTGACACGGTGCAATTTAACTGCCTATGGCTTTAATTTTTTTTTATTATTATTTATAAACCAGCGCTTGACCGCAATCCCGCCTGATGGTAAGCAGCGATGCGATCGTTGATGGTAAAGCGTGCTAGTTTATTAAGAGCCTATTCACTCTAGCCTTGAAGTCACTCAAATTGTAGTCCGACGGAAACACCGCCGGTAAGTTGTTCCAGTCCCTTGATGTACGCGGTATAAAGGAGGAGGCGAAACGTTTCGTCCGGATCGTGGTAGTGTTAACAACGTAAGGGTGGAAACTCGCCGTACGACGGGTCGTTCGATGGTGGAACGGAGATGGGGGAATTAAATCATGCAATTCCCTCGCACACTCCCCAAAATGCATCCTATAGAACACCGAAAGGCTGGCTACTCTACGCCTGTGGTCTAGGCTTTGGAGACCGTCTCGAGTTAAATCAGGGTCACCAATTAGCCTCTTCGCACGCCTCTCCACTGAATCCAAAGTAGCCAGGTGACATTTCGCAGCACCAGCCCAAATGTGGCTGCAGTACTCCACACACGAACGGACCTGTGCTTTGTACAATATTAGAAGCTGCCCCGGTGTGAAGTACCGCCGGACCTTCGCTATGACGCCAAGTTTTCTGGCAGGCACTTTGGCCTTGGACTCAATGAACCCCCCAAAGTCCGTCCAAAAGCTGAAGGCGGTCGGTGCACTCCAAGGATACATTCTGAAAAATCCTCTCCTTTTGGCGGTGAATAGACACGCCTGTGTTGTGGCGGCATTGAATGCTACAAGATTGGCTTTGCCCCATTCGGAAACTGTCTGTAGTGCAGCACTCGTACGCTCTACCATAGCCTCTCTTTCGGACCGGATTGATTCCTTACTAGCCCGAGCTTCCGGCAGGTATCTCTCCACAACTGTGCTGTCATCTGCATACCCATAGATGCCGGGCATCAGCAGATCGTTAATATGCAGCAGGATCAGACCCCTGAGGAACACCGGCATTGGTCGACATGGGCTCCGATGAGCATCCGTCGACCACAACTCGGAGGGACCGTTCAGTCAGGAAGTCTTTTACCCAGCCAGTCAGGCCAGCGGAAATGCCGTACGCTGAAAGCTTACTCAAAAGGCCAGCGTGCCATACCCGGTCGAAGGCCTTCGAGACATCAAGGGAGACGGCAATCGCTTCCCCATTTTTCTCGAGGGCCTCGCCCCGTATGTGAGTGGCATACACTAGTAGGTCCCCAGTTGACCGATGGCGTCGAAACCCGTACTGTCGGTCACTGAGGAGATCGTTACCTTCCAGGTAAGCCAAGAGGCGCGAGTTCAATACACGCTCCATAATCTTGCAGAGTATGGAGGTTATTGAAATCGGCCGATAGTTGGTAGGATCGGCACGACTACCCTTTTTGGGCACCGGCTGCACGTTGGCAAGCTTCCAGGACTTGGGCACTGGATCAGTCCTAAATGAGAGGCGATACAAGCGCGTCAATACAGGAGACAACTCGGGCGCACATGCCTTAAGAACAATCGCTGGTATACCGTCCGGACCACTAGCCTTATTCACGTCCAGACGACACAGTACTCTCAGAACCTCTTTGTTCCTAATGCGAACCTCAGGCATTGAAGCTCCGCAATGAGGTAAATTAGGTGGAGTAGCACAGCCAGTATCAAGACGCGAATTATGGGCAAAGAGAGATGCAAAGAGACCTGCTTTCTCTCTCGCCGTATGGGCCAGTGCTCCATCGGGCCTAACCGAAGCGAAGGCAGTAAGGGCCGACAGAAGTTCGCCTCGACCGATTTGGCTAGGGACCAGAAAGATCTGCTACCGGATGGTTGCGCAGAGAGCTTGTTGCCAAAATGAGTAATGCGGTCGAAGCGAGCCTTCTTAAGCGCCTTTTTGTAGGACTTGGCAGCGCGGTTAAAGGCTCTTTTCTTAGAGCTTAGATCCGGAGCTCTGCGGTCACGAGCGTCAACCCAGGTAAGAAATGCCGTATGCTTACGCTGTTCAGTTAGCAGACAGTCGGCGTTGAACCGTGGGCGAGCCGAGCCACCGACGGGCACGTCACTAAAGGGGATAAAATACTCCATAGCTTGACGCACCACATCGGATATAGCGTCCGCACAGCTCGACGGATTGTCAGAAGAGAAGCAGACCTGCTGCCAAGGATAAGACGCGAAGAAGTGGCGCATCTCATCCCAATCTGCTGACTTGTATCGCCACATTCGCCGCTCACCACGCGAGTCGCAATCAGGTGGGGAGAAGGACGACACAGACTTCACCAGACAGTGCTCTGAAGTTCCTAACGGTGAGCAAACTGTAACAACACATCTGTCCGGATCGGTGGTCAGCAGAAGGTCCAGACAGTTGGCGGTATAACCGGCTACGTCAGGCACCCTAGTCGCTTGTCTCACCAGCTGGGAAAGGCCCATTGATAGCGCAAAGTTTCGCGCTTCTCTCCCAGCGTGGTCGGTCCTCTGGTATGGGAAAAGCCAGTCCTGGTGGCAGGCATTGAAGTCCCCCAGAGCGACGAACTGTACGTCAGGGTGCCGATGCAGCGCATTGTCAGCAGCTTCACTGAGGTGGTCAAACAGTCGAGTTGTCTCCTGGTCACTGCTGTGCGATCGGTAGACACAGGTGTAGACAATTTTGTCCACACCAGTGTCAACCAACAGCCATAAGGACGAAAAATGAGGGTCTTCGAGGTGACGGAGACGCCGGCAACAGATGTCATTGCGAACATACACACAGACCCCGGCACGCTGCAGGAAATGATGCTCCAAAGAGTATCCCGGGTAGCCGAGGTATGCCGCATCAGGCGGACATCTGATCTGGGTCTCCGTCAAGAAAAGTAGATGCGGCTTCTCAGTCTCAAGGTGATGGTGTACTGCTATGAGATTGGAGTGCAGACCTCTAATATTAGAGAGGTGCACTTTGAAAGAGAGGACGTGCGCCCGCTGTGCACACCTACTTTTCTTTTGTTAATTAAGTTGAAGCAACAATAAAAGTTGCATTGTCTAAACACCATTTAGACGATGCAAGTCATTTGTTGCAACAATTTTATTGCATATGGCATGCAATGCAGTATGGCAGGCAATAAAATGCACCGTGTAAATCAGCCCTAAGAATTCTCAAGCAAGTTTTCTTGTATTAAAAAAATCATTAATGAAGTAACTTATAGAGACAAAATAAATATTTATCAATAAACTTTTTCATTTTTTTTTCGTTTGCTTACTGCTTTTGCTGGTGTCGCCATCTATGGTTGTATTGCCAGCTTAGCTCATGCCGGTTCCTTATTCTGTTTTTTTTATATATTACAAACTAGCGCTTGACTGCAATCCCGCTTGATGGTAAGCAGTGATGCAATCGTTGATGGTAAGGCGCGCTAATTTATTAAGCCTACTCACTCAAAAGAACTGAGTAAATAGGAAGGAAGACGGCAGTTGAGCGCGGTGATGCAATGTTAAAGCCAACAACACGACCAACGATGCTTCGCCAGAGAGAGATTGATCTGGAGGCTCTCCACAACCAAACTCCCGACACAACAACATTTGGCGCATCGTACCCGGCACGTACATCGCAACACAACTGCTCAGGCCCGTCCTCCGTACGTATTCTATAAAGCAGCTAATCCTTGAACTCGGCAGCACCAAGGCATTAACAATGTTGGTTAAGCTGACTTAGACAGTTTTTATTATGTTAGAACACCATATAAATTACAGACTATAAATATGAAGATTATCGTGAGCGACTTTTTAAACACAATCTTTGGATGGATTTTTCCAGAAATAGATGAAAGGCATTATACCTGACGCCTCCTATGCGTACTAAAGGTAAAGTTGTGGTGGTACATACTTACATAAAATTGTCTTGCCATGGCGCCTCCGCCAGGCCAGAACAAACGGGGTAGACCAAAGAAGTGCTGGCTTGACGTTGTAAGAGATGACATGCGTGCCAACAATCAATCTCACACCACAGGATGCTAAAGATCGCGCGAAGTGTAGGAAATTGAGTGGGAAAGCGGACCCCGGGCTCCAACGCGAAGGCCGCGGATGCAACCGGGATAAACGCTGAGATGATGATAACTTACATAAAAATAGACATGGAACGGGGCAAAGAAAATATAATGGTGATGTTTAAAGAGAGGAAGTGCTTTTTTACCATAATTTTAAAAGCGGACATGATTGGCGGGGTTGCGATACTGAGCACAACGGTCGGGGCTCCGCTGCATGGAGCTGCTGCGTGGAGGATCTCCAGACCAATCTCTGGTGCAGCATCATTGGTCGTGTTGTTGGGTTTAACATTGCATCATCTCGTTCAACTGCCGTCTTCCTTCCTATTCACTCAGTCTATTTTTTAGTGAATAGGGTCTTAATAAACTAGCGCCCTTTACCATAAATGATTGCATCACAGCTTACCATCAGGCCGAATTGCGTTCAATCGGTTTATAATTATAAAAAAATGAACTTCCTCAAACTGACTTTTATTTAATTTAAAATACACCGGAAATCTTTCTTCATCTTCTGCTAATTCTCTAGTTACTAGGTTGTGGTATTCTCCTCTGTTCCATTTCAACTCGCGCTATTCAACATGATTTTAGGCAAACTCTCAGGCTGCCGAAAATCGCGTTGAATATCCTTGGAGGCCTACGTCCAGCAGAGGACTGCTATAGGCTCATGATTATAATGATACCTCTGCTAAGTTTTTTTTTTATAAGTTATAAACAGGTATGCAATCGTTGATGGTAAAGCTAAAAAAGCACGCTAGTTTTTTAAGAGCCTATTGACTCCAGCCTTGAAAACACTGAAGTTGTAGTCCGACGGAAACGCCGCCGCTGGCAAATTGTTCCGGTCTCTCGATGTACGCGGTATAAAAGAGGAGGCGAAACGCTTCGTCCGGTGGTGGAACGGAGATGGGGGAATTAAATCATGGTATGGTGTTATTACTATGAATCATTTTAGGAGAAAAAAAAAATACAATATCTAGTAAAATATAAATTTTTATTTTAATGTTAACAATTTTGTTTACATAAATAATGATGGGGGAAAACTTAGAAACAAATTATTATAACAACTCTTTTACTTTAATAAAATAAATAGTTCTGTGTCTTGGAATCCATTTATTTGTAACTTAAATTAGGACTATTAGGAGAGTGGTAACACAAAATTGGCATAACCTCAAAAATACACCATTTTGAAAAAAAAAAAACTATTGATAACCAAAAGTAATTTTTACGAAATTCAAATAAAACGTAAGCAAAGGCCGTTACACATCATCACCATCTCAGCGTTAATCCCAGTCTCATCCGAAGCTTTTTCAGCTTTGGAGTCTGAGGTCCGCTTTACCAGTCTAACTGCTGATTTTGGCTAAACTTCGATATTTTCCGTGAAGCCACTGCCGTCTGACCTCCACAACCTGAAGGCGATATCGAATCATTGAAGTTAGACCAATTGTTGGACTTTTGAGGGCTCCAACAATCCGTAACAACTGCTATTAGATGTTCGTATGGCAACCGGGACCAACGGCTTAGCGTGCGTCTATTGATACTCACAATAAAATGTACGGAAAAGTCGTTAAGATATACAATATATAAAGAAAACCCCGTCCGACCCATAAGGATAATAAAGGTTAGGTAAACACATACTCGTATATTAGGTATTAAAAAAAAAAACTAAATTTTACATAATCAACATACTAACCCATTTTTGCCGGTATTATATATTATGAATTAGCGAAGCGACCGCGTGCCGCGTGCTTTGGCCCCCTTCGCCCGCGCATGTATTGCCTACCACACATGTATTAAGTTTTGTGAAATAATATTTATTTTTTTAGGGGGATTTTTTTGCCCGGCGTTGTAGGCATTAGTAGAATCAGTTATCGATACCTAACAATACCTTCACGGACAGGGTTTTCTTCAAATATTGTAGAATGAACAGGATTCTGAAGGTCGATTGAAGTAAAACTGTCATTAATGCTGATGTGAAATTGTTTGACATTTTTATTTCTGTCCTCCAATAAAGTTTGTTAATTTATGTTTGAATAGCTGTTTAGATCCGAGTAGTTACACCCTTATTGCGTACCATACTATCAATCAAACACTCTATGGGTGTACCCAGTTTCTGGCCTGGGCCCAGGAGGAGGGCAAGTCAAATTTTTAGAGTGAGTAATCTTTTTGCGCTAAAGTCGCAAGCAAATTTTTTGGAAATAGGGATGTATTCAAGGTATGAAAATCAAAAAAATAATTAGTCCGTTTTATAGATAATAAAAACAATAAGACCTGTAGTTTTTATTTTGTCGAAATTACCAAAAATACTGAGATATAGTGTATTGAAGTTACGGAGTGGGGGCTAATTATGTTCTGCTAGATTTCCAGGGGGGCAGCTGCCCCCCCCCTACCCCTCGGGAGGGGCGCCGCCCCCCTCCCCCTCCTGGGTACGCCCATGATACTGTCCTCAAGTCATTTTGACGCTCGAAGTGCTGATGTATCAGCCTAATTACTTGTAAAACGACTTTTGATTTTAATATACACATCTGCTAAATAAAGGCCAAAAGTAATATTAGAGTTTCAAAATCTTACATTAAATTTATATTAACACAGTTTAATTAAGATATTTCTTAATTTAACAAATATCTTTTGTAAATAATTTACAATGTTTATATATATTTTTTTGAATATTTTTTTTATTTATTTTTCTGTTTTCTGGTGAAATACTGAACTTACTTACAATTTTTTTTTTGTTTTAGTCTGATTCGATACGATTTTTGGTAACTTTCGACTGCTACTGCCTTAATAATTTTCTTGCATTCTAAAATCTCATTTCAGTCCCGCGTTTTTAAATATAAATCCATAGTCGAAACAGTCAAAAATCAAAAAAAATCATACCTTTTATAACCCGAAACATATAACCTATACTAAAGACTTACTAATGTCCATCTACGGCAACTCTCAGGTTATAACCGACCAAGACATTTTGACAGCTGTCAGATGACGTCATTTGGCACTATACTCTCTCCACTATGTTAACCATTTTTGACAGCTGCCAAATTTTTTTTATAAATTACCTTTCTAATCCCACCACAATCCCGCCTGATGGTAAGCAGAGATGCTATCGTTGATGGTAAAGCGCCCTAGTTTATTAAGCCTATTCACTCAAAAAAACTGAGTAAATCGGAAGAAAGACGGCAATTATGATGCAATGTTAAACCTAACAACACGACCGACGATGTTGCGCCAGAGGGAGATTGATCTGGAGACCCTCCACGACCAAACTCCCGACACAACAACATTTGGCGCATCGTACCCGGCACACATCACAACACAACTACCCCCGTCCTCCGTACGGCTTCACCAGACATCATGCCGGAACTCGACGAATCGCTTGGCGGTAATACTTTGTCTGGTGGGTGGTAACTTCTGCCGGCAGCCGATGTTCATGTACGGAAGAGTTACCATTAATATGCGTAATAAATTATTGAGTTATCATATTTAGGATTTCTTACAGTAGGCCTAGTATGAGTTTTCATTACGAGACTCGCTCGGCGATATCGAGCGCGTCTGACTCATCGATTGGCCAGCTTCAAAGTTGTAAGAACTCTCAACCAATGAAAGCGCCAAACGCGCTCGATATCGACGATCGAGTCTCGTCATGAAAACTGATACTAGGCCTACAGAACATTATTATGCCGTAAGTGTATCAGTTTTGACGAGAAAATATATTATTGCGCATTAGTTTCATGTGTCAAATAATGGTCAACTTTAGTGAACAGGGTATAAGCGCGGTGACGCATGACAGTTCTGATTATTAACAAAAAGACCTTCCGTTCTTGGGTAGAGGCGAGAGAAATTGGCAGAGAATAGTGGTCTTTGCCCTCAGGGCCTTCTTTTCTATTGGGTAGGTACTCTAGGTAGAGTAAGTGCCCAGGGCCCCGGCTTCCTCATATAAAATGTTATTTTTGCAGCCGCCGTTCCATTCTACGCATTATTAGAATTCAATGATAAATTAAGGGATTTTCAAAGTTATGAAATAGTAGTAGGTATTTGTTTCTTATCACCTTTTAATCTACATAGGAGCCTCATGATTCCTAAGGTCCAGGGCCCCCAATAGGTTAGACGGCCCTGTTTGCACCCCAAAGGGAAACACGGGCTTTTAGTAATAATAAATTGGTTAAAATTAGGGCTTTTGTACCTTTCGAGAAATAACCCCGGAGTTCTGCATGGTTGACCAGCCCATATGAAGGTAGCTATTACAATTATATTATAAATTCATATGCCAAGTTTGGTAACAGAAAAATCTCTCTGTTTCGGCTTATGTCCGTAACGGCTGGACCAATTTCGACACAATTTCGCATTTTTATGGGCACACTATGTGAGCGAAGCCGCGGTTGGAAGCTAGTCCATAAGAAATGTAGTGTACTGTCTTGGTCGGCTAGTGATGTGAATAATTACTATTACTATTTTAATAATTAATATTAGACACAGATATGGAAAATAATTCTAACTGTACATTAATATTGGCTTCAATTTTTATGGTCACAAACTAATCTAAATTATTCATCTATGTTATCTACGGAGGATCTTCAACTTCAACTCCTGATCAATGGCCTCTGTGGAATAGATACCACAATTTTGCCAACAACACGTGTAACAAATTATAGACTCTTTGAAAATTCTATTTTACATCAATGGCGGATATCACCAATGACAGTTGAAAAAGACGGCCGCGTGAACCGTCAACGAGGGAGGTTTGAGGCAAAGTCGTGATGTGGCCACAATGCTGCGATATTTCAATGTTCTTTATGCATTATTCACTGAATGCAATTTTTACTGCATAAATCACGCGTTTTTATTTAGTAAACGACACAATAAATAATTTAAAAGTCCAATGAAAAATGAGCGTGGCACTCATCTTAGCTTTCCCGCCAAAACTCGCCGACCTTGGAGTATCTTAATATTAGTTTAGTCCTGTCAAACTAAGATAGGCCATAGACAATATAGACGTGATTAAAACATGGCTGCAAAACATACGTCAATGCGGTGACAACCTAACTTGACGGACAAAAGTTAATATCTCCCGTCCCTTTCTTAATGAAAGAGATGGACTAAACTTATATTTAGTTTAGTTTGTGACCAAGGGAACTGATGGCAAATAACTGAATTCCCGTACAGGGCGGCAAGCGTGCAACCTGTGACCTTGGATTTAGTACATAATAAGGACCGCATCAGAAATGAGGTGATCCGACAGAGGACCAGAGTCACCGACATAGCTGAGAGGATTAGCAAGCTGAAGTGGCAATGGGCTGGTCACATATGCCGCAGGACCGACAACCGTTGGGGTAAACGAGTCCTCGAGTGGAGACCGCGTCTCGGCAAACGTAGCGTGGGACGCCCTTGGGCGAGATGGAGCGACGACATCAAAAAGGTGGCTGGTAGTGGCTGGCGGAGAGCTGCTCAGGATCGAGCTTGTTGGCGTGCCATGAGGGAGGCCTATGTCCAGCAGTGAACGGGTAGGGGCTGATGATGATGATAATGATGAGGGTATTTGACTAAAAAAACTTATTAGTCCGTCAGTCAATTTTCAAAAAATACTAGATACGTATTTTTTCTTTTTTCATATAAACAAAAAATGAAGACGACACAGCGCGTTGAAAACTCGTGTGACGTCACTGCACGCTACACTTTTTAGCGGCCAGTGACGTCACCAGCCACCACTCCTCTTTGATGCCTTTATATTTGTAAATTTTTATTGATTTGATAAAACAAACTATAAGTATCCAATATTTTTCTATAATCTGAATGACGGACTAAATAGAATCAGTTTTTTTTTACCCAGGAAACATCCCTATTCCTGTGATAAAATTTAACGTCAATTATTTTAGAAAAAATATTCCTAAATTGAGCAAAAAAATTTTGATGATTCTTGGACTTTATTTCAATGGAAATCAAATTCATTTTACAGTGACCAGCCCTGTTGAAAAAGTTCTTAAGAAGTTGTAGCGTAAATTGATCTTTATTGTGTAGGAGTTAGAAGTTATTTCTCCATAAACTTATACATATACAATATGTAAAGAAAACCCTGTCCGACCCAAAGGATAATAAAGATTAGGTAAATACATGACCAAATAAATTATGAAATTTTACTTAATCATCATAGTAACAATACTAATGAATTTTGAAATAATATTTTTTTTTGCCGCGAATTAACTAACTTCCCCAAAACTTGATAAATTTTAAAAAAGTGGGAACACCATTGTCTACCGTATTATTATGAGCGACGCGACTGCGTGCCGCATGCCGATCCCCCGTCGCCCGCTAATGTATTGCCATGTGAGTTACCACCTTTTGCGAAATAATATTTATTTTTATAGTGGGTATTTTTTTAAGTACAGCCCGGCTTTGTAGGCATTATTAGAATCAGTTATCGATACCTAACAATACCTTCACGGATCGGACAGGGTTTGCATCAATTGCACTGGACGCGACTGCGTGCCGCATGCCGATCCCCCGTCGCCCGCTAATGTATTGCCATGTGAGTTACCACCTTTTGCGAAATAATATTTATTTTTATAGTGGGTATTTTTTTAAGTACAGCCCGGCTTTGTAGGCATTATTAGAATCAGTTATCGATACCTAACAATACCTTCACGGATCGGACAGGGTTTGCATCAATTGCACTGGACGCGACTGCGTGCCGCATGCCGATCCCCCGTCGCCCGCTAATGTATTGCCATGTGAGTTACCACCTTTTGCGAAATAATATTTATTTTTATAGTGGGTATTTTTTTAAGTACAGCCCGGCTTTGTAGGCATTATTAGAATCAGTTATCGATACCTAACAATACCTTCACGGATCGGACAGGGTCAATTGCGGCAGGGCAATTGACTTTACATATTGTATATTATTTATCTCAGATGGGAAACATGAACTGAATTCATGGTCACAGCTTGCGCATTGATGCCACCCTGTATTTAACGGCCGTTCCCAATCAACTAACGGCTGAGGAATACATATTTGCATTTCTATATTTCAGTGAATAAACTAAGAAACTAAGCTTCGATGTCCTAAGAAAGCGGTTATAACACTTAATACAACAGCTGTCATGACAATCTGTAAATTTCACCAGTAATTTTTAAATAACATTTTTAAATTGGCAAATAGAGTTGAGACGAATGTTTCCGGATACTCGAATGTTCGGATAATCGGATATTCGTATAATCGGATGTTCGGATATTCAGATATTCGTATAATCGGATATTCGGATAATCGGATGTTCGGATAATCGTGATTTTACTGTATTGACTGGACAGGTCCTGCTCTTAGTCAGTGTGAATTTTTATTCTTCATATGATCTCACCTCTGAATTTGCTTTTCGTCTCAGAGTAGTCATATAGGAAACGCGGAACTGGCCGAAAAAATGTGATTGACTTGAAAAAGGGTTTGTATAAACCTAATTACAGGAGTAAATAATTTATCAGACCTTTTTGTGTTCTTCCATCGCTTGCCTAGGAAATCGTAGCTTCACGGCCTGGGTATTTACCTGGATTTCTAAGGGTTGTTACCATACGAATCGAGCTATCGTCGATAGATGCCATGGATCGATGGTGGAATGGATTGGTCGACGTCGATCGATAGTTTCTACTGCAATCGATCGATTGGTTAGTCGACCGGTATCCGTCGACCGGTAATCGATCGATTGGTTTGTCAACCGGTATCCGTCGATCAATTAAAGCTACCACACCAGTAGATCAACGTCGACTGATATCGATCGATGGCATCGATCAATTGGTGTGGTAACAACCTAAAGCTTAGCGGCCGTCATTCACCGAATTATGGTATCGTAACGTTAAGAACATTATTACTTACGATCAATTTTTAACCCAAAATTCGTTCCAATACATTATATATCTATTATCTATGTATGTATTTATATAAAAAATGTTAATATTTTACAATGTTTTTTTCTATCTTCGTATAAAGACAGTCCCAAAATTTTGAGAACAAAATAAGGCTGCACCTTGCAGTAAGCGATAGCGGGTTTTAAAATCGCTTCAACTAAGCAAACCACAGCCTTACATAACAACCGAACATTTGAAAGAAATGTATTCTTTTTTTTCTAAACGAGTATATAATAATATAAAAAATTAAACTATTTTGTTATCTATGCTACACATCATATCGCCCCGCGGCTTGTCGATGGGCAGTCTGGAAAAAAAAAGAAAATAAAATTTACACAATTCTTCTCTATGGTCCGGGTTTGTTTCCTGATTGAGGCGGCCTTTATTCGCTATTTTCTTTCCCTATAAAATCAAAATCAAAGCTAAATGCTTTAAAATAAACCAATTACAATTACTTTAGTATTGTCAAAGGGTCAGTAGTCAGTAAGATGGAGCTAGTCGCCTATTACAAAGCGTAGGTCTCTCTGGAGAAGAACGGGGAAGAATCTCCACAACCTATATGTATAACAAGAGGATTTTACAAATCTCAAAACATCGTGCAATTATAATCTTACAAAGACGGCCCACTTCATCTCTCTATTGATTACTAAACATTAGTAAACAAAAAGCATGTTCTTCTACAATGTATGCAATTCACACGTGCTTCGACCCCGTGTGCAATTCACACGTGCTTCGACCCCGTGTGCAATTCACACGTGCTTCGACCCCGTGTGCAATTCACACGTGCTTCGACCCCGTGTGCAATTCACACGTGCTTCGACCCCGTGTGCAATTCACACGTGCTTCTACCCCGAGTGCAATTCACACGTACTTCTACCCCATGTGCAATTGACACGTGCTTCCACCCCGAGTGCAATTCACACGTACTTCTACCCCATGTGCAATTGACACGTGCTTCTACCCCGTGTGCAATTCACACGTGCTTCTAACCAGTTCCGGCCTGTGTCCCAGGCGTGGGAACATTATAGGCTGATTATTGTTATATATTATTTACCTGTAGCGTTGGAGATAATCGGATCATCCTGGAAATAAAAGAAAATAATGGTTATTACTTATTTGGAGTGTGTAGAAAAGTATCATCAACGGCACAGGGGCAACAGAATAGTGAATACCTAGCATTAGGAGGAATAATTCACGTTGAAATTCAAAAATTTCATGGGAATATCGGGATACAGAGTATTCTATATGTTAAACCTTGTTATAAACCATAACCTGTGTACCAAATTTCATCTAAATCCGTTCAGTAGTTTATGCTTGAATGGGTAACAAATATACATAGAAACGTTCAGGTCTATAATATTAGTAGGATAGTGGGATATTAGTAGGATAGTGGAATATTAGTAGGATAGTGGGATATTAATAGGATAGTGGAATATTAGTACGATTGGTAACCTACTTCTTTAGCTGTCCTGGTCCTCTGCACTGTCAAATTCTGCTGCGGCACAGTGGAGTCAGGCTGAACTCCAAGCGCGGAGTATATCTCGCGCAGCATCAGTAGCATGGTGTCTTCTGACTCCCTGAAGGACAGAGAAATTAGGCCATTTAGTATTGAGCTAGAAGACGTTTATAGATAAAAAAAAAAAAGAAAACGATTAGCTAGCGCGATACGAAACTTAACAAAAGTTATGGTTTGATTGCGATCCAATAGGGTATTTGACTAATAAAAACTAATTAGTCTGTCAGTCAGATTTCCAAAAAATACTAGACACGTATATTTTGTTTTATCAAATCAATTAAAATTTACAAAATAAAAGGCATCAAAGATCAGGAGTGGTGGCTAGTGACGTCACTGCTCGCTAAAAAGTGTAGCGTGCAGTGACGTCACACGAGTTTTCAACGCGCTGTGTCGTCTTCATTTTTTGTTTATATGAAAAAAAGAAAAAATACGTGTCTAGTATTTTTTGGAAATATGACTGACGGAATAATTAGTTTTTTTAGTTAAATACAATATTCTGTTTTGGTTGAATTATTTTAGCGCGATTGGCCCCCAAGGCGATCGGATGGATCCGGATGATCCGGATTGTTGTGGTGTTAACAATGTAAGGGTGGATATTCGCCGTACGACGGGTCGTCTGATGATGGAACGGAGATGGGGGACTCTCACCAATATCCAACATGGCTGCTCATCGCGAACAGATATTCGTTGATCATCTCCAAAGGCGCCTCTTGCAGCACATAGTCAACGCGACGACCGCTGTTCAGACGCCCCAGCATGTCTGGGGTTGCCTGAGGGAAAAACATTTATTCAAAATCAAAAATAGAAGACCCTGTCCGATCCGTGAAGGTATTGTTAGGTATCGATAACTGATTCTACTAATGCCTACAAAGCCGGGATAAACTTAAAAAAAAACCCTAACAAAAAATATTATTTCGCAAAAGCGAGGTAACTTAATACATGTGCGATAGACAATACATGCGCAGGCAAAGGGGGGCAGGGCACGCGGCACGCGGTCGTATCACTCATAAATACGGGCGAAAACGGTGTTGTAACTTATAAAAAAGTACCAAATTTTGGGGAAGATGAAATTAATTCGCGGTAAAAAAAATATTATTTCAAAATTCATTAGTGTTGTTACTATGATGATTATGTCAAATTTCATATTTTATTTGGTCATGTGTTTACCTAACCTTTATGATCCTTTTGAGTCGGACGGGGTTTTTTCTTTACATATTGTATACTAGTGCTTGACTGCAATCCCGCCTGATGGTAAGCAGTGATGCAATCGTTGATGGTAAAGAGTGTTAGTTTATTAAGAGCCTATTCATTCTAGCCTTGAAGACACTCCATTTTTTTAAGCCCACGTTAGGAATTTCTCCTGTATCGTGGATGCTTTTAAAAACATTTAAAATCGCATATACAAACAGCCAGACAATTAGATAAATTATATAAATGATACAAAAATTTGTTTTATGCGGGAATCGAACCCGTGCCGACAGATAAATAATATTTATTCTCACCAGTTCGGTTTCCTTCGCTGATTCTTCCTTGCACTCATTAGTGAGCTGCTCCTTCTCCATTTCTTCTTCTACAACCTGGAAATAAAAACGTAAATAATGCTTAGGGTCTCAAAATGGGTGGTAGCGGCATCTTGTGGTGTGTTTGTGATATTCAAAAGCGCATTAAAGATCTCGGAGAAAATTATACAACGTGTAAGGGGAAGGGTATATACCATACAAGGGCATGGCTTCTTTGAAAATATCAAACTATATTACATGGGTTCCAAGAAACCAAGAATGGAATGGAGAAGAGAATGGGTAACAAGAAATGTTACGGAGCTTCGACTCCGTTAAGTTGGAACTTCCGATTATTATCGTACCTTCGGTTCCGACTTTGGTTCCAATACTTTTAAATCGGGGGTTAATTAATATACCTATAACATAGCAGCAGCGGCGGCCTGACGACTGTAATGAACACGTTCATACAAATGTCGCGCGGGGAATCCTCTGACTACGTGCACTCTATCGTCAATTATTTTTACACGTTCATAGGTAATAGACATTTGTTCTAATTCACTACTTTTGGAGTCAGCTCATTTGATTTAATTTGTTTCAAAGCTTTTGTTGATCTAATGTAATATAATATGCTACTTTGGGATTTAATTACCTCCATTTAAGTTCTTGTTCATTTGCACACGCCAATTTTCTTTTCGTTGTTGGTGGTTAATTTTAAGTACTTATAATAAAAAAAAATTACTGAATATTGTTTTTTGGGTTTAATAATTAAAAATCTCTCTCGTACCACCACTTCTGACCCTGCCTCCGCTTACGGTTCCGACACCGATAAACCAAATTTAAAAACTCCGACTCCGGTTCCGACTCCGATAAATCAAATTTAAAAACTCCGACTCCGGTTCCAACTCCGATAAATCAAATTTAAAAACTCCGACTCCGGTTCCGACTCCGATAAATCAAATTTAAAAACTCCGACTCCGGTTCCGACTCCGATAAATCAAATTTAAAAACTCCGACTCCGGTTCAAACTCCGATAAATCAAATTTAAAAATTCCGACTCCGGTTCCGGCTCCGATAAATCAAATTTAAAAACTCCGACTCCGGTTCCGACTTCGATAAATCAAATTTAAAAACTCTGACTCCGGTTCCGACCCCGATAAATCAAATTTTAAACTGCGACTCCGGTTCCGACCCCGATAAATCAAATTTAAAAACTCCGACTCAAACGTGTCGCCGTGGCCGCACTACGTAGGTCAATAACTTTCAATGTTGCCAATACCTACTACAGTAGGACCCCGATTATCCGGACTATTTTTTGTCGGTAGGCATCCGGATAATCGAAAGTCCGGATAATCCGATGTATAAAGAAAGGCGGGTTTTTTTCCATACATATGTAGTATGTAGTCATTATCATCATCTCAGCGTTAATCCCAGTCGCATCCGAAGCCTTTTTCAACTTTGGAGTCTGGGGTGCGCCTTTACCAGTCCAACAGCTGATATGGCTAAACTTCGACATTTTCCGTGAAGCGACTGCCGTCTGACCTCCACAACCGGAAGGCGACATCGAAGCATTGCAGTTAGACCAATTGTTGGACTTTTGAGGGCTCCAACAACCCGTAACGGCTGCCACTAGATGTTCGTATGGCAACCGCGACAAACGACTTAACATGCTTTCCGAGGCACGACCAGACCAGTGCAAATATTCATATTCATGCATACAAATGTTTGCACTGTGCGGGGATCGAACCCGCGCCTCCTTGCGCAGCGGCCGCGTCCGCTACCGCTACGCCACGAAGGCTGTCATATGTAGTATAGTCATATGTAGTGTTTATTATAAACAACAAATACATAATATAAGCGAAAATCAACGTTTATTAAGTAACTAGCTGTTGCCCGCGACTCCGTCCGCGTGCTGATATAAAATAAGCGTGTTAAAATAATAAAAGCAATATGTACGTCCTCGTTTGCCCCCGTTTTCGCAACATATTTTGTTCCTGCTCTGCTTCTAGTGGTCATAGCGGGATGTTACATAGCCTATGTCCTTTCTCAGGCTCTATAGACTATCTGTGTACCAAATTTCGTTACGTCGGTTCAGTAGTTTTGGCATGGAAGCAGGACAAACAGTCAGACAGACAGACAGAGATACTTTCGCATTTATAATATTAGTATGGATTGTACGTAATGTACGCGCGGGGGGCGAGGACGGCATGAGTGGCGTCTGGACACGGTTGGCTGTCTGCATAATCGCGCATCCGGATAACTGAGGTCCGGATAATCGGGTTCCTACTGTATTGTAAAAATGGTCACTGGCCACCCATCCACAGACCAACCGCAGCAAGCGTAGCTTAACCTGATCGGTTGACCTGTGCGACTGTTATTATTTAGCCATGAGACACTCGTGGGTTAAAATCTAATGAGCGATAAAACTGAACTACCTGTGAAAGCATAAGGAACAGGGAGTAAAGTTCACTCATCCTCAATTTGAGTGTCTTTGAGACTAAAGTGAATAGGCTCTTAATAAACTAGTGCGCTTTATCATCAACAATTGCGTCACTGCTTACCATCAGGCAGGATTGCGGTCAAGCGCTGGTTTATAATATGTAAAAAAAAAAAAAAAATCCTCCATAGAAAAGGGAGGATCCTCCAACCAGACGGGTGTTATATCTGGCGGACACTTGCCCAATGATTCAAATTGGGAAGTTGTATGTAAGCTAGTTGCACAGTAAACTCTGATTGCGAGATGTAGAATTCGTGTGACGTTAGTCTGACGCCTTGTTTATTTGTGGCGTTTGAAGGTACCGCTACATACCCAATACTTATACAGGATAAAATTTTATCCAGTGCGCAAACTTTGTCAACTTATAGCTAAATAAATTTTATAGATAAAAATATTATTACTTTGGTATGTTTTAGTGGGTCACTATCAGTTTTCACTGGGTCACTGACGACTTAAAGGATAATCTGGATATTGATAGGGGGCGCAGGTCGCTGGCTGTCCGTTGCAACATGCTGGCCCGCAGGTTTGTGCGCTGTTCTAAGGCTGTTAAGATAACGCTTTTTAAGGCCTTCTGCCAGTCATTTTACACGTGCAGCCTGTGGGCCACGTATACCCAGCGGGCATACAGCGACTTGCGCGTACAGTATAATAACGCATTCAGGGTGCTCTTGGGGTTGCCGTGGCGCTGTAGCGCGTCAGGGATGTTCGCGGAGGCGAGGGTCGACGGGTTCGCCGCGATCATGCGAAAACGTTGTGCTTCCATGATGGCGCGCTTGCGCACCTTCTCCAATGGCATACTGAATGTGTTTTCGGATCGGTGGGACTCGCCCCTCTTACGTAGGTGGATAGGAGTCCAGACCCACTTTAGTTAATTCTTTACTAACATTAGGCTAAGCTTTATTTGTACTAACACTATATGGATGTTTTTTAATCCGAAATAAAATTTTGAATTTGAATTTAGTACAAAAAAAAAATAGTTATTGATAACGAAAGATGTTTATTATGAAATCGAAGTTATGGTCACCGCACGCGGTCCCATTCATGTTCGGCGGAGTGGGGACGGCGGGAACATCACAGGACGCCCGCGCGCCCGCGCCGCCCGCATGTTCACTACGCGGCGATATGCTAATACTACGATATTGATATGAATAATTGGTGTCTCTCATTTGCTGATTTTAGGGCGGACAAAAACATGATTTTTTATTTTAAACTAATAATGCAGATTTGTTCTGTTATTGATTCTGAGCCACCCATTTGTTTTTGCGCACTCGGTTTAAAGTTTCCCTGTATAACGTTATTTTTTGTTTATACGTAACCTGAATATAGTTTGTTTACAATAAGCAACTGAATCAATTCCAATCATTTTTACACCATGTTACATTTTTTCACAAATACATTTAGAAATTATTACAGTATGGTTATTGAGCGCGCTACGCAGCTTACGCGGGCGCAGGCGCTCAGCTGACGCCACAGGTCAATGCCCCCGGCTCACGCGTACAAACGGAGCGTGGATCATATTTTTGTTGGGACAACCAAGTAGGATAACAAGCTTATATCTTTGTGGTATTTCATGATATCTTTTTGAAATTTTGTACATAGATTCTTTACACAAAATATAAGGGCAACAACTAGTTACTTAATAAACGTTGATTTTCGCTTATATGCATTTGTTGTTTATAATAAACACTACATATTACATATGACTATACTACATATGACAGCCTTCGTGGCGTAGCGGTAGCGGACGCGGCCGTTGCGCAAGGGGGCGCGGGTTCGATCCCCGCACAGTGCAAATATTTGTATGCATGAATATGAATATTTGCACTGGTCTGGTCGTGCCTCGGAAAGCACGTTAAGCCGTTGGTCCCGGTTGGCAAACGAACATCTAGTGGCAGTCGTTACGGGTTGTTGGAGCCCTCAAAAGTCTAACAATTGATCTCTAAATTGGTCTAACTGCATTGCTTTGATATCGCCTTCGGGTTGTGGAGGTCAGACGGCAGTCGCTCCATGGAAAATGTCGAAGTTTAGCCAAAAATCAGCAGTTAGACTGGTAAAGCGGACCCCAGACTCCAAAGCTGAAAAGCTACGGATGCGACTGGGATTAACGCTGGGATGATGATGATCTTTGTGGTATTTCATGGTATTTTTGAAATTTTGTACATAAATTCTTTACTTAAAAATACTGAACACGTGTTTCGGGTTTCGCATATACACAAAATAATGTATAAAAAAAATCTTGTAAATTATTTTCTTTGTTTTACCATTTTCTGGTCAGAAATGCAGTCAGACAATGATACCCACCTTCTCAAGCTGCCCCTCAGGAGGAGGCGACGCCTTCCACTTGTTCCAGGTACTCTTGAGCGACTCCAGCAACTTCTGCTTCAGGTCAGCCCCAACGCGTGCCATGGTGTCCTTCAGCTCTGTGACAGTGTCCAACAAATTATCTGTTTATGTATTTAATGCTGCTCCCTAACTTCATTCAATTGATGTTATAAAATTTAAAGCTATTGTTTCGTATGTTCTGGTTGGGCCAGGAATGACAGGAGCTGAGATGAGAGTGGGCAGGGGGGCAATAGCGTTAAAATAATTCAATCAAAACAGAATTGGATCGCAACCAAACCATAACTTTTAGTTGTTTCGTATCGCGCTAACCTTTTGACAGTTGGTTTAACAGAGGCGGGGCATGACCTAACTACTAAACAAAGTATGAACGAGGACTGATCTCGAACTTTTAAATAAACCACGCAGTAGACATTAACAAAATGTACGGTGTAATTAACAAAATGTACGGTGTAATTAACAAAATGTACGGTGTAATTGCCAAAAAACCGCGTGTGACTCTATAGTCACATGCGGTTTGTGCACAATTTTGATTTGCGAGGCCGTAGGCGGTGGCCATGTCGCCCACGCCTTATGCCGCCTCTGTGGTTTAACCATAAGATCGCAATTGGAACGTAACCGCTGTCAAAAAGTTGAAACAAAGCTAACTTTTTCCGTGCCATTTGTCAAACTTACGTCTAAACGATTAGATTTACTTATAATTTATTTAGTTTTAATTATTCTATCTGATGAAATGTATCACTAATACATTGATTTTACTTCAATCGAAGTTAAAAGTTTAGCGCGATACGAAATGTGATCCAAACTAAACCATAACTTTAACTGGATTAGATACGAACCAGAGTTCAACTTTTACTGTTTTATTTAGCGCGATTATCCCACTGGGCACAACAGATAGTCAATGAGGCCTCCTACAAGGTGGAACGATGACCTTGTGAAAGCAGAAATCCGCTGGAAGCGGGAAGACACGCAACAGAATTGGTCCAAGTAGAGGTGCTTGCGGGAGTACTACGTCCACCAGAGGATTTCTTTCGGCTGTAATGATGATGACAGTGAATGTGAATACTAAGAGGGAAGTTTGATGTTCCGCAACCGGCACTGATGATTTTGACTGAAAAGCTTTGTGAAAAGCGGTTGTAATTGTATGGCCATGTGATGCGAATGATTAACCAAAATCTCTTGGGATGAATATCGAACAAAAATCAAAATCTATTATTTTCTTTTATATTTATAAACTAGTACTTGACCGCAATGGTCTGATAGTAAGCAGTGATGCGGTCGTTGATGGTAAATTGCGCTAGTTAATTAACAGCCGATTCACTCAAAAAACTGAGTGAATAGAAAGGAAGACGACATTTGAGTGACGTGATGCAATGTTAAACCCAACAACACGACCAACGATACTGCGCCAGAGGGAGATTGATCTGGAGAACCTCCACGACCAAACTCCCGACACAACAAAATTTGGCGCATCGTACCCGGCACACATCGCAACACAACTGCTCAGACCCGTCCTCCGTACGCCTTCACCAGACATCACGTCGGAATAATCGGCATTTTTTGAACGCTAAAATTAGTAACGCCTGCCCTTCGTCATTTTCTAGTGCTTTCGCTGGAAAGAAGTGGCGGAACAAACTCCCCAGCAGCTCTACTGACTATATATGACTGTTTAGTTAAAAAAAAAAAAAAAAAAAACACATGACTTTGTCCATTACTATGTATGTGCAATGTAGTTGGCATAACAAAACACAAATGTTTATAAAAGTAGGCAAAGACCAGAGAATCGATGGATCTTCTACTTTTTTTTTCTTCTCAGCCTATATAGGTCCCCTGCTGACAAGGCGTCCCCCAAGGCTTTCATTACATTGTGAGGGTTTGCCATAATCCCCACGCTTGTGGTCAGGTGTCAGGTCACTGGGCACTCGTGGTAGATCACGGTCCACTCCCTCTCACCGAGAGGAGGGCTGTATCACAGGCGTGGGGACAATATAGGCTGATTATGTTATGTAAGATAATATTGAAGCAAGGCAGTATTAATTAAACAAAATATACAAGCACTTGGGACCAGTTTGGCCCTTTCCAGAACCAGACAACCTTCTTTTTTTTCTTCTCAGAAAAGACAAAGGCCGCCCCCAAGGCTTTCATTACATTGGGGCGGTTTGCCATAATCCCCACGCTTGTCCGTTGCGTTGTGGATCGCAGTAATTTGGTATTCCACAGGAGAAGCGCTGCCGCCCGCTTCCCTGGTTAGAGTTCCCTTAGTCGCCTCTTACGACACCCACTAAAGGATATGGGATGGTACTATTCTATGACTGATACCACAAGGGCATCATTCATGGTATGGTTAGAAAGGGTGTGAATGAGGACTTATGGAGTGTGGAAGAAGATTAGGTATATAAGTTATTCAGAGCAAATATCAACAACGACGACCAGTCTCATCGGAGACCAACTATCAGCGCGGGAGATATTATACTGCAAGTATACTCTATACTAGTCGTGGTGGCCTAGTGGTTAAAACACCAGCCTTTCAAGTATGAGTGAGGTTCGATTCTAGGTTAGACCAGTACCAATGTAACTTTTCTAAGTTACATGTACTTTCTAAGTATATCTTGGACACCAAAGACTGATTACAAGGTGAAGGAAAACATCTTGAAGAAACCTGGATTTTAAGTCTGAAATCGCCAACCCGCATTGAGCAAGCGTGGTGATTACGCTCAATCCTTCTCTGTATGAGAGAAGACCTGTGCCCAGCAGTGGGACGATAAAAAGGTTGATGATGATGATGACACTCTATGTTCTCTGCTGTCTCGGTGGTGTTAATAATATTTCGAGCTGTAGGAGCAGTACATACCTAAATGCATCCTCTTCCGACCTTTGTGATGAGGAATGAGATGCGGCTTCAGGTCTCGGAGTTGGGGGTTGATCAGGGGCTCGATCCTGGAAGTGGAAAGTTTAAATTTATTTGGCCTTTAAATCTATACTAATATATAAAGTTAAAGAGGTTGTTTGTTTGAACGCGCTAATCTCAGGAACTACTGGTCCGATTTGAAAAATTCTTTTTGCTTTGGATAGAACATTAATCCAGGAAGGCTATAGGCTATATAACATCACGCTGCAAACAATAGGAGCAGAGCTTATAAAAAAAACTTATCGAAACCGCGCGGCGCAGCTAGTGTATGAATGTAAACGAAGCAAGAAAATCGGCCAAGTGCGAGTCAGACTCGCGCACGAAGGGTTCAGTACCATTGTCTTGAAAAAACGGCAAAAACAAAATCACGTTTGTTGTATGGGAGCGCCCATTCAATATTTATTTTATTTTAATTTAATTCTTTATTTTTTATTTTAATCATCACCATCATCTCAGCGTTTTTCCCAGTCGCATCCGAAGCTTTTTCAGCTTTGGAGTCTGGGGTCCGCTTTACCAGTCTAACTGCTGATTTTGGCTAAACTTCTATATTTTTCGTGAAGTGAAAGACAACCCGAAGGCAATGTCGAAGCATTGCAGTTAGACCAATTGTTGGACTTTTGAGGGCTCCAACAACCCGTAACGACTGCCACTAGATGTTCGTATGGCAACCGGGACCAACGGCTTAATGTGCTTTCCGAGGCACGATCAGACCAGTGCAAATAATTATATTCATGCATGCAAATATTTGCACTGCGCGGGGTCGAACATGCGCCTCCTTGTACAGCAGCCGCGTTCGCTACCGCTATTTAATATATATATTAATATATTTAATTTAATTAATAATATTTAATATATAATTTTAATATACAATATGTAAAGAAAACCCTGTCCGATCCGTGAAGGTAGTGTTAGGTATCGATAACTGATTCTATTAATGCCCACAAAGACAAGCTAAACTTAAAAAAAAAATCTTCCTAAAAAAATAAATATTATTTCGCAAAATAAGGTAACTTAATACATGTGTGATAAGCAACCCCTTCCGCGGGCCGCGGGCCGCGGGGGGCAGGGCACGCGGCACCTGTGACGTGGTCGCGTCGCTATCTTATAATAATACCGGTGTTGTCACTTTTTTAAATATTACCAAATTTCGGGGAAATTGGAATTAATTCCCGGGGAAAAAGGTTTATTTCAAAATTCATTAGTATTGTTACTATGATGATTATGTAAAATTTTATATTATATTTGGTCAAGTGTTTACCTAACCTTTATTATCCTTATGGGTCGGACAGGGTTTTCTTTACATATTGTTTAACCAAATATACTGTGAACATTTCAAGCGTCTATCTATTTCCGCTATTAATATGGAGCAAAAAACGACAAAAAAATCACGTTTGTTGTATGGGAGACCCCCTTAATTTTTTTTTTATTATTTAGTAGTATTTGTTGATATAGCGGCAACAAAAATACATAATCTCTGAAATTTCAACTGTCTAGCTATTACGGTTCATGAGATACAGCCTGGTGACAAACGGACGGACAGACGGACAGTGAAGTCTCATAAATAGGGTTCCGTTTTACCTTTTAGGTACGGAACCCTAAAATGTTGAAGTTTCGAACATCACTCGGGTAAACCCGGGGGTTAAAGCTAATAATTAATATAGCAACTTACCTATAAGCGATAGGATCATATGGATGGAAGATATTAAAGAAGTTTTTGCACGTCGGCAGGGAAAAGTTCGCACCCAGAGAGTCGACACCGCGTATGCACTCGAATATAGCTGTGAATAAAGAATATTGTTTTAAGGCCTTTCATATTGTTACGGGCTAGGGGTACTAAAACGCCGGTTAAGGGTTGCGAAGTTTATTGGCAACGAAGGTACAGTCGATTGTAGGCAATGACAAGTAGAATGTCGCTGACGTTGCACCGAAGTCTTCACTTACGTCCACGAAGTCCGTGTCGTAAATACACAATAACACTACCGATGATACTTCACGTAGTACTCAAAGTTCTCGTTACAGTTGTCCCAGTAGGTATTCTCAAAGATCGCTTCTTAACTGTCGCTGTTTTCGTATCGTTAGTCGAATGCAGACTGACTCGGCGCCGGCGTCACGGCGCTATATATAGGCCGGCTGATCGAACATTCCAGATTCCTCTAGACGTAATAATAACCCAACTTGACCCCATAACTTCGAGGTCACCGGCCAAGTAAGTACCTACGGTAATTCCCGGAAACGGGTTTCTAGAAATTTCGATGTCGACACTTTGTTGACAAAACTGTTGAGACCTGTACCATTCGATAGGCCATCCTAAGTCTAGCAATGCGTTTTTATATTGTTCCTAGAAAATGTCTAGATCTGGGGAAATAGGGCTTAAAAGTGACACACTGCATGTCACGCGATATTGAACCTTATGTCATCGACATAAGGTCCATTCGTAACAATATCAAATCAAATTATTTAGTAGCTAGTATGGAGGTACACAAATTGGGTCTCGTAAAATTCAAATTGAGGCATACAAGGACACCCTGAGGACACGGTGGAGCATTCGGTGGAGGTCACAGGTATAGGTTTTCTCGGTGGTAGGCAACAACATCAGCCGCCGGCAGAAGTTACCACCCACTAGACAAAGCCTTGCCGTCAAGCGATTCGTCGTGTTCCGGCATGATGTCTAGTGAAGCCGTACGGAGGACGGGTCTGAGCAGTTGTGTTGCGATGTGTGGCGGTTACGATGCGCCAAATGTTGTTGTGCCGGGAGTTTGGTCGTGGAGGGTCTCCAGATCAATCCTCTGACGCAGCATCGTTTTGTCGTGTTGTTGGATTAAACATTGCATCACCTCGCTCAACTGCCGTCTTCCTTGCTATTCACTCAGTTTTTTTAAGTGAATAGGCTTAATAAGCTAGTGCGCTTTACTATCAACGATTGCATCACAGCTTACCACAAAAAAAAGGTCTGCCCGGCTTGGATACAGCACCGCCGTGTCATCGTGGCGGTGATCGGCGGCGATCTCTAGCGTCCGACCCTGGTCCAGTAGGCCTACCATGAGTTTTCATTACGAGACTCTATCGTCGATATCGAGCGCGTTTGGCGCTCTCATTGGTTGAGAGTTCTTACAACCTTGAAGCGGGCCAATCGATGAGTCAAACGCGCTCGATATCGACGATCGAGTTTCGTAATGAAAACTCATACTAGGCCTACTAGCCATGGTCCGGAGCGAGAGTGCATGGCAGGCCGTCACCTCCTTCTGCGAAGCAGTGATGCTGGTAAAGGAGGAGGCGGAGCGTGTGAGGCTGCGGGAATCCCAGCGCCCGCAGTAGACGCCCGGGAGGGAGACGACACCTAACTCCCAGCCACGGTATGTGCGGGCGGTGAGCAGTGGGCAGCTCGCCGCTAAGTAAGGACCAGGCCCGAGTCGATGACGCGTTGTTTCACGCGCGCCTCAAAGAGATTACAGCACATCGTGACGGGGTCCACGAAGACCGATGCCTGGGTCAGTGTTGCGGGTTGGTTGAAAGAGAAACCGTGGACCTGGCCGTTGCACAGGCAAGTGAAGAAACACGGGTGGGTTTTAGTCAGTAAAAGTTTGACACACCTTTCCGCTCCGCCCAGAGCGGGAGAAGTCACTTGAGTATATCCCACCCAAAAAAAAAAGCATACAAGAACCGGGCCCAGGTTGACGGCGCGTTGTGTTTCAGCCGCTACACAAAGAGACAGGGTCCACGAAAACTGATGACTGGACTAGGGTCAGAAACCGTGGCCCACAGGCAAGTGAAGGAATACGAGTGAGTTTTAGTCAGTACAAGTTTGACATGCCGTTCCGCTCCGCCCAGAGCCGGCGATATCCTATGATGATTTTCCAACCACACCAAAAAGACATTCAAAATTTCGACCTTAGAAGCATTAGGTCGTATGTATAGCTCCAACGACGCTCCATATACATAATTATGATCTAATGCTTCTAAGGTTGATTAATCTGCCCAAAATTCGACATGAAAAATTTAAATGAAATAATATAATGCTATAGTAATAAAAAGCATTAATCACAATAGTTGTCATGTCTTCTTATGGCATGTTGTCATGTTGTGTTATGTCCTTTTCTCATGTCGTATTAAGTCATGTTGTCATGTCGTGTTATGTCATGTTATCATATCGTATCATGTCATGTTGTCATGTCGTATAATGTCATGTTGTCATGTCGCATTACGTCATGTTGTCATGTCGCATTATGTCATGTTGTCATGTCGTGTTATGTCATGTAGTCATGTCATTTTATGTAATGTTATCACATCACGTTTTTTCATGACAATGATTAATTTTATCTTGAAGAATATATATATATTTAGGTAGTCTGTAAAAGACCGCTCTTAGCGATAAGACCGCCCATTGTGTCACCCTTTGTAAAATTTTTATATTTATGTTTTTGTAATCTATATGGTGTACATAATAAAGAGTATTCTATTCTATTCTATTAATTTTATCTTACCTATAGGACTTCCCAGTGCATACAATGCGTCGGGCGCGAATGCTAAGCTCGGGTACCGTACGAAGGGCTGCCCCGTGCCAGCGGGGCCTTTCACATAGGTCTTGTCAGTTAAGGTTTTTGTGTCATCTGTTGCAACCTGAAATATTCATGAATTACTAATTAAAAGCTAAAAACAAGCCAGACATTTCCCTACTTCAGACCTTTTTAGTTTTTCTAGACTATAAAAATCGCTAGAAATTAATGATCATGTAATTCGTATTTATGTTTATATGCAACATTTAACGGAGAGGGTATACAATATGTAAAGAAAACCCTGTCCGATCCGTGAAGGTATTGTTAAGTATCGATAACTGATTCTTCTAATACTTACAAAGCCAGGATAATTAAAAAAAAACCCTAAAAAAATAAATATTAGTTCGCATAAGGAGGTAACTAAATACATGTGCGGTAGACAACACAAGCGCGCGCGAAGGGGGGCAGGGCTCGCGGCACGCGGTCGCATCGTTCATAATAATACCGTCGAAAATGGTGTTTGGGTGTGACTTTTTAAAAAATTACCAAATTTTGGGGAAGTTGGAATTAATTCGCGGAAAAAAATATTATTTCAAAATTCATTAGTATTGTTACTATGATGATTATGTAAAATTTCATAGTTTATTTGGTCATGTGTTTACCTAACCTTTATTATACTTATGGGTCGGACAGGGTTTTCTTTATATATTGTATAAAAGGGTACTCACATCAGCCTGGTGACAGAGCAGGTCGAAGAGTATGACGCTGCCGAGGGAGTGACCTCCCAACGACACTCCTCCCTTGAAGGTTGGGTTCCTCTGCAGAAACGTGTCGTAAATACGATTCATTTCCTTACACACCGTGTCGAGAATTGTCTGTGGAAGAACAATTTAAGATTTTATAGACACGAAAATACGGTAACTGCTATAAATTCCTATTAACTCCACACTTGGTAATATTACCCACTCTCGGTAGTATTACCCACACTTGCGAATATTACTCACGTTTGGCCATATGATCCACACTTAGCTATATTACCCAACAAAACAAAATTACCACCTCTTGGTAATATTATTCACTCTTGATAATATTGCCCACTATAGGCAATATTACCACCCCTTGGAAATATTACACACAGTGGGAAAAATTATCCACTTATGGAAATATTATCTGAGCATGGCAATATTATCCACACTTGGCGATATTACCCACACTTAGCACAATTACCACCTTTTAGTTATAACTTAAATTTTGTTTAATCAAGTTCCTGTATGAATCACATTAAAAATATTTGTTTATTTGTTTCTTTCTCCTGAAAATATTACGAACTCACGGCAATATTACTCAAGCTTGGCTTATTGCCCACACTTAACCATAATGCCCTTAGATAATTTACCACCTCTTGGTAATATTACCACCTCTGGGAAATATTACCCAAGCTTGGCAATATTATCCATACCTGGCTATATTACCCATACGTGGCCCACGCTGGGCAATGTTACTGATGCTGGGCAATATTACCCACACATGGTTGTCTATAAAAGATAGCTCGTTATGTCACCCTTTATTCATATGTATGTTTTGTACTTTATATGATGTACATAATACAGTATTCTATTCTACTAGTTGACCCGTGCTAAATATTCACATATTCTCACGCTCGATGTTGCTCGACGCTGCAGGCACGAGCGGGCTTGTCCGATGAAGGCCAGCCCGCGCCGCAGCTGAGCCAGTAATTATAATAATAAGTTTGTTTCGGCGTTTCTTCTCAGAGCTAGTACTAGGAAACGCCGCGGTCATCAAACCATTAAGTATAACTTTCGATCCAGCCGTCCCTTGCTGTCCTCTCTAGCGACGCCCTAAGCCGAGGTTCGTACCCCACAGGGGGTGCCCTTAGTGCGTAGTCGCCTAATTTTAATTTAGTTTTAAGTGCCCCTGTCTGGAGGCTTTAATTTTTAATTAAGGCATCCACAGGAAAGTTATTTAAGTAGTTACGGCCTCTAATAGCCACCTACGAGATGCCATATCAAAAAAAAAAGGCACGAGCTGGTGAGCGGTGCGTTGACCATATTTTTTTTGAGACAACCAGGTACGGCAAGCTCATAACTTTGTAGTTTTTTATGATATCTTTTTGAAACTTTATACATAGATTCATTATTTAAAAATACTGGACACGTGTTTCGGGTTTCGCATATGCAAAAAAGTTACCCACAACTTAACGACTACAGCTACACATACCTGACAGTACACAGGGCTCGTGTAGAACAACACATCGAGTACGGTTTCGTTGGTGAAGTTCCGCAGTCTGGGTATGCTGTCCAATGTGATCTGGGCGAGGCGCCTGTCGACGCCTGTCTCACCTGAGTGAAGAGTTGAGTGCCAGGATACGGGAAGCACCTAGGGACAATGCGCAAGTTTTTATACATGGATGCATCTTTGTGTTAGTATTCTCTCGTATGTGTGTTTCTTACTCTTTAAAGCACGCAGAATGAACAGATTTGTATACAATTTTGGCAAAATGATGGTATGTAACCTGGATACTGATACTTTTTAGCTTGAAATTCCCATTTTTTATTTATTTATACTAGGATTGTAACGGAGGCTTGTTAACGGAGGCGGAGGCGGATGCGGAGGCGACGAGTCTCACCTCCGCGGATGCGGAGGTTAACGGAGGCGGAGGCGGAGGTGAAAGTACATATAGAAAAAAATTAAATTTATGGTTAATTAAAACAAAAGTTTTATTTTAAATACATACATTAATAGTAGTATATTTGGTAAAAAAATATTACCTTCTTGTAATGAAAATTAAGGAGAAACAAATTGTGTTTGCCGCATTCCCGCCTCGCACTAGGTGATTTTTGACCATTTCGCGCTCAAACGCGGCCGGACGGATGTCGAGCGTCGCAGCTTGCGCGTTATTTATTTTATAAAAACGTAAATAAACCTCCGTTATAACTTAAAATTCTCTAAAATTGTGCGGAGGCGGAGGCGGAAGCGAAGATACGATTTTTTGCGGAACTTCCGCAGTAACGGAAGCGAAGGCGAAGCTCCGTTACAACCCTAATTTATACTTTCGCACAAAGAAATGTACAGAGCCGGACTTAAGGCTTTAAGCATTCTCTATCAGTCAATCAAGAGTGGTGAAGAGATTAGATGGCAGGTGTTTTAATTAAAACAAGGAAAAGAAAAAATGTCATGATACTATTTAAATAAATATTTTAATAAGCGATATACAAATACATACTAATACATACATATAATATATACAAAACTAAAGATTGGGAGAGATGTGTTGAGATCACCCCACCGTAGGCTCCCACACAAAACTGCGATGCGATGCGATACTAATTCGCATCGCAGGAACTTGCGATGCGAATTTCTGCGATACTATTTAGTGCGGCAAACCGTTTGGTAGGGTGAACATTCCTTCAAGTGTAGTCAGCCGTAGTGGACGTGTTTTTAGGAAGCGTAAGATGAATCGCAAAAAGATTATTGCACTGCTGTTATTGTTAAATAGATATAAAAGAAAAAGAAGATTCTGGGTTCATCCATTTATTACGATTATGAACTCTGATGAGAACTATTTTACTCAAAAGTACTATGCGTTGAGAACTGAAGAAGATAATTTTTTTGATTATTTTAGAATGAGCATATCTTCATTTGAAGTGCTTTTGAGTTTATTATCACCATGCCTTCAAAAACGATCGTACAAGGGAAGAATTCCTGTTATGCCTTTGGAAATGCTGGGACTTCACTTGTTCATCACTTGTGTCCCAAAGGACGGGACGCTCCTCAATTATAGATATTAAAAAATCTATATCATATTCCACCATTTTTTTATAAACAAAGAAGGCAGCGCAGGCGCCGCGCGTCTTTCTCTAAAGCTGTCTCAGAGCGGACTAAAATGGCGTCACCAAGGATGACGTAATATGGCAGGAATGTGCAATGCGAAGCAGATTAGAAATTCTTGCGGTGCGTTCGTGCGAATTCGCAGATATTTGCGATGCGATGCGAATCCGCGGTTTTGTGTGGGAGCCCTAATTGTTTGCAAAATAACTCTGCAATTTCCGCTTAAATGCAAACCCACACTAGGAATTTTTGAAAGGCTTTCAAATGTGGGGATGGGGGGGTGGAGGTTGTCGCTACCCCTCAGCCGACATCTACCGTCACCCGTGACGTTTTACACGTATTACAGAAATGTGTCTTGCTTACCTCAACTCTGCTAACAATTCCTTGATCATAAGAATTCCTGTAATGTGACTGTACCAATTGTAAGCTCGTCGATCTGAAGTCTTCAACTGTGAACAAAATTATACAGATTTTATACATGTAAGGAGTGTATAGCTCTACGAGTCGCTAAAATTAAGTGGCAGTGGGTGGGGCACATTGCTTGTAGAACCGACGTCCTATGGTACAGTAAGGTTCTGGAGTGGCGCCCACGTACCGGAAGACGCAGTATGATGATGATGTCCCCGACCGATTTCGGTCACGGCGACCACTTCGACTCCTAGCCGATGATTTGGCGCTCATGCGTCCGAAGATGCCTCATGTAGCCTATCTTGGCGGCGAAACTTCGTGCACACTGAGGGCACGTAAGCACGCCGTCGACGTATACGCAGACGATGTAGACGCAGTGTAGGGAGGTCCCTAACAAGGTGGACCGATGACCGCTTATCAATTCAAATAAATTTCTCAAAAGTTTCGGTTTAGTCGAATTAGAAGTCGCAAGCGTTAAGTGGTGAGTGGAGTCGATTTGGTTGGGATCGTTTGAATTTTAGCAAATATATCACCAGCTATAGAACAGTATACAAAATGGTTATTTTATTCAGACCTTCAACCATTCTAGTATACACATAAGGCCAACATTTAAGTACTGTTCACCTCACCAGTGGCCCTAGTCTGGTATTAGAATAGTGTTAGAATGGTCGAACAGTGATCTCATAATGATCGATTTTGACAACTTTCGTAATCTACTAACTAAATGGCGTCATTATGACTTTCCAATGGTAAATCACTGCCACTCCACTCTATAATAATAAATGTTCAAAAAGTTTTCAGAAAATCTAATCTATCACAATTCCATTACAAAACGACTGAATGATAATTGATCGATCATTATGAATTTAGTAGATTACGAACTTTTAGCACAATGATAATGGAATCGTGTTGGGATGACAAAATTATAAAAAAATAGCAGACTTCGACTTCCCCAGTAGTTCGGTATAATATTAACACTTCTATATTTTAGTTTGTTTGTTTGTTTGTTTGTGCGCGCTAATCTCAGGAACTACTGGTCTGATTTGAAAAATTCTTTTTGCGTTGGATAGCCTATTAATCCAGGAAGGCTTTAGGCTATATAACATCCCGCTATGACCAATAGGAGCAGAGCAGTAACAAAAAATGTTGGGAAAACGGGAGCTAACGCAGGCAATAGGAGCGGAGCATATCGAAATCTACGCGGGTGAAATCGCGTGGTGCAGCTAGTATTATATATAGTATGTAATAAAGCTTTAATTACCCCACAATTTCTTGCATTTACCTGCTCCCAGGAGCAGGTGGCAGGTGGGACGATAAACGGTAATATTGTCCAGGCAATATTACCCACACATGGCAGAATTACTCTCGCACGTACGAATAATTTCATAACATTTTACCAACGCTTTAGACAATCTTACCCACAAAAAATATTGGGTAATAGTGCGCGGTAAGTATTAATTATACATATATGTATATCACCCAGAGAGCTGGATGATGATATTGTCTCAACAGGTGCCCGAAAGACAGGAAGGAACTAATGCTTATATTTATTTCTAAATTGGAGTCTATTTACCAATATTAACTTACCGACTGAGTTTTGGCGGGAAAGTTAAGCTGAGTGTCACGCTTATTTTTCATTGGACTTTTTAAATTATTTATAGAGTGTTTACTAAACATAAGTGCGTGATTTATGTAGTAAAAAGTGCATTCAGTAAATAATTCATAAAGAACATTGAGATATCGCAACATAGTGGCCTCAACATAACTTTGCCTCAAACCTCCCTCGTAGACGGTTCACGTGGCAGTCTTTTTCGACATGAATAATTTATTACGAGACATTGGTTAAATGCACAAACCGTGTGAAGCCAGAATAGAAAGAAAGAAACTCTTGATTACTTCAGAAAAAACCATTACTTTTTTTTTTAATAGTTATAAACTAGCGCTTGACTGCAATCCCGGCTGATGGTAAGCAGTGATGCAATCGGTATAGCGCGCTAGTTTATTAAGACCATTCACTTAAAAAACCTTAGTGAATAGGAAGGAAAACGGCAGTTGAGTGAGGTGATGCAATGTTAGACCCAATAAAACGTCCAACGATGCTGCGCCAGAGGGAGATTGATCTGGAGACCCTCCACGACCAAACTCCTGACACAACAACATTTGGCGCATCGTACCCGGCACACATCGCAACAACTGCTCAGACCCGTCCTCCAACCCGTCCGTTAATACAAGTTTGCGTATTTTAATTACTTTCAAATCAACTGCATAACACATGCATTATAATAGTTTCAAGTATGGACTAATTATAATATAGGTATATGTACCAAAAAATTTAACCTATTAGGAAATTATATGTGTGTCATATTTCATTCAAATCGGTTAAGCGTTCTACGCAAATCATAAATATCTAAACATAAATAAACTGTTTAGATTAGTGGGAAGTAGGATTATCATGAATATGAAAACCATCACGTAGAAAAGGTTGTTAACATCTGTCTTTGAGGCGTAAACTACTTGTTGCCTAGCAACGGTTTGTTTACCTCTATTCTTTATCGAATTTGGCTCAAATATAGTGCTAAAGTAAAAAAAAAACTTACCGACTTCCTCGACAGACCGGAAGCGCATGTCACAGGCGGACCCGACGCCATGGCATAACAGTAGCAAATGATCGATACTCGATGGTTCAGTGTCTTCGATTTCCGATTCATCATGACCCCTTCGAACAACGCGGGGACGGGAGCTTGATTGCTGGAATTTTAAATGATTATAAATTACAGTCTGGTCTAGTGGTTAAAACACCAGCCCCTCTAGTATGAGTGTGCGGGTGCGATTCAGGCAAGTACCAATGTAACTTTTCTAAGTTATATGTACTTTCTAAGTATATCTTGGACACCAATGAAAACATCTTGAGGAAACCTGTACTTTAAGTCTGAAATCGCCAACCCGCAATGAGCAAGCGTTGTGATTACGCTCAATCCTTCTCTGTATGAGTTTGTTGCCCAGCAGTGGGACGATAATAATTTATTATATTAAAAAAAAAATATAATTTTAATGTTTTTTTTTAAATGAACAGACAGCTGTGCTCTACTAGGGAGTTCGCTACTTCAATTCGTGGACACCGTCAAGATGTGCTGACATCTCTTTGAGGCGCGCATGAAACACAACGCGCCGTCGACTCTGGCCAGCCCCCTAATCGGCGAACACATTTTTGTCAAAGGATTCGGACTAGTTGGCATCAATTGGGATCGTTCGGCCCGCCCATTAGTCCGTTCGGTCCAAACGATCCCAACTAGGTCCAACCATTTGACAAAAATGTGTTCGCCGATTAGGGGGCTGGTCCATACCAGGCGAGCGGCGCACTGCTCACCGCCCGCAGGACCGCGCCTACTGTGGTCGGGAGGTTCGAGGTTGTCTCCCGACCAGGATATGTGTTATCCTAACGTTACCATTTACATATACAATATGTAAAGAAAACCTTGTCCGATCCGTGAAGGTACTGTTAGGTATCGATAACTGATTCTACTAATGCCCACAAAGCCGGGATAAACTTAAAAAAAATCCCCATAAAAAAATAAATATTACTTCGCAAAAGGAGGTAACTCAATACATGCGCGGGCGCAGGGGGGCAGGGCACGCGGTCTTATCACTCATAATAATACCCTCGAAAATGGTGTTGTCCCTTTTAAAAAAAATACCAAATTTTGGTGAAGTTGGATTTAATTCGCGGAAAAAAAGATTATTTCAAAATTCATTAGTATTGTTACTATGATGATTACGTAAAATTTTATATTTTATTTGGTCATGTGTTTACCTAACCTTTATTATCCTTATGGGCCGGACAGGGTTTTCTTTACATATTGTATACAAGTGAACCATAACTACTCTTCTACAAGATCAATCATCTTCTTCAGTCTATAGATGTCCACTGCTGGACAAAGGCCTCCCCCAAGGCCTTCCACGATGACCGGTCTTGTGCTGCCCGCATCCATCGGCTTCCCACGACCATCACCAGGTCATCGGTCCACCTTGGTGCCCCCCTACGCTACGCTGTTCTACAAGATCAAAGATTTCTTAGAACTAACAATTTTCTCCTTCTGGCAGCTGAATTCTCCAGCACCATGCACCAGCAGGATCAGATGATCGATTTTCGTTGGCTGGTCTCTTGAAACTCGGATTTTGGGTGGATTCCGGTATACACGCTTACCGAATGAGAATAACTGAAGTGGTAAGGAGAGGATTAAGGTTTCTGAAGGATTGAGGATTTATTGAGGACAGGTCTGAACGGTTTTACTTGGAATATCGAACATATTGTTGTCATCATCATCATCATCATCATATTGTTACAGTCACATTTGGGCTGGTGCTGCTAAGTGTCACCTGGCCACTTTGGACTCGGTGGAGAGGCGTGCGAAGAGGCTGATAGGTGACCCTGATGTAACTCGCGATGGTCTCCAAAGCCTAGAGCACAGGCGTAGAGTAGCCAGCCTTTCTGTTCTATAGGATGCATTTTGGAGAGTGTGCAAGGGAATTGCATGATTTAATTCCCCCATCTCCGTTCCACAATCGGACGACCCGTCGTCGTACGGCGAGTTTCCACCCTTACGTTGTTAACACCACTACGATCCGGACGAAGCGTTTCGCCTCCTCCTTTATACCGCGTACTTCGAGGGACTGGAACAACTTGCCGGCGGCGGTGTTTCCGCCGGACTACAATTTGAGTGTCTTCAAGGCTCTTAATTAACTAGTGCGCTTCACCATCAACGATTGCGTCACTGCTTACCATCAGGCGGGATTCAGGTCAAGCGCTAGTTTAAAATTTTATAATAAAAAAAAAAACGAACTGTTAGTTACTTACCGGGGGTGAACTGAAAGCGTCACTATGTAAAAAGTGGACCATGACGCTGGGTCCATGCATGACCACCACTTCACCATTGGGGAGCACCAAGCGTCTGTGCCATTCCGCTGTCGTCATACCATGACGGTATTCCTCCTGGAAAATGTACCAAAATCATCATATTGCGGTGTGTGCCGGGTACGATGCGCCAAATGTTATTGTGTCGGGAGTTTGATCGTGGAGGGTCTCCAGATCAATCTCCTTCTGGCGCAGCATCGTTGGTCGTGTTGTTGGGTTTAACATTGCATTACCTCGCTCAACTGCCGTCTTCCTTCCTACTCACTAAGATTTTTAAGTGAATAGGCTTAATAAACTTATGCGCTTTACCATCAACGATTGCATCACTGCTTACCATCAGGTGGGATTGCAGTCAAACACTAGTTTTTATTTATTAAAAAAAAAAAAATTGATAGACCATACAACCTTTTTTTTTGGGATGGGAAATCATCAAATAACCTCTCCCGCTCTGGGCGGAGCGAAAGGGCGTGTCGGACTTTGGCTGACTAAAACCCACTTGTGTTCCTTCACTTGCCTGAGCAGAAGGGCGTGTCAGACTTTTTCTGATTAAAACGCACCCGTGTTCCATCACTTGCCAGAGCGGAAGGGCGTGTCAGACTTTTACTGACTAAAACGTAGCCGTGTTCGTCCGTCCGTCCGTCCGACCTCTGTCTGTCTATTGTATTCTGACCTGCACAACCCGAAGGCGATATCGAAGCATTGCAGTTAGACCAATTATTGGACTTTTGAGGGCTCCAACAACCAGTAATAACTGCCATTAGATGTTCGTATGGCAACCGGGACCAACGGCTTAACGTGCTTTCCGAGGCACGACCAGACCAGTGCAAATATTCATATTCATGCATAAAAATATTTGCACTGCATGGAGATCGAACCCGCGCCTCCTTGCACAGCGGCCGCGTTCGCTACCGCTACACCACGGAGGCTGTCTCTTGTGTATTCGAGAAAGATGCATACCTCTAATTTTTCAGCCACTTGTTCTGTATACGGCACATATCTTGCATCTGTGGTACCTTTGTAAAACCAACTGCATCTGTAAACGGGGAAATAATAACATGATTATAAAGTTGCATCAATGATTGCATCACTGCTTACCATCAGGCGGGATTGCGGTCAGGCACTGGTTTATAAATATAAAAAAAGTTCTCTATGTTCTTCTAACATCTCTTTAAAATAAATACAGAAGGAGGGAAGGGTGAAACCCAGTCGAAAGAAAAATATGGATATGCCTTTCGCTACACGTAGTTAAGAGTGGGCTGTCAAAAAAATCAAAGCACGCTAGCCCCGCCTACACACCCCGCTACCCGCTAGGGACACTCGTCAACCACGCGGTCGGTGTCTGGAATTGCGAACACAGAAAGCATAGAGTGTCTTGTAACTTTTTTTTTGTGTTGGGTAGGGAGAGTAACAAACACCACATATGATTTTTTTAGATAAATACAAGTTTATTATACTCGTGTGAATTAAATAGTTATCACAAAAAGTATTTTGCTGAGTTTTATACAATCACTCTTTCATTAGCAAGGAATTTACGTAAACAACTACTAGTAGTACTACTACTACTAAACTTAATTAAATTTATAAAGCACTAAACTTATTAAAATAAAAATTGCCATTTAGGTAAATTAACTAATTTGAATTTTGTGTCCTAAATTGTAAGTGAGAATAATAAAAAATAATAATCAAATATAACCATAATATAATTTAAGTGTTTCGAAAAATAGAATCAATAAAAAAACAATAAAAAGTAGTCAACAAATAAATTTAGATTTGTGCGTCATTAATTGTAATTGAGAATAAATATAGATAAAATGATTGATTTTCTGAAATAGAGTTATATTTCACTAAAATCTAATTTGCGTTTCTTTTTTAACGGTGGTTGTGCACTTGTACATGCATGTTCTGAAAGATCATTTTTATTTGAAACTTGGGCTTTTACGTTTTGTTTTTTGGGATGTCGTGGGTCTACCAATTCAGGCAACAAACAGTCCATATAAAAAGATACTAATTTGGGTTCCATTTCCTTGTTCCAGAAGTTATCGTCCTTTTCAATCACTTCGATTTTTAATTTGTTATAATAAATAACGTTGTGCATTTCAATAGATTTACTGAAACCTTCCGCTAGGATTGTTGCCTCCATCCCTGTAGATGGGCCATTATAATTTTTAAAACATCTGTGTTCTTTAGGATTTGACCCATTCCTTTGGCAAATACAGCAATATTTATTTTTAACTGCCATGAACAAAACTTTACCAGTACGCCTACCTATTATTGTTGCACAGCCAGAGTTAGGTACGTAATTAGTTTGGTACGAGCGCCGACTCCAACATCCATCTATGATGACGTCAATCATAGCTATCCCATCTTTATTAGTGCGGCCTTCTTTTAAAGAAGCTTCTTTTTCTATTTCACCTGCTTTTTTCATTTCGTCCCACGCTGTTTTTTCCCATTCCTCAGCTATCTCTTCTTGTATTTTTATGTATTTCTTTTCTTTTATTTCTGGCAAATCAATTGCAGCTGTAAACTGTTTAAGTTGAATATAGCCGCCGCCGCTGGCCATAGTACCTGCTATAGCTTCTTTGTTAATTTCCGGGTTCGTGGTATTTATTACAAACCGTTTTTTGCACATTGCACATTGCAATTTTAATTGCGAATGTAGTCCCTTTTGTTGTTCGGAAACTACTTGTATATGACTCATCCCACAATCGATAAGAGATTCATGAGTTGCAACGCATTTTAATTCGTCTAAAAAGAATTTTATATCAACTATTCTTCTTCCACTAAGTTCACAGCATTCCTATAAAAATAATCAGTTAAAATTTCAGGTTATTTAAAAAAATCGCAATAATCCATAGTGTGTTACAATTACAATGAATTGGGTTCGCGTAAATAGATCAAAGACACTGGACAGATTAGAAAAATATATCAAAAAGATTACTTAGGGTCATAAGTATAAACTACATACCATATCAGTAAGCAACTTCTCAGTTTTTGTTGTCGATTTGCTTTTACAGCATTTGTTATTGCGAACTGTCTTTTTTAGGTGGGGTGTTCTCTTTATCATTTGCGGATTCTGTAACACTAAAAAATAATGTAATCATCATACAGTAAATAAAAAAAAAGTCAAATAGAAATCAATAGAAGAGAAAAAGTTAATGCTCGGGGAACTGGAACTGTCAATAAATTAAAATGTTCAGTAGTAACTCCATAGATTCCTGTTCTACGTCAACATGTTTGTTCCTGCGAAAGAAATATTTTATATAAAAAGAAATATTTAAATAAAGAAGAAAAAAAAAAATATATCTAAAAGTCCATTCGGCTACTCCACAGGTTTCTGTGAACTTGACAGGTTTGTGTGAATTTGATGTTGAAACATCAAATTTCTTGTTTCACCAAAATAAATATAAATATTTGTAGACGTAAATACTTACATTTTAGACTCTCTTCCTCGTTTAGCTAAATCCTTGAACAATTTTGAAGATTTTCTTTTAGAAATATATTTTTTATTTGTTTTATTTCCCATCGTGTTTCGTAGTCAGGCGTGAGCGCAACGAGCACAGACCCTTCCTCGAGAGCGCGTGGCGCGAGACTGATTTCAGAACCGTGCCCCGGGGCATTGTGCATTGCGCGGTAGTCAATAGTGCAGAATATCGCGTAGCAACGGTCTAAACGCTATAGCACGAAAGTAAAGGTCGTAAGTCTCAAAACTGTTTTTGATGATTTCTTAAAAATTAAATACAATAGAAATATTTCCTTTAGGCATTATTTTAAAAAGTGTGTGATTGTATTAATGCAAGATAATTAATGATTGTAACTCAATTAGTGTAACAGATATTTGTTAAAAAGCCCAGAAAGATTCATAATTTCGAAAAATATAACTATCGAGTCAAAATAAATGAATCGTGTTTTCCGTTAGGCAAATATCAGATAAATATACGAAGATTAAATAAATCCCACTTTCATTAAAACCAATCATCTTCAGTGATCGTAATACTCATCAGAAAACTTAGCAAAATTTTACAGCCCGCTCTTAATCATGATCATCATAGACATAGCCCTGTTCCATGGCACGCCAACAAGCTCGATCCTGAGCAGTTCTCTGCCAGCCACTACCAGCCACCTTTTTGATGTCGTTGCTCCATCACGCCCAAGGGCGTCCTGTCTCCACTCGAGGACTCGTTTATGAGAAGACTAAAATCTTCAACCAGTGCGTCCTACCCGTCATGACTTACGGAGCCGAGACGTGGACACTAACGGTCATACTAGTTCATAAGTTTAAAGCCGCTCAGCGAGCTATGGAGCGGGTTATGTTGGGCGTCTCTCTGAAGGACCGCATCAGAAATGAGTTGATCCGACAGAGGACCAAAGTCACCGACATAGCTGAGAGGATTAGTCCTCGAGTGGAGACCGCGTCTCGGCAAACGTAGCGTAGGAAGCCCTTGGATGATAAGGGCGACGACATCAAAAAGGTGGCTGGTAGTGGCTGGCGGAGAACTGCTCAGGATCGAGCTTGTTGGCATGCCATGGAGGAGGCCTATGTTCAGCAGTGGACGAGTAGAGGCTGATGATGATGATGATGATGATGAATAAACTAGCGCGCTTTACCATCAACGATTGCAGCACTGCTTACCATCAGGCGGGATTGTACAGTACGTACCTCCTAACATTAGTAGGTTTATCTTCCCAGTACACAGGTATTCTCAGTCTGCCGAGAATGTTGACATCGTACCGCCCGCCGTCCGTAGCTACCAAGGTATGCTCGTTCAGATCCGCTGGAAGAACAGATGAATTGGTTTCATTTTACAAGTTATTGGTTAGTATTACATGTGATAAAATAACTATCATACAATATGTAAAGAAAACCCCATCCGACCCATAAGGATAATAAAGGTTAGGTAAACACATGACCAAATAGAATATGAAATTTAAGTAAGTAATCATCATAGTAATAATACTAATGATTTTTGAAATAATCTTTTTTTTTCGCAAATTAATTCTAACTTCCCCAAAATTTGGTAATTTTTTAATAAGTGACAACACCGTTTTTGTTGATATTATTATGAGCGAATAGTGAAGCGACCGCGTGCCGCGCGCCCTGCCCATTTCGCCCGCGCATGTATTGCCTACCGCACATGTATTAATTTAGCTCATTTTGCGAAATAATATTTATATTTTAGGGAGATTTTTTTTAACTTTAGCCTGCTTTGTAGGCTTCAGTAGAATCTGTTAAAGCATGCAACCATTCTTATATCAAGCACATTCAAATTTCCCGATTCCTTCCCATGTAATTCCTAATTCCATATCTCTGGCTTAAAGGTCTAGAGACTAAGCCAGAAAAACTTACAAAAAAACAACAGCCAACTTCTCTCTGCTTCAACACTTCCCCATCAAAAAAGCAACATGGCGCGCCGGCCACTTTAAACATAAAATTCTATAAATCAATAATTACCCCTTGAATCCAACAACCAAACTGAACAAGTGGACGTTTATGGAGGCCTCCACCACAATCCGGAGAGTGCATCGCTGTATATTGCAGCAAGTCCTTTCTCCTTTTCTTTCCTATTCATACGTTTTAACTGTGCCACATGTAATTTCCCAGAAAATCGCGCCTAAGAAACGCATTTCATTGGGGAAGAAAACGCAAAGCTATTTGCAGATGTCGCTGATGGCGTTTGACCCATAACAATTAGCTACCAGTCGTATCACGTTTTATGTTGAGTTTTTTTTTTTGTGTTTGACGAGTTTTTTTTAGGTAAAACAGAGAACATGGACTGTTTCGAGTTAAAAGTCTAGAGGAGCTTCAGTAAAAGGACGAAAAGCTGATCTAATTACCAGGCAAATAACAATGCCCAGACTTTAAACTGAATGCCGACTTGTTAGTGTTATAAGTTACATTAATTTTGTATTAGGTTTAATGTTTCTTTAGTTATATTTAAGTAAATATTAATGTACCTACTTATTGCTGTCATATTTTGAAAGTTTCAACCCTATTAACCTAAAATTATTAGGTATCCAGACTTGAACCGTATGACCGGAATTTTAACTTCGAGGTTCCTCAAGAACAAGAAATTCAAGAAAAAAAATGATTTACCGCCTCCAGAAAGCTATAGAGACATCAACATAATCTTTATTGAAATCTATTTATATATTCTGTTCTAAATTGAAATGCATATCTTTAGGGAAAGAGTGATTTCCATTATTATTGCAACAAATTGCTACACAACGCGGCATATTTTTTACATTAATAGACAACGTAAACTCGAACAAATTACAATGGGGTTTGACAGTTTATTTGGGTCAAACGATATCAGCGCCTCTAGTGGCGAGATTTGTCAGTTTTCTTCCCCATTGTCGAAGATTTATCAGTGTACCATTATCAATCAGAATCAGTTATCGATACCTAACAATACCTTCACGGATCGGACAGGGTTTTCTTTAAACAATATGTAAAGAAAACCCTGTCCGACCCATAAGGATAATAAAGGTTAGGTAAACACTTGACCAAATATAATATAAAATTTTACTTAATCATCATAGTAACAATACTAATGAATTTTGAAATAATCCTTTTTTCCCGGGAATTAATTCCAATTTCCCCGAATACTTGGTAATTTTTAAAAAAGTGACAACACCGTTATTATTATAAGCGAATAGCGATGCGACCACGTCACAGGTGCCGCGTGCCCTGCCCCCCGCCGCTCGCAGAAGGAGTTGCGTACCGCACATGTATTAAGTAAAAAAAGAAAAAAGAATTATTTCGCAAAAAGAGGTATTTTGCGAAATAATATTTATTATTTTAGGGGGATTTTTTTTTTAAGTTTAGCCTGTCTTTGTGGGCATTGGTAGAATCAGCTATCGATACCTAACAATACCTTCACGGGTCGGACAGGGTTTTCTTTACATATTGTATATTGTATACAATGTTATTTTTTGTACATTCGAAACCCGAAACACGTGTCCAGTATTTTTATGTAAAGAATTTATTTACAACATATCAAAAAGCTATCATGAAAAATCACAAAGTTATTAGCTTGTTATGTTACTTGGTTGTCCCTACAAAAATATGGCCAACGCGCCGCACGCCCGCTCGCGCCTACAGCGGCGCGGTGCGGCGGGGAATAGGACACTCATCATCATTCTCCTGCCCTTATCCCAATTTATTTGGGGTCGGCGCAACATGTCTTTTTCTTCCATACATCCCTATCAGAAGCCATCTCGGCAGTCACCCCCTTCTTAGCCATATCATCCTATAGGACACTATAATCTGATATGAACTGTGTCGTTCGCTCGGTAACCACACTGCATCATTGTTTTGAATATACAGTATGTTAAATAACAGAGGGCGTTCCCTTAAACTCGTTAATATATATCATTAATAGATTAAAATAAAAATATCAGCATAAAAAAATAAGCATAAAAAAATCCGAATAAAAAAAAATTCTAATTGGAAATAAATTTGAAACCTCCTGTTTTAAATCAAAATAGTAGTCGTCATGTATAAATAAATTGCGACGTTGCCGTCTTTCATGTTCGCGTGTACAGTGTGTTTCTTTTACATGTCAATTTAAAATTTTTATTGAATATTTTCTTATTGGAAAAATTTTAAAACATTTTGTTTTCGAATGGAAATATTTTTTTTAGCATGTATGTATGCTATACTATTTCGGGTTAACGGGAACGCCCTCTGTTAGTTAACATACTGTATTTGGGAAAAAATATAAGATGGCGTAAAAATTATTGGAATCGATTCAGTTGCTTATACACTAATTCAGTGCATCTTTTTATTTCTATTTCATTAAGGGAAGGACAGATAATATGACGTTTAGTACTGTCAAGTTAAGATATTCCATAGGCGCCTAAAAATACGTCAGTTTAAAAACGCTGACTAATTTATACAGGGTGTATCTGACATCGTAACGCAAACTTCGCGGATCGGCTACACCGCATGCCACTAATAAAATTATGATAGTCATTTATGTCGTTAATGAACGGTTACAGAATTCACAGTGGTTAAAAAAAGTGTCGGCTCGGCATTTGAACGTTGCAAGCGTGCCGCCGTGCTGGTTTGTAGGTATGACGTTGATCCCTGATGTAAACTCTATCAAATCAGCTGATAATACAGTTTTTCGAGTTTTGTTTTCATTGCGCTTTTTTGTGTAATTAGCGAATTAATTAATTTTTACTTTAAAATCTTATTGGGTTATAAAAGTATAGCAATTATGAATGGTCTAAAGTGAAAAAAACTTCATATAATTTTTTTTTAATCATGAAAAAGCCGACGAAAAATTCCACCACTGGGGGGTTCAGAATCATGTACTGGATCCATGGTACTCGTTTGTGCGTCGATGTAGATACACCCTTTATATCCTCAAAATATTTTCCTCATTCCTCCGTAACACATCCAGCTCATACCGTAACAACCGAATTCCACATAACTTCTCATTTACCGGTGACAATGCATTGAAATATACTTACGATTGGAATACGCCACTTCCAGACTCCTGGAATCCACGACGGAGAAGCCTCTCCATATGGACTTGTCTTCAATATCCACTCGGTAGAACCAGTGATGCCTTACTGGAGTATATTCCGTTGCGGACCGATTCTGGTAATAACAGAATAGGGCTTAAAAAAGTGCATAACAATTAGTGTCCGACCAAAGCTTCGGCTTCGGCTTCGGCTTCGGCTTCGGCCACCTTCGGCCAAAAGGCGAAACCTTCGGCTTCGGCCCAAAACCCGGCCGAAGCCGAAGGTTTCGCCGAAGATTCGAGCAACCGTCGGGATTGAACGAACTGTTACGAAAGACTGAGAGACAGCGCGACCGACCGGTCGTGTTTGCAGGGGCCGGGGGAGTCACCGTCAAATATCACATTGCATTGGCTTTGTCGAGTAAACAAAGACTGATTGATTGGTCTGATTGTGATTTATAAATTACTTAATAAATAAATGATTATTTTTTTAAGAATAAATCACAAAAAAAATTTATCATCTTTGAATCCACTTCCATATGAGACAGTCAATATAAACCTCCAATATTGAAGTTTCGAAATAATCTATAACATTAATTGTAGCTTGTAGACAATATTGAACAAAATTACTAAGAGCTTATAAACCTTCAGCTTCGGCTTCTGCCGAAGATTGTGGCGATTGCCGATTAATCGGCTTCGGCTTTGGCTTCGGCCGAAAATAGACCTTCGGTCGGACACTACTAACAATAAAAAAAAAAACTGTCATATTCGCATTTCAAGATAGAGGACATTTTGACCAGCAAGTGGCGTCGATTCCCTTTAGTCCACAAACTAAACTAAATTTAGGAAGAGTATAGTGCATCTCTTTCTTTCTATCTCATTAAGAAAAGGACAGAAGATACATTATAGTTTAGTCCTGTCAAGTTAGTCAGTGCCTAACATATACAACGTGTAACAAAAAGGGTATATACATACCAAGGGCATGGCATCTTTAGATGATATCAAAAGATATCGAAAGGGTTTCAACTCAAAATAAAATACTCAAAAAATTGGTACCAAATTTTCGGTTTTGTGTGTTGCTTAAAATAAAATCATAACAAACGTGGCAGAACACTACATATGTTAATAACTACTCGTTACCCGTCACGTTACTTGCCAAAATCCGATGAATGTCTTCAATATCTCTGTGCGACTAGTATGATAGTAGCCTATCACAGGTGGTGTTTTTCCTCATAACTTCCTAACACATCTTTGTGTGCATCTCTTGATAGGATTAAAAAACCCTTCCAATATCGTTTGATATCATGTAAAGATGCCATGCCTTTGTTATGTATATACCCTTTATGTTACACGTTGTATAAATTGACGCATTTTTAGTCGCCATGTTTTAAATCACGTCTAAATAGTCTATGGAGTGGATTTGACAGGACTATACTAGAATAATCTTCTGCTATTTTCGCAATGAAATAGGAAGAGATATATGTATCGAACTTAAATTTAGTTTAGTTTTTGAACGAGGGATTTGGCACGAGTATTAGCTGTAAATATTGGCCACACAAATGGGACGTGAGAAAAGAATATAATAGATGCGGAAATATTGTATTGTAAAAAGTTTCCTGACATCGTCATCAGCTACCCTGCGATATTCATATACAAGGTGGTGCTGAGAATACGACAATAAATTAAACATCGTGTACCTCAACACATTCTCAGTCTACCCATAAAAAACCATATAAATATATCCATTAGTTTAGTCACATGAAATTTTTTTTCACCTTTTCTACATGATGTACACATTGATAAGGAGCGCTTACAGGTTGATGACCGCCGTATCCAGCGGTAGGTACTAAACTTTAACAATAATGGGGCGATAAAAGCAAGTCGATACAGGATCGCGCTGTCGCCGATCAGAGGTCAGTGAACCAATATTTTAAAGGATATTCTATTCCGTTTACAATTTTTCGTGAAAGGGACGCCGCGTCTGCGCACCCTCTATTTCTCAGGACTTTTCTATGTGTCCCGCGCCTTTCATGTCCGGATGGGAAATCATCAAAATACCTACCGCTCTGAGCGGAGCGAAAGGGCGAGTCAGACTTTTACCCCTCTATTCATAAACGTTGCTTAAAGTTAACTAGTGATTAGTGAGTTTTAACTATACATTTTTGACGTTTTAATGTCACCTAACTTTAATCACTGTTTATGAATCTCTTAACCATCATAACATAAACTTACACAAAATGCCAAATGATAGAATAATGTGGATACGCAATTTAACTAACAAACTAAACACATTAATATGTAAAATCCATGAAAGAAAGTAAATATTTGGTTAACACATACTGCCAAATAAACATGTATTAAAACTACATTACGAACGAACTCAATCTATTTAATTATTCGTACTAGTAGCGCCCCCTAATGGTTATGATTAGCAACTGTGTGATCGTACTAGGAACGCCATCTGGTGTTATTTTTTTAGAAATATTTATAAAGAAAAGCTATATTTTTTATTTTTTTTTTATTGTACCTACAACAAGGCTCAAGAAAATAGGTGGCTCCTTCAGATGCCAATGTATACATTTTTACAATGGACTTCCAGAGGTGGTTCAAGATCTGAGCCTGAATAAATTCAAATCCTTCATTAAACGTAAGTTGTGTCAGAAAGCATTTTATAGTGTGAAGGATTATATTGAGGACAAAAAGGCTTGGGCTTGAGCTGCGTCCGATTTCTATACACTGATTGTTCTCTGATTTTTCCTCTTGTAGTTTTAATATGTAACTGTTAATGTTACTAATTCAAAGCCTGTATCACACACTATGTAGCCAAGCATATTGTACGTTACGGAATTGTATCGCTGACAGAGGTGTTCGGCACTTGTACAGCTACACAGGAGCTAAACTTTCCACAGATTCGGGAACACTGTTGGAGCTGCTGAACCTTGGACAAAACTATCTTAGCATTGTGTAGATTCAATTTCTTAGTATTGTATAATTGCATGGCAAACGTGTGAGCACAATGTACGAATGTGCTGTAAGGCATTTTTTTGTTGGGTTAGTCTTTTTTATTGACTTGATAGTGCTCTGGCTGTTGAGAGTATGTCATGCTCACTCAAATGTCTCGCTGATGGTGGCGTGTGTGTTGGGTCATTGGGTTCCCTTGAATATGGTTGAGCTGAATGATGCTGATCCATTCGTCATGTTCGTGAACGGACGCCGTCGGAGGGGACTGGTCATCTCTTAGCTGCCACGGCGTATTTTAATTTCTGAATTGATTTTTGTGTGTTTTCATAATGGACGCTCTCGGCGTACAATTTATTTCTGCATCGTTCTCACACGGTTGATTTCAACATGAATGATGTAATCAAATATTTGTAACAATAGCTTGAAACTTTAAAAGAGTGTCCATGGAGTTTCTTGCCCGTTCTTCTCCATAGGTACCTACTCTTTGGAATGGGCGACTAGCTTCATCTTATTGACTGACCGACCTTCTGACAATTCAAAAGTGCCTGTAACTGGTTTATTTGAAATAAATGCTTTGATTTTGATTTTGATTTGATTTTTATATTGGCACCGAAGGGCGTATCCATATTTTACTTTCGTCAAATCAAGCTTAGATATTTAAGCGCCGTAATATCCTACCACTGGTTATGTCAGACTGTTGACTTCGTATATAACATGTAAGATAAAAAAAAAAATTGCGCATCGGTCCAGGCGCCAAACTCAGAGTAATCAAAAAAATAGAATTGAGAACCTCCTCCTTTTTTTGAAATCGGTTAAGAAAATGATGAGCATATGATAAAAAGGAAAATTACTAACATAATTTCGAGTTCTAGGAATTTAAAAAGTATCTGTAAATAATATCAGTTTTATTATATTTATTATGATAGTGTAAATAGCTGCAATTTTGTAGACAAACTGACATCGGAAAAATATTGCTTATATTTTTTTTATGTTTGAGCACGAGGCTTTTAAGGTGCTGTATTTTTATATGTCTTTATTATTTACTTGTAATAAGCGTTTTGTTTGTGCGGAAGAAATACTTTTTCTTTCAAACTTGCTGGGCCAAGTCTGGCCTGGGTGGGGGTAAGTCAGATTTTTAGGGTCGAATCATCCCCGGCTATTGTGTCCTACTAACTAGGTTTAAGAGATAACTTCCCGTTTATACTTTGACTGGTAATTAAAAGAGTTCATACGTGTTCTGCGATATTTCCAGGGGGGAGGAGGCAACTGCCCCATCTGACCTCGGGTACGCCCATGTGGCCAACAGCTAATAAAAAAAATAAATATAACAAACTTATGAAGTAAACGAACATACCTCATCCAACCCGGCTACTGATTCATTAGGCTCCTCCTGTATCGTCATCCCATCGAAATTGACCGTAACCGTACCCCGGCCACTTTCAGTATGAGAGTCCTTTCTAGAAGGATCCATCGCTCCCTGTTCACCGTTCTCGTTAACAGCTTTTCTAACCTTAAAATTAGCTTCGTATATTTTAGCGCAGTGCCTACAATTCGTTAAAAGTCTATCTAAATCCATAGGTTCGAGGTCGTCCACTAATTCGACGTCGCGTTTGCTAAATTCTGGTAACGCAGTGTCATATTCTACGGTAAAATAGTTTACGTGTTTTATTGTTTCATCTTTAGGAATGGTTATGTTATTAACTGAAGTTAGATCATTCATTAGATCGATGATTTTGGTCTTTTGCTCGGAAGAAGCGTGCCTGTAGTGGTTTTGACTCTGGCTTAATTCAAAAAAAGATTTGGCGTGATCTGTTTTTGGGGGTGAACTGAAGTAGCTAGCTAGACGGCTGAAGCTTTCTGGGGGATTGTTCGTGGCTGTATCGGCAAAGAAGTTTATTGGGTCAGGCAGTTTTGGTTCGGTAGTCGTTTCTTCGGATTTTGGGGTGGTGAAGGCTACATGTGGTGGCATGATATTTGCAGGATTTTCTTCATGTTTCGATGCAGTAATTTTCGCCGTAGTTAGTTCAGGTACTTCGTCAGATTTCTCGGTGTTGAAGAGTCCAAATGGTGGCAAAATTGTTGCAGGATTTTCTTGAGCTGTTGAAGTGTTGAATGGTGAAAACGGCGGTAGCGTCGTTTTGTCCTGTTTCGAAGTTCCAAAGGCTGAAAATGGCACCATCGATTCAGATTTTCCATCAGGTGTTGCAGAAGTATATTGAGTAAGTTGTGGCAGCATCGAATCTGGCTGTTCGTCGGGTTTTGAAGTTATAAAAGCTCCAAATGGCAACATCGGTTCGGGTTGCTCTTCAGCTTTTGACGCTTTGAAAGCTGCGAACGGAGGCAAAGTAGATTCAGAACTTTCACAGGGTTTAAGAGAAGTAAAGGGTGAAAATGACGACATGGTTGAAGGATTTTCTTCAGATTTCAATGATGTGAACGCTCCAAATGGTGGCATAATAGATCCAGGATTATCATCAGCCTTGGAAGCTACATAGGCTGCAAGTGGGGGTAGAATCGGTTCCAGTTTTTCATCAGCTTTAGAACTGAAGGCTGTTAACAGTTCTGGTAACGGCGTTTCTTCATCAGCCTTAAATCCAGGAGCCAAAGAAAATTCTGGCAATTTCGTGTCCTTTTGAACGGGCTTAGGATCAAAAACGTTTGGAATCGGGGGGAGTTTCATTTTTTTCTCTTCCGGTCTCACTAGTGTGTCCTTTGCAATGTTCTGCGAGTCGTTTGCATTATCGATCCTTTTTTGGAACATTTTACTAAGTATTGGAGGAGTTGGGAAGTCTGGTAACGGCTCACTTTGCTCATCTACTAGGTTGGTTATATTAGCTTCAATATTGAAGCCTACTGGTACAATAGACTGGACTTTTGTATAGCACGGTGCTATACGTGATGAGCAATATGTGGCCAGCGATGTTGTTTTCGTCTGTGTTGTTGTATCTGGTACTTTATACTCATTCCTGATTTTTTCTTCTCTCTGTTTCGCTAAAGCAACCCTCCTTTTGAATTCCTCTTCAAAGCCTGGAGGAATGCTTGGCGTGGGTTTTGTGTTATTGTTTCTGTAGTGAGCTTCCACAGCATAGTTTCCTGTGTCAAAGTATGATACCATACTTATTGGTTGTGGTGCGATATCGTAGAATAGAGATTGGTGATCTATTCCATCGGTAGGTTCCTTTTTCTTAAATTTCTCTACTCTGTTTGTGAATGAATCTAGATCTTTTTCTGATTTCGGCTCATCATCATCCATCTCAGAAGGCTCTACAACGTATTCCTCAAAGAGTGGAAAGTCTTTACTTGCATCCTGCTCTATTGAGTTTACATCTATTTTTCCTGCTTCATCAGACTTTGAATCTTCTTCCTCTTCTTCTGCTGGCGGGGCAGAAGGCATACTCATTTGTCTAGCTAATACATCTTCATGCTGTTTAACTTCTTCTGCACTAGTGGGTACTTTATCGAAGAAGAGAGAATTGCTCCCATAGAACCCTATAGCATTCGAGTCGACATTGAAGTTGTAATCTTCCTTAAGAGCACTTTCTGTCCACCCGTACTTCATAGCTTTTATTTCAGCGACGTCTTCAAGTAGTTCAACAGCAGATTGGACCTGTAATGTCTCGATAGTTTCTTCAGTTATATGTGATATCTCGTCAAACTGTCCAGCCTCGTATTTCACCTGTTCGTTATTGGTCGGTTCCCGTTCAGATGGTTCTGTTAGAGTCATCTCAACTGGATTCGACAATTGTATTTGTGATGTCATGTTTTCTATGAGTTGGCTGGTGAGATCCTGGTCATCATCCTTGTCATTCTTGTCATCTTCTTTATTTATTTCTCGGCAGGTCTCGCATATGCTTAATTCAGTATCGCTTTCATCTTGAGCTTCTGTATTAATGTTTTCAGTCTCTCTCTGATTTTTATCATCATTGTTTTGATTGTCAGGAATATTATCTTTTATAGCTCCATTACTAGCATCAGCGTTTTCAAAGCAACTTGTGCTAGATTTTCCAGATAACATGCGTAAGTTTTTATTATTTGCGTTTTCGTCGTGTGTCGGTGTGTTGTCAAAGAAACTGAAGCTTGAATGTCCACTTATCTTATCAGCGTGTTTAGCACCATAGTTTTCTAGTTTCTGTGTGTGATCGAAAAAGCCCATGCTCGAGTTTTTATCCGAGAGACTTGTGGCTAAGTCAGCTGGAAGATATTCTTTAGATTTCTCAGCAAGTATAGTGCTCAGACCAAATAATGGTACTGATGACACGCCAAGTACAGGTACATCAGGTTTAACTAGAGTATTTAGTAAAGTATCCTTGGGGGTTTCTTTATGTTCATAAATAATCGGGCTTGAGAATAAATTATGGGACTTAATCTCGTCGTTAAGGTTTTCTTTCTTATCAGCAGGTTTATTTGTAAACAATTTGGTTTGGTTATCATTCATTATTTCATTATTGGTTTGAATCTTTGCGAATAAGTCAGCACTTTGCGGACCATGACTTATGTTTTCTGTTTCTTTTAAGCTTTTGTTAGTGCATGCGACCGATAGTTTTTCTTTATTAGACTCGTTGATTGACATTTTAGCAAATAGATCAACATTGTTGGGATCAAACATGGGTATGGGCTGTGATGTAGGTTTGTGCGTCTCATGTTGGATCTGTTCAAAAGATTCACTTATAAAAGTCCTGTCTTGGGTAACAATCGGAGCGACCCCATGTTGAGTTGCTGCTGCAGCTGCTTCAGCTGTTGGCACTTTTATAGGCTTTTGAGCATTCACGTTATACAAATCACCGAAATTCGCAAATCTTTCTTCGATCATAGTAGTACTTTGTACTAATCTAGCAACTTCAGGGCCGGCTCTAGCCACGTTTTCATCCATTTTTCTTTCAGCATTATATTCTTCATTTTCCTTAAAAGTTCTTGGTCCCTCTTGAGCATTAAATACAGTAGATTTTTCGTTAGATTCGTGGGTAGATATATCTCCTGACGGTTGTTGGAACATGGTCGTATTTATATTTTGTTCTGGGTAGACATGCTGCATGTTGCTATTAAAAGGCTTCGGATGCGTAGAATGGCTCGGATAGTCATGGCTATTAGAACAATGTCCAGCCAACGGCTGACCCTGATTCTGGAAGTTCGGATACCTGTAGTATTCGTTATTCAGGTAAATCTGATTTTGGTAATCATAATTGTACTGCTGAGTGTTATGTTGGGCGTTAGGCGCATATATTTCTAGATTTGTTTGAGCCGGTTGTGCTTCATACGGAGCATTGGAGTAAGGCTCATTTTGCTGTGTAATATGTGCAGCTGATTCTTCCTTTGTGGAGTCATTGTAAGCGGGATCAAAGAAATTGGTCACGCTATGTTGAATCTTATTGATGTCTATGCTGCTGAGCTTCGATTTCAGCGACCCAATAATTCCAAATCCTTTAGATTCTTTCTGCTCTTCTTGCTGGTCATAACATTCAGTTGTATGTCTGCTCAAATCAAATGCTGTGCCATATTGTGGTTCAGGATTCTGAACATGATGAGTGATATCAAAGTGGGAGTATCCTGAGGCGGATTGGCTGATATCATGTTCGCTCGAAGATTGCGCACTGACCGCAGAATTAGCTACATTATATTGCGGAATCAGAGGTACAGTCTCTGCTGGTTTATTTAGATCAAACGGCACTGAAGGTTGTATGTTTTGACCAATTTGCGATGGTGTAAACATTGCACCTTGGAATGTTGTAGACTCTGCAGCTGGAATAACAGGTTTGATACTGTTGCTAATAGGGCCAATTCCTTCTATAGGTCCAGAGTAATATTGAGGTCTCTTTTTATTCATCCTAAAGTTAGTAGCTCCTGTAGCCTTTGGTGGTTCTATTAAAGGTTTTGGTGGTGGCTCTGATACTTGACCTAGTTTCGGTTGCTCTTGAACTATCGGGTTGTAAAATGATGGCGCATCATTAGCAAGGGGTGGTGGAATGAAGTGTGATGTTGGCCCAATATTTGGCGCAGAACCTACTGGTGGTTGTATTGGTTCTGGAAGCGATGTCGGTTGGGCAACCGATGATGTTGGTGAGAATACATTGCTCGAAGGGGGCAGTGATGATCCAGGTCCTGAGTTTGATTTACCTTCTACTGGTATAGTAGGTGGAACAAACATTTTTGGAGCATTCTCTGGCAATGTTGAGGCAAACATTAGTGGAGCTGCTATGTTAGTTGGCATCATGTTAGATGGTGCCGAGGTCAAATTCTGTGGTGGCAATCTGGTTGGTGCTTTATTTGGCGGTGCTATGACACTAGTGGGAGGTGCCAATATTGCAGATCCGGGTGACGGTTGTTGTGTAAATTGTGCTGGCGGTGGTATACTTGGCATGTTAGCAGCCTGTAGGTCTTGATGCTGAGAACTTGGCTGTTCAGTAACCAACATTTGTGCACCAAACTCAGATTGGGAATGTATATCGTTGAAAGATTCGAGAGGCTGTGTTGGCGCTTCAACTGGATAGTTCATCGGGTCAAATGTTGGAACGAATATGTTTTCTGTACTTATTGTTTGCAGGGGTTGTTGTTTGATTACTGGATGATTAGACCCTATACGCCTTGCCACTGACGGAGGGAGGACAGACTTCCCAGTCTGACTTCCAGTTCTTTGAGTGGAAAACATTGGCGGGGGAGGTATTGCATTATTCGGAGCATTTGCACCGTGTAACTCATACGTAGCCACTGGCGGTGGTGGCAAGCGTTCTTCAAACAATTTCGGTTCCATTTCTTTTGGAACTTTAATCACTGAAGGTTGAAAATCGCTTGCTGGATTATGAGAATCACCTATTGGATTAAATATGTTGTAAGTTTCTTGTATATTTGGAGGAGTTTGTTCCGTGATATTATTAGTGTCTTGCGCTGGGGTCGATGTTCCTTCGGTAAATATATTTTCGTCATTACACGGTACAAAATAGTTATTGGCGTTTTTTGTTAGAGGGTTGAGTGCTATTTTTTGTGCTGTTTCGAAATTAGTGCCAGAACTGAGTCCTGGTATCGGAGCGTATTTCTTTTTTGTCGTTATTCGAAAGTTCGATGGACCTGTAACAAAAGAAAAATACTTCGTTAGTAAAGATATGAGACAGAAAGAGAGAAAATAGGTTTATTTAGTGGTAAACATGATGCAAAAAGAACAAAAACCCCAAAAAATATGAATACATTCTTGCGTGGAGTACTGCAGCCACATTTGATCTGGTGATGCAAAATGCCACCTGGCAACATTGGATTCGCTGGAGAGGCGGCGAAGGGGCTAATTGGCGACCTAGATTTGCTTCGAAACGGTCTCCAAAGCCAGGAGTACAGGCAAAGTGTAGCCAATTTGTTGGTGTTCTACAGATCACATTTTGGAGTCTGCGAGGGAATTGTATGACTTAATTCAGCCATCTCCGTTCCATCTTCAGACGATATCCATCCTTACGTTGTTGACACTAGTACGATCCCGACGTAGCGTTTCGCCTCCTCTTTCATACCGCGTACTTTGAGGAATGGAACACTTTGCCAGCGGCGGTGTTTCCATTTGACTACAATTTAAGTGTCTTCAAGGTTAGAGTGCACAGGCTATTAATAAACTAGCGCGCTTTACCATCAACGATTGCACCACTGCTTTCCATCAGGCGGTGTTGCTGTCAAGCAATAGTTTCTAACAACAAAAAAAAAAATTGGTTGAAGGAATCATGCGACCATCATGAAGAAGATGAATCACCTACGCAAAATGGCTGTCGATCTGCATTATCCTGCGACCTTATGCAAGACTAGCGGCCGCCAGCGACTTCGTTCGCGTGGAGTTAGTTATGCTCCGCTCCTATTTGTCGCAGCGTGATGTTATATAGCCTAAAGCCTTCCTGGAATAATGGACTACCCAACGCAAAAATAATTTTTCAAATCGGACCAGCAGTTCCTGAGATTAGGGCGTTCAAACAAACAAATTCTTCAGCTTTATATATAAGTATAGATAAAACATAAAACCAATGCGCTGCTTTCCAATGTATAAACGGGTCCCTATTACAAAATCTCAAGTGTCCGTCTGACTGTCACTAAGCTGTATTTTTTTTTTTATTATAAACTAGTGCTTGGTCGCAATTCCCGCCTGATGGTAAGCAGTGATGAAATCGTTAATGGTAAAGCGCGCTAGTTCATTAAGAGCCTATTCACTCAAAAAAACTGAGTGAATAGGAAGGAAGATTTCAGTTGAGCGAGTGATGCAATGTTAAACCTAACAACACGACCAGCTTAGCTGCGCAAGAGGGCTATTGATCTGGAGACCCATCACGACCAAACTCCCGACGCAACAACTCTCAGACTCGTCCTCCGTACGGCTTCACCAGACGTCATGCCGGAACACGACGAATCGCTTGGCGGCAAGACTTTGTCTGGTGGGTGGTAACTTCTGCCGGGAGCCGATGTTATGGCCTACAACCGAGAAAACCTCATGATGAAGCATGATAGCTACCGTCAAAATTCACATTCACAGACGGTGTATATCTGTGCCGTTATAACAACAAAACAGAATAAATTCAACCTCAACTCTTGATCAATGGCCTCTGCGGAATATATACCACAATTTTGCCAATAACACGTGTTACAAATTATAGAAATTCTTTGAAAATTTTATTTCAAAATAATGGCGGATATCGCCAATGACAGTTGAAAAAGACGGCCGCGTGAACCGTCTATGAGGAAGGTTTGATGCAAAGTCATGATGTGGCCGCTATGCTGCGATATTTCAATGTTCTTTATGAATTATTTACTGAATGCACTTTATACTACATAAATCACGCGCTTTTATTTAGTAAACGACATTATAAATAATTTTAAAAGTCCCATGAAAAATGCGCGTGACACTCATCTTAGCTTTCCAGTTAAAACTCAAAGATATTTTCAGAGGTCACAAGTTTCAGACACGAAAACCGACCTTGTTTATGGTCATCGTTTCGATTTACACCGTTTCAAGTTACGTCGAACAATATTTTCACACTATTCCTCAAAAATACGTCAATTGTTTTGATTCCGATAGAATTCATCTTTCACGAGGTCAATGTCCGTGTGGCCGGCTACTAAGTAATTGCTTTTGGTCGTGGAGGGTCTCCACATCAATCTCCCTCTGGCGCAGCATCGTTGGTCGTGTTATTGGGACTAACATTGCACTGCCTTTTTTTTTCTGGGTGGAAATCCTCATAGGATGTCCGCCGCCCTGGGGTGGGCGACGGGGTCTGTCAGACTTTTACTGACTAAAACCACCCCAGTATCTCTTCTATCACGAGCGCAAGTGGAGCCGCGGGAGTCTAAATTCTTCCACGGCCCCACCCTCTCGTGCTGGCCCGGTCTGTCCGGGCCTCGTCTCCTGCACGGGGTAGTGGGGTGTTAAACTACCCCGTGCATCACCTCAGAGGCGCGCGCCGACACTCGCACGCGCTTCCGCCTCGGGGTCCATCGAATAGGGGGCGGGGACTTCCTCATGTCCCTCGCCCCTGGACCCATTCATGGGGGGCGGAAGAGGGCGTTATCCGCCCTTCTTCGGCGCCCGGTGCGTCTTCTGCGGCCCGGGAAGGGAGTTGAGAACTCCCTCTCCAGTTCCGCAGCTTCCTTCTGCGACATCACGTCCTCGCAGAAGGACACCACCGCGTCCCACGACACTGCGCTACCGACCATCCTCCGAACATTGCACCACCTCGCTCAACTGCCGTTTTCCTTCCTATTCTCTAAGGTTTTTGAGTGAATGGGCGTAATAAACTAGCGCGCTTTACCATCAACGATTGCATCACTGCTTACCATCAATCAGGCGGGATTGCATTCAAGCGCTAATTTATAATTATTAAAAAAAAAAATGATTTTACCCGATTTAACTTCTATATAGATAACTTGAACGACGAAGTCAAACTGTACTAAATGACAGACAGTTTACATTAGTTTTCCGATAAAGTGCGTAAACCAGTTATCATAATATGCATACATTAATGATATTCCTTACTTAATTGGTTCCTAGTTCTACTGGTTGTAATTGAAACCACCTGTGCTACTACAGATTGATAACGTACGAGCCTAAAGCCTATTATCCACGATGCTGTGGTCTATTTTTTTTTATTAGTTATAAACTAGTGCTTGACTGCAATCCCGCCTGATGGTAAGCAGTGATGCAATCGTTGATGGTAAAACGCACTAGCTTATTAAGCCTATTCACTCAAAAAAACTGAGTGAATAGGAAGGAAGACGGCAGTTGAGCGAGGTGATGCAATGTTTAACCCAACAACACGACCAACGATGTTGCGCCAGAGGATGATCTGGAGACCCTCCACGACCAAACTCCCGACACAACAACATTAGGCACATCGTACCCGGCACACATCGCAACACAACTGCTCAGACCCGTCCTCCGTACGGCTTCACCAGATATTATGCCGGAACACGACGAATCGCTTGGTGGCAAGACTTTGTCTGGTGGGTTGTTGCCTACCACCGAGATGTTCCAATGTCTTTTTAATATCATAAATAGTAAGTATTATGTATTGTGGTTAGTATTATGTATTTATTTAAGTATACTTATATATATATATTTATTTTTAGTTTACATGTTTAAGTATATTTAATATTATTACTTTAATAGTTATCATATTCATATTTAATTTGTTCCTTGTTCTTACACACTATTATCTACATTTCTGTTTTACTTCTCCTTCCGCAGGTCTGCTGGAAGAAATTTCTTAAGAGATAAGCAGCACCTTTGTACTCAGTTCTTAATTTTGTCGTATCGCTGTGTATTTTATTGTGTGTACATAAATAATAAAAAACTTTTTTACAAAAAAACTACCGACTTCCAAAAACCACTACAAAGTGAAAAATAACTAATTTCGGAAGTCGATGTCAAAAAACGAATATACAAAACCAAAGACACCGACTTCCGAAATTAGTTATTTTTCACTTTGTAGTGGTTTTTGGAAGTCGGTTGTTTTTTTGTAAAAAAGTTTTTATTTTACACTTTTTAGTTGTTAAAAGTACTATGTATTCAGTTGCATCCGGTCAGACTGGAAGCTGACGCAAGTATAGTTGGGAAACGACGTAATTTTGTTTACTTTAATTTTTACCCGTACCTTAGTATTCCCTCAACTGCCTGTGGTATTCATCATCAAATTTACTGCAGACCATTATTATAACCCAATGGGTGCAAAGGTCTCATCAATATAAATGAATGAAGTCCAACTACAAAGTAGCTACTGTAAACCGTTGAGGAGTTCCCGGAACTGGCCTTTGTCTTCATCATGAGAGCTCTTATGACAGTCACAACCCATCTAGGTGTAAAGTTCTTATCAATACAAATTAATCGAGCCCAAACACAAGGTAGCTGCTGTGAATTGTTGAGGAGTTCCTTCGACTGTCTCTCAGCTCCATCATCAGATCTACTCCAGACCTTTATTAAATTGTAGTGCTTTAAAATACTCAATGAAAATGCTAAGAAATGCACTAGTCGACCCTGCCAATTTTGAAAGCTTCCCTTGTTTTCTCTGGTCATCTACCATCAAACCCTGATATCCTTATCATGGGACCACGTTGGGAACGTCTTCTTTCCAACAGAAAAAGAATTATCAAAATCGGTTCATAAACGACGAAGTTATGCGCGAACAAACAGAAAAAAAAAGCATATATACGGTCGAATTGAGTAACCTCCTCCTTTTTGAAGTCGGTTAAAAATAAATAAATTAGTGTTTGGCCGGGCTCCCGCTTGTTGGTAAGCAGGGATGCAATCGTTGATGGTAAAACGCACTTGTTTGTTAAGAGCCTATTCACTCTAGCCTTGAAGACTCTTAAATTGTAACCAGACCTGAAGGCCGTCTCAGGGAAATTTTAAATTTTTCTAATCCTTAGATTACGTGGTTTAAAAGACGAGGTGAAACGCTTCGTCTAGATCGTAGTGGTGTCAACAACGTAAGGGTGGATGCTAGTCGCACGATGGGTCATCCGATGATGGCAGAATTAAGTCATGCAATGTTGTTTTTAAATAATTATAAACTAGTGCTTGACTGCAATCCCGCCTGATGGTAAGCAGTGATGCAATCGTTGGTGGTAAAGCGCACTAGTTTATTAAGCCTATTCACTTAAAAAACTTAGGAATAGGAAGGATGACGGCAGTTGAGCGAGGTGATGCAATGTTAAACCCAAGACCAACACGACCAAACGAAGCTGCGCTAGAGGGAGATTGATCTGGAGACTCTCCACGACCAACAACAACATTTGGCGCATCGTACCCGCCACACATCGCAACACAACTGCTCAGACCAGTCCTCCGTACGGCTTCACCAGACATCATGCCGGAACACGACGAATCGCTTGTCGGCAAGACTTTGTCTGGTGGGTGGTAACTTCTGCCGGCAGCCGATGTTATGGCCTACCACCGAGTAACGCCCCCCTCACATACTCCCCTCGCACTCTCTCCAAAATGCATCCTATATAATACCGACAGGCTGTGTACTCTGCGAAACCTGAATATAGTTTATCCAGCATAAACAACTGAATCGATTTCAATAATTTTTACACCATGTTATATTTTTTACCCGACTACGGCAAAGCAAAAGGAGGGTTATGATTTTGACAGGCTATGTATGTACGTATGTTCATCTGTTCCCTCGTAACTTCTAAACTACTTATCAGAATTCCATAAATGACATATCATTAGAAGCGTCTTAATTGTCTAAATGTTCATGTTTGGTAAGGCGTAGTCACACGTTACATATACCTACCTACCGTAGCACCTTGACAACGTGTGACTACGCCTTACCAAACATGAAAATTTATCTCTACATAGTGAATATTGCATACTTCAGAATAGTATTGTATGACATTATTGTCAATTTACAACGAAGGCATCTTGGTAGAGTCTACTGTGTCCATTTAATTGCAACTACATTAGCAACTTTGTTCAGTTCAGTATTCTGAAAATCTTGTTTTATACTTTTTCAGTGTCGTTTTTTGTAGTAGGTGGGTTTTAGTTTTTTTACTTTTTATTATTTCATAAATACATTTAGAAATTGTTGCAGAGTGGTTACCGAGCGGTTACGATAGATCATAGTACTTGCGCTGCGCGCCACAGCTGACGACAGAGGTCAACGCACCGCGCTCGCCCGTCCGAGCAGAGCGTGAACCATATTTTTGTTGGGACAGCCAAGTAGGATAACTTTGTGGTTTTTCATGATATCTTTTTGAAATTGTGTACATAAATTCTTTACATAAAAATATTAGACACGTGTTTCGGGTTTCGCATAAACAAAAAATAACGTTGTATACTACAATCTATACTCTATACTAATATATAAAGCTGAAGAGCTTGTTTGTTCGCGCTAATATCGGGAACTACTGGTCTGATTTGAAAAATTATTTTTGCGTTGGATAGCACATTAATCCAGGAAGGCTTTAGGCCATATAACATCATGCTGCGACCAATAGGAGCGGAGCATAACTAACTTTACGCGAACGAAGTCGCTGGCGGCCGCTAGTCTTACAATATACTGTTAATGTGTGTTCAAGACATAATTTCTTGTAAAGTTGTCGGCGTGCTCGATAGATGGCGTTGGCGTCGATTTAGAAGTCGCTATGGTTTCGTTACCGTGTGTAGTATATAAGTTAAGCTTTTTTTTTAAATAAATGATTGTTCAAACGAGAGATCGAGAGTCCGAGAAACTGAGATCGAGAGATGGAGTGAAAGAGATTTTTTTTTTATTATTGATAAACCAGCGCTTGACCGCAATCCCGCCTGATGGTAAGCAGCCATGCGATCGTTGATGGTAAAGCGTGCTAGTTTATTAAGAGCCTATTCACTCTAGCCCTGAAGACACTCAAATTGTAGTACGACGGAAACATCGCCGCCGGCAAGTTGTTCCAGTCCCTTGATGTACGCGGTATAAAGGAGGAGGCGAAACGCTTCGTCCGGATCGTAGTAGTGTTAACAACGTAAGGGTGGAAACTCGCCGTACAACGGGTCGTCCGATGGTGGAACGGAGATGGGGGAATTAAATCATGCTATCGAGAGCAATCAGATCAGTACACAGTGGTTTTATTTACAACCCTCATTAATGTACCAACAGGTCAACCTCCCTAAATACCATCGGGGTATTTAACAATGTGTTACCCAAAGACGGAGTATTTTGGTACAGTTATTGATGTTGGTCGAGTTAGAACCACATTTGTTTAAAGTAGTGCCGTGGACGATAGGCCTAAGTCATCGGGATGATTGCGAAGAGATAATAACAACTTTCCCTATCTAGTAATCAGTTTAAAAGCAATTAGCTACTACTGGAACAAGGATCGGGTTACAGCATGGAGCAAATATAGAGAGGAGGCGGCCTAAGTAACTGTGCACTGTGATTCTCAATAGGCCCTGACGTCATCATAGTGGGCGTGGCCTTTATTCAGTGTACTGTAGTCGTTCGTTCTGTGCACAACGGAGGTTTATCGTGTTATTTTCATATTATTAAGTAAAAAAGGATGAAATGTTGTGTTTTATCTTGTAAAAATTACTCGGACAGACGTTCTGGTGCTACGAAAGGCATCACATTTCACGTGTAAGTAATTTTATTCATAATTTAAAAGAATAGTTCTAGAAAAATCTCTTATCTTGTGGGCGTGTTCACTTACGTTACGTTATACTTATTCTACTTGACAATAGATGGCGACACTTTATGTCATAGAAATTAAAATAAATAGGTAATTAGAGCAGTATTAATATAGTTTAATAATCATACGTACTGAAATTTGTTCTACTGACATACCTAAAGACTTTTTAGCCGCCAAAATATATTTTTTACAGTTTTTATAAACATTTTTAAACATGCCCGCCATCTATCTTCATCCCTTGAATTTAACAAAATGACAGGGTCGTAATTAGAATCCAATTATTTTACAGAGTGTTCCACGGCTATGGAAAGTATTTTTAATAAAATATTTAATACTCAGGAAATGAAAATAAACCTCCTTTAAATTAAATACACTATTCTCTATTTAATCTACATTATCGAAAGTACTTCCACTTCGTGAGACAACCATCATAAAAGTTTTTGTTTAAATTATGTATGATTTAGATTTCTATTCGAAGAGATACCTACTTAAACAGCAGTGAATCACTAAAATTAATAGATAAGACTGGACTCCGACAAAATATACAAAGATTTGTTCTTGCCATTTTAATAATAAAGACTTCTTGGTGACAAAAAAGGACTTCGAAAATTAAATTAAAGAAGGGAACATTATCTTGTATAAAACTAGATATATCGGTTCGTTTCAATGTTGTTTGTATTTACCAGTTTCAATTATTTTGGGAGAATGAATTAATTTAATATTATTTTGTTTTATTCTTTATGTTATAGCTTGAAAGAAAATTACAAGTGATTTATATGAATTTTTGATACTTCATGACTGGCCTAGAAAGAAAAAATTAAAGCAAGAAATAGAACAACTTCATAATTATTGGTTTTTGTAGCGAGAGCCTGCGTAAGTGTCTAGTACGAAAACTTAAAAGAACAGAAAACATTGATAAAACAAAGTAAAATTGAAAAAAACATTGTTATACATAAGTTAAATCTCCACAACAATATCAATAACCTGAGTCTAATCAAACCATAATCTAACTTAGTCCTTTTATATCATTCATAAAACTAAATACAGTTAACGATCAGGTTACTGCATTACTCAATAATCTGCATTCTTATAATTAGTTAAAAATAAACGTTATGAATTTATACACAACACAACATTTGTATTTATAAGACCTATGATATGTACCTGTGTATCACAAATAAACTATTTGATTTGATTTAAACATTTTGCTTTAGGTAAATCAAATAAGTACTGGTATAAAATTTAGATGCTCACAGGCCCGTGTAAATGGAATTTATAGTTGTATATCCTCAACTATCATCATCATCCCAGTGTTAATCCCAGTCGCATCCGAAGCCTTTTCAGCTTTGAAGTCTGGGGTCCGCTTTTACCAGTCCAACTGCTGATATGGCTAAACTTCGACATTTTCCGTGAAGCGACTGCCGCCTGACCTCCACAACCCGAAGGCGACATCGAAGCAAAATATATATATGTATATCCTCAACTATCTACCTACATATTTATATGAGATAGGTTCCTTCACAGTTGGGGGGTGAGGATTCCATGTTTTCGGTACATGGCGCTCCGTGTAAATAGCACTGCACGCGCCATCTGTAGTATATTCCTACATAATAGTGTTTGTCAATAAAATTTAGTTCGATATAATTTGTTTATTATTTGTTCTGCCTCTGAAATTAACATTACTTGACCACACACACACACAGCTTCATTCGCATCATGCTACTTTTGATTAAGGAAAGTATTACTTGTTTACATAAAAGGTAATGGTACCAAAATTCTGAGTACGTCCCTGTAGTAGTAGATGTTATGACATCTAGCGTGAGGTAGTTAAACTACGTAGTAACATCAAATTCAAAAAGAAGCAAGCAGTTTTGCTTTTGACCGGTAGATGGAAAACAAAAAAGGGGGCAGTATCTAACAAAATCCCACCCACTTTTTGCACCCCTCATCCCGCAAATTGTCACGCGTTGTTTCTTGAAGAAATCTAATTACAACACCTCCTCTCTATATTTGCTCCATGGGTTACAGGTCCAGTTTCAATATGCCGTCTTCTTAACGTGTCTTTTGCATCTAAATTGACTCGGCCCAGAGCTCGGACACTTGTTGGGCGCCATTATCAGTATCCATCGGTTCCTGTTAAGTGCAGCTGATAGAACACTCAGGATATGTTCTTAAGTGTCTCCCTCGTTTGTGTTGTAATTGCGTAAGATACTATTATTATTATTAACTAGGGGCCGCCAGCGACTTCGTTCGCGTGGAGTTAGTTATGCTCCGTTCCTATTGGTCGCAGCGTGATGTTATAGGCCAAAGCCTTCCTGGATTAATGGGCTATCCAACGCAAAAATAATTTTTCAAATCAGACCAGCAGTTCCTGAGATTAGCGCGTTCAAACAAACTCTTCAGCTTTATATATGACGGCGCGTGACTGGTTAATTTTGGATATTGTGATCTGTTTTATCGTATCAGTATCAATTGACCGTAAATATTACTCTACTATTTTTTTTTTTAAGTCGATTAACCGGTCGGTATTCGGATAAATTATGATTTTTAATATGAGCGGGTAACCCCGAATAGAGCAGTAGGCGTGATTTGAAGGGGTTGGACTGTCATATCATTGACAACTGCCGACGGAAAAGCACGTGCTCTAACCTATTGGCTCGTATCTGTTTTAATCTGAGATTATCATTGTAATCCCTTAATATTAAAGTGATCTAAGTGTCTGTACAGTTAAAATAATAAGAATCGAACATCACACTATAGTTATTGTTCAACGTTTTCTCGAAATACCGCCCACGATGCGTGCTCATGCGGATGAGAAGAGAACTCAATTATCCGGAACCTCTGGCCACGCCTTCCTGACAGTTTTCCCCTACATATATTAGTATAGATTTGATTCATTTTGAAGAATACTGCCAATCCATTGCTCCATGTTCGATAAGTTTATCTGCTTAACAACGTAAATAACGCCATGGACGTGACAGTGTGTTACGCAATTGCCCTGGTGGGTCCGAAGTAAAGGGCACCAGTTCATTAAGAGCCTATTCACTCCAGTCTTGAAGACACTTAAATTGTAATCAGACGGAAAGACCGCGGCAGGCAAATAGTTCAGTCACACTACAATTTGAGTGTCTTCAAGGCTAGAGTTCCGCTCTAGTGCTCTTAATAAACTAGCGCGCTTTACCATCAACGATCGCATCACTGCTTACCATCAAAAAAAATTGGAGAGGCCTGTGTCCAGCGTGTATCATCATTATCATCAGCCTGTAGTAGTCACTACAGGCGGATGATAATGACGATGTGATGGTGATAGCTATTTATTAATTTATCCTATAAAAACTTCGAAAAAGAGAGAGAGAGAGCTGCTAAATGTTCATATCACTGACGGATAGCTAGTTATGATAAGTCTTGAAGTAGAGGCGTGCGGTCAGTTTTCTAACCTGCGCCTGCGCCCCGCTGTCTGGCAATTACGTTGGCAATCGACTGCGGACCGGCAATGTGGACAGTTTCCATGGTCGTATACGACACGTTAATATTTTAGGCATGTAGTAAATATAAACCTGTCAAGTGCGAGTTGGACATTAAAACGAAAACAACCGTCATCCTTCCTATTCCTAAGTTTTTTAAATGAATCATCATCATCATCATCAACCTATTATCGTCCCACTGCTGGGCACAGGTTTCCTCTCATACAGAGAAGGATATTATCTCTTCGCAATCATCGCAATAAGGCTCATCGTCCACGGCACTGCTTTAATTTTTTTTTTTAATGAATTGGCTTAATAAACTAGTGCGCTTTACCATCAACGATTGCATCACTGCTTACCATCAGGCGCGATTACAGTCAAGCACTAGTTTATAATTACAAAAAAAAACTGTTTTTAGATCTGTTGTTATTACGGCAAAAGAAATACATGATTTGCGGAATTTTCAAGTTACAGTTATAGTGTACTAGCGGCCGCCAGCGACTTCGTTCGCGTGGAGTTAGGTATGCTCCGCTCCTATTGGTCGCAGCGTGATGTTTTATAGCCTAAAGCCTTCCTGGATTAATGGGCTATCCAACGACAAAAGAATTTTTCAAATCGGACCAGTAGTTCCTGAGATTAGCGCGCACAAACAAACAAACTCTTCAGCTTTATACAACGTGTAACAAAAAGGGTATATACATACCAAGGGCATGGCATCTTTAGATGATATTAAACGATATCGGAAGGGTTTCAACTCAAAATAAAATACTCAAAAAATTGGTACCCAATTTTCGGTTTAGTGTTTTTCTTAAAATCAAATCATAACAAACGTGGCAGCACACTACATACGTTAATAACTAGTCGTTACCCGTCACGTTACTTGCCAAAATCCGAAAAATGTCTTCAATATTTCTGTGCGACTAGGATGATAGTAGCCTATCACAGGCGGTGTTTTTCCTCATAACTTCCTAACATAAAGAGATAGGATTAAAAAGCCCTTCCAATATCGTTTGATATCATGTAAAGATGCCATGCCTTTGTTATGTATATACCCTTTATGTTACACGTTGTATATTAGTATAGATAGATAAGTGTCAGTTACAGGTATAGGTTCTTAAGATACAGCCTGTTGACAGACAAGGAGTAGAGTCAATGGACTAATAGAGATCCGTTTTTATTTCTTTTTGTATGGAAAATAATCATCTATCTTCATGATGTGCTGACATCTCATTGAGGAGCGCGTAGAACACATCGCGCCGCGGAATTAGGTCTAGTCCTTAGTCCGGTCCGGGTGGACCGCGCCTAATATGGCTAGAAGTTGGTTGCCGTCTCCCGACATCCAGGGCGCCCTATACGGCGACGTGAGGGCACAGAGATTGCCTCTGACCCTACCTCATGCGCTTCGCCTACTCCTTTCCGATCATTACTGCTTCGCAAAAGAAGGTGACAGCCTCCAATACACTCTCCCTACCATGGCCTGGACCAGGACCAGATGGGAGAGATCACCGCTCGCCGAAAGATGGCTGACTCAGATTGGTAGATCACAAATCCCGTGTAACATAGGACACGCACATTCAACTTCAGCCTCGGAGCTATAATTTCACGCGACAAGCCATTACTCCTAAAAAGCTGTTCCTAACACGTAGGGAAGGAAAATGTCGCCTGTGATTCTGGTATTCTTTACGATTTAGTGAATCGGCAATGGAACGAAACTTTCGAAATGCATAGAGGACCAACATTCTCTCTAGGGACAGAGAGGCATAGAGGATGAACACCCTGCAATTATCTTTTTTGTATTTTTATGTCATTGTTTGGTATGTTGCAAGGAACTTCTATGTAAACTGGAATGTGAACTATCGATCAAAACGCGGTCCGAGGGAGATAGCTTCACAGTAGCCTTCTGTCCTTGTTGTGTAGGGTGACTATTATAATGGAATTTATAAGGAATGTACGTAATTTTTTATTTTTCACTTATATTACCTGAGTTTTAATGAACATTTAGGCATGGATGCGAACTTTTTAATTACATTATTGAATTTTAAAAATGGTTGAATAAATTGATGATGTACGGACGACAGCAGGTCAATCTATCCGAAACTGTACTTTTAGATAAATAAAATCATCATCATCATCTCAGCGTTAATCCCAGTCGCATCCGAAGCCTTTTTCAGCTTTGGAGTCTGGGGTCCGCTTTTACCAGTCCAACTGCTGATATGGCTAAACTTCGACATTTTGCACGGAGGCTGTCAAGACAGATCGTACTGTTTCCTACAAATAAAAGTCCCATCTTTTCTTCAAACGTGTCTTCCAACAGACAGTTCTGTGAAGAAGTATTTGGCAGCATTCCTAAAAATTTATTGATGTAGTTATAAATTATGTCCATCATTTTTTTTTTTTTTGTTAAGCAGTACTTAGTGGCATAAATCGACATTCGCCTTAATGCTTCCTGATTTAACACCTCAATTATTTAACATGACTTTTTGACCTTAAGAATCACTAGTAAACGGACACAGCTTTGTTTGCGTATGTTAATAATTTTATTACGTCTAGATCTATCTTCAGTTTTGTTTGAGGGCAACATATTTATCACTAGCGGCCGCCAGCGACTTCGTTCGCGTGGTACAGTTATGCTCCGCTCCTATTGGTCGCAGCGTGATGTTATAAGCCTAAAGCCTTCCTGGATTAATGGGCAACGCAAAAAGAATTTTTCAAATTCGACCAGTGGTTCCCGAGATTAGCGCGAACAAACAAAAAAACATACAAACAAACTCTTCAGCTTTATATATTAGTATAGAAGTATAGATATAGATTTGTCATGTCAAGAGCAGCGGTGGCGTATTGGTCGCCAGAGGCGTCAGAGCGCTGGGATCCACGAGACTCTTATAATAATAATAAATAACAATATAGGCTTAATATAGGCTTGCCAAACATATTTAAAGCTGCTTATATGTGTACGGATTTTTAATAAATTGACTGGTGGCTTAGAATTGCTAAATACAAGTTATTTTATTAAACGGAAATTGAGTGGATGAGTAAGCTAAAATAACTTTTATAGTCTGCAACAGTTCTTCGACATAAAATTTTGGTTAAGTACTTTTTTATTCTTTTCGAATTTGCATGCTGCGTCTAAGCTCGGCAAAACAGGTTTGTGTTACTTTAACTGTGGACCTGTTATACCAAGTTTTTTGAGAAAATATATATTAACACAACGTTATTTCTTGTTTATTCGAAACCCGAAACACGTGTCCAATATTTTTATTAAGTAAAGAATCTATGTACAAAATTTCAAAAAGATATCATGAAAAGCCACAAAGTTATCTTACTCGGTTGTCCCAACAAAAATATGGTCAACCCACCGCTTGCCCGCCCGCGACTGCAGCTGCGCGGGTGTCTGTCTCACTATGCTTCTAGTTCTACAATCTACCGTCAACTAAGTTGTGGGCTCGGTAACCATATTACTACAATTTCTAAATGTATTTGGGAAAAATAAAACATAGTGTAAAAATTATAGGATTCGATTCAGTTGCTTATTCTGAACCAACTACAGTAGGACCTCGGTAATCCGGACTCCCGCTCGTTCGGTGATCGCTGTAATCCGGCCGGGCAATGGGATTCGTGGGGTAAGCCGGTGAGGGTAGGTGTCATGCATGCACCAATTTTTTATTATTATTATTAACCAATGCGCCGTCTCAGTGTTTTGTTTATCGCTTTTGGTGTAATACATACAGGATGTATCTGACATCGTAACGCAAACTTCGCGAAAAGGCTAAATGGCATGCCGCTAATAAAATTATGATAGCCATTTATGTCGTTAATGAACGGTTACAGAATTCAATGTTTAAAAAAAGTGTCGACTCAGCCTTTGAACGTTGCAAGCGTGTCGCCGCCGCGTGTGTGGTGTCAATTTAGCGGGCATGCTAACGAACGTAAAGACAAAATTGCTGATTAAAGAAATGTTAGATAAAGGTGACAGCTACCCTGCCATTGCTCGGAAGTTTGGCATAGGCAGGTCAACTGTAGGCGACATAAAGAAACCAAGGTTAAAAACATGTGTTTTATTGACATTAAAAACGTGGCATACTATAATCCGGACGCTTCGATAATCCGATAAGGGTCTTCTTGGTTGTTGTTGTTGTAAGGGGTTGTTTATCGTGGTCCTTGCACTAGCAAGTGAAGAAACACGGGTGGGTTTTAGTCAGTAAAAGTCTGACACGCCCTTCCGCTACACCCAGAGCGGGAGAAGTCATTTGAAAATTTCCCATCCCAAACAAAAAAAAAAAGGGTCTTGTTTTGCCTCTCCGGATTAACGAGGCCCTACTGTATTTTCAGGTTTAGTATTTTTTTTTTTTTTTTAATAGTTATAAACTAGTGCTTGACTGCAATCCCGCCTGATGGTAAGCAGTGATGCAATCGTTGATGGTAAAGCACACTGGCTTATTAAGCCTATTCACTCAAAAAAACTGAGTGAATAGGAAGGAAGACGGCAGTTGAGCGAGGTGATGCAATGTTTAACCCAACAACACGACCAACGATGCTGCGCCAGAGGATGATCTGGAGAGCCTTCACGACCAAACTCCCGACACAACAACATAAGGCACATCGTACCCGGCACACATCGCAACACAACTGCTCAGACCCGTTCTCCGTACGGCTTCACCAGACATCATGCCGGAACACGACGAATCGCTTGGCGGCAAGACTTTGTCTGGTGGGTGATAACTTATGCCGACGGCTGAGTATAAAGTAAAAATATCGTTGTATATATAATTACTAGCTTTCCGCCCGCGTGGAGTTCGGTTATATCGCGCTTTTTAGATTTCCCTCGGGAACATCAATTTTTTCCGGGATAAAAGGTAGCCTATTTTCTTTCTCAGGGTCTAAAGATTGTCTGTGCCAAATTTCATCTAAATCGGTTGAGAGGTTTAAGCGGGAAAGCGTAACAGACCGACAGAGTTACTTTCGCATTTATAATATTAGTATGGATTAGTATGGATTTGAACGCAGGAGTACAAAATAATTACCGAGTTATTAGATAACACATACATACAGACGAACTTTCGCACGTGACATTAGTGTTTGTCGAAACCACGGTTCATGGTTTCCATTGACCTTTCAAAGGTCATGGCGTTTACCGTGAGAACAAAACACCATGCTTTGGTAACTGATACTTAAAGTTGCAGATGGGATTTGTATGAATGTACGGACGACAGCGCATCAAGCTACTAAAATCTATCAGATTTCTTTATTAGATTTTTTTTTTAATAATTATAAACTAGCGGTTGACTGCAATCCCGCCTGATGGTAAGCAGTGATGCAATCGTTGATGGTAAAGAGCGCTAGTTTATTAAGCCCATTCACTTAAAAAAAACCTTAGTGAAAAGGAAGGAAGAGGGTTATAGTTGAGCGAGGTAATGCAATTTTAAACCCAACAACACGACCAACGATTCTCAGCTAGAGGGAGATTGATCAGGAGACCGTCCATGATCAAACTTCGACACAACACAATCTAGCGCATCGTACCCGGCACACATCGCAACATAACTGCGAAGACCCGTCCTCCGTACGGCTTCACCAGACATCTTGCCGGAAAACGACGAATCGCTTGGCGGTAAGACTGTCTATAAAGTATAAAAAGTATTTACAGAAAAAGTATTAAAATAAAACTCACCAAAATTCGGAATCTCCTTCGGCGGTGGTGCAACTTCCTTTACTATATCTTCTGCCATCAATACCGTATCCACCGGAAAGTTCTGTTGTCCTACAAACCCAGGTGCGGACACAGGGCTCTGGGAAGGCACATCTTGGGTTTGATACTGTCTCTCACTAGGAGTTTGCTCCCTACTTTTGTAGTTCAGCATATTTGAAAATGAGCTGAATACAGCGCTAGCTACGTGAGGCAATACCGTTGGCAGCTGAGAGAAATTCTGAGCTATATGAGCCGTCAAACTCTGCTGCACATCAACATTCTTCTCGTCGTTTAAATTTATTTCTTCTAGACTTTCTTCTGTAGCCGCTAAATTAGCATTCTGGTCTGGATTACTATTGATAGGTGCGCTCACATATCTCGTTCCTTGTAATCTTGCAAAATACTCGTTTACGTCAAAATCGTCTTCGGATTTCATTGAAGCCTTTGACACGGTTGATGTTGTAATTTCGGGTGTTTTGTCATATTGCGGTGGTTGTGGTTGGTCTAGTGAAGTGGGGTGAGCAGATAAAGTAGTAAGAGGTGAAAACACATTGGTGTTTGAGTCGCCTGATGGGAAATTAGTAAACTCATGTTCGGAATGCCGCAGGGTTTGAGCGTTGGACCCGATTTGGTGATCTGTAACAATGAAAAGTATTTCGTTAGTTATATTAGAATAATTGAGAGAATAAGTACTAACTTCCTGCTACAGCTGAAAAGGAACTTCCAAGCAAGAGTCTGGCATACTCCTCAGTCTCCCCCACAATAAAGATGAACAACATCAACTCATTTTTGCCCAGAATTTCTGTACATTCCAAGGTACATACAGAGCTTGCAGAAAAGTGATAAGGCGGCCGGTGTAAAATATATAAAGACAGCAGCCAAACCAAAGAGTTTAAATAACTACAGTGAACTAGTAACACAATTAAATTGAGAACTCTTCATCTTTCAACAATTAAGGATAGAGACATTTGCTATAGGTACACGACAGCCTTGACGAAACAAGACATCCATCTGTCGCAAAGTCCTTATGAAAACGGAAATAAAAATATATAGTCAAGGTACGCGCAAACATTCTGTTCAATTAACTTTGATATATACATAATAATTATATATTCACACCGAATCTCTTGCACACAAACTAAACTAATTTTAAGGTCATCTTTTACTTCCTATTTCATTAAGAAGATAACAAATTAGTTTAGTCCTGTCAAATTAAGATGATCATAGACTGTTTAGAGGCGATAAAAACATGGCGACTAAACATACGTCAAATTGCTTCAGACGCGGACTAATTTGATAGGACTAATATTATCTTCTATCCTTTTCTTAATAAAATAGGAAGAAAATATGCACTGAAATTAAATTAATTTTAGTTTGATTTTGAATTAGTTTGATTAATGAAGTCAGTACGGTTTAAAATCCTGGCTAGCTGTTTCCCAACTTTTATTTTCTTTGACAAGGCTGTAAAAAAGCCCATTCCAGTAATTCATTAAACAGACTTTACCAACTGCAATAATAGTTGGTTCATCGACACACTTGCTAACATCCACAAAAAATTTAAAACAGAACCTACCACGTTGTAATAAGATACAAATTCGTACTACACTTGAAAGAAAAAACTTCGCAATCGAAGATCGTATATGTGGATTTCCAATTTATGTGACATAGTTTTAAAGAGTATTTATTATACGACCTTTTATGGTTATGTGTGACTTAATTTAAAATTTTACGTAATTGGTAGGTATGGATATCTCCAAAAATGTCCATATAGTATACCAGCTTTCCGCCCGCGGCTTCGCCCGCGTGGAGTTCTGTTATATTGCGCTTTTTAGATTTCCCTCGGGAATATCAAATTTTTTCGGGATAAAAGGTAGCCTATGTTCTTTCTCAGGGTCTAAAGATTGTCTGTGCCAAATTTCATCAAAATCGGTTGAGAGGTTTAAGCGGGAAAGCGTAACAGACAGACAGACAGAGTTACTTTCGCATTTATAATATTAGTATGGATGATGTCGTGAGAAAACAAATTTAAGCACATGCTGCAATGTATTACTGATTTGGTATGGAAACCGGCATGTCAAAAATTCAAAGACCTGTGACAGCCACAAATGGTGGATTATGGCCCAAGCCCTTTCACAGAGAGGAGAACAGTGTTTTTTTTTTTATAAATTATAAACTAGCACTTGAGCGCAATCGCGCCTGATGGTAAGCGGTGACGCAATTGTTGATGCTAAAGCGCACTAGTTTATTAAGAGCCTATTCACTCTATCCTTGAAGACACTCAAATTGTAGTCCGACGGAAACACCGCCGCCGGCTAGTTGTTCCAGTCCCTCGATGTACGCGGTATAAAGGAGGAGGCGAAACGCTTCGTCCGGATCGTAGTGGTGTTAACAACGTGATGATGGAAACTCGCCGTACGACGGAACGGAGATGGGGGAATTAAATCATGCAATTCCCTCGCACACTCCCCAAAATGCATCCTATAGAACACCGAAAGGCTGGCTACTCTACGCCTGTGCTCTAGGCTTTGGAGACCGTCTCAAGTTAAATCAGGGTCACCAATCAGCCTCTTCGCACGCCTATCCACTGAATGAGAACATTTTAAGCCTAAATCCTAATCCTAATCTATACTCTATACTAACTCTATACTAATATATAAAGCTGAAGAGTTTGTTTGTATGTTTGTTTGTTTGTTTGTTCGCGCTAATCTCGGAAACTACTAGTCCGATTTGAAAAATTCCTTTTGCGTTAGATAGCCCATTAATCCCGGAAGTCATAAAGTCATAATCATATAACATCACGCTGCGACCAATAGGAGCGGAGCATAACTAACTCTACGCGAACGAAGTCGCTGGCGGCCGCTAGTAATATATAATATCTAACAAAACCCTGTTGATCCTTCCACCCTTTTGCTCGGTGGTAGCCCATAACATCGGCTGCCGGCAGAAGTTACCACCCACCAGACAAACTCTTGCCGCCAAGTGATTCGTCGTGTTGAGCAGTTGTGTTGCGATGTGTGCAGGGTACGATGCGCCAAATGTTGTTATGTCGGAAGTTTGGGTCATCAAGGATCTCCAGATCAATCTCCCTCTGCCGCAACATCGTTGGTGGTGTTGTTGGGTGCATTCTTGTAAGTAATGGAAAATAATGTCATAATTTTATAGAGAACACAACATTTTGTTTTAGGTAAAGTCGGATAACAACATCAGCCGCCGGCATAAGTTACCGCCCACCAGACAAAGTCTTGCCGCCAAGCGATTCGTCGTGAACCGGCATGATGTCTGGTGAAGCCTTACGGAGGACGGGTCTGAGCAGTTCTGTTGCGATGTGTACCGGGTACGATGTGCCTAATGTTGTTGTGTCGGGAGTTTGGTCGTGGAGGGTCTCCAGATCATCCTCTGGCGCAGCATCGTTGGTGGTGTTGTTGGGTTAAACATTGCATCACCTCGCTCAACTGCCGTCTTCCTTCCTATGCACTCAGTTTTTTTGAGTGAATTGGGCTAGTGCGCTTTACCATCAACGATTGCATCACTGCTTACCATCAGGCGGGATTGCAGTCAAGCACTAGTTTATAATAAATAAAAAAAAATAACATTGCATCACCTCGCTCAACTGCAGTCTTCCTTCCTTTTCGCTGAGTTCTTTTTGAGTAAACAGGCTCTTAATAAACCAGCGCACTTTACCATCAACGATTGCATCACTGCTTACCATCAGGCAGGATTGAGTTCAAGCACTAGTTTATAATTGTAGAAAAAAGGTGACTTATCCACAAACATACTTAGCTAAACCTGACTGAACGACTTTAGAGAATCGATTGATAGCAAGTAAATTAGCAAAGAATGTGTTTCGCTAGTAATGAGGTGGTTTTTAACAACACTTGTCTGTAAGGTAGGTAGGTTTAACGAGTCAATCGGGTATCGTCGGGAATATAAATGTCTTTAGAATTATTTTTACATGCTTTTTATTATTATTATTTTATTTTATTACTTATTATAAACCAGCGCTTGACCGCAATCCTGCCTGATGGTAAGCAGTGACGCAATCGTTGATGGTAAAGCGCGCTAGTTTATTCATCATCATCATCATCAGCCTCTACTCGTCCACTGCTGAACACAGGCCTCCTCCATGGCATACCAACAAGCTCGATCCTGAGCAGTTCTCCGCCAGCCACTACCAGCCACCTTTTTGATGTCGTCGCTCCATCTCACCCAAGGGCTTCCTACGCTACGTTTGTCGAGACGAGGTCTCCACTCGAGGACTAATCCTCTCAGCTATGGTAGTAGTGTAGTTTATTAAGAGCCTATTCACCCTAGCCTTGAAGACACTCAAATTGTAGTCCGACGGAAACACCGCCGCTGGCAAATTGTTTCAGTCCCTCGATGTACGCGGTATAAAGGAGGAGGCGAAACGCTTCGTCCGGATCGTAGTGGTGTTAACAACGTATTAGTTTCACTTGTACGTTTGCTTGCTTGCTTGTTTATTTATCCGTCTCTAACTCTTTGGACTACGAGTAAGCGGCTCATTACTGTAATAAGCGCCTCACGGTTATTTTAAAAAATATTTTTAACTTTTTAGTTTGATATTTTTTAAAAACATTTTTGTTTAGTTTTTTAAACTATATTTATTTTCAACTTTTTAATTCAATATTCTTTATCTAAAAAAAAAGAACGAACGAATGTATTGAAAACGGTGGGACATTTTACAGTAATGAGCCGCTCAGACGTAGTCCAAAGAGTTAGAGACGGACAAACAAACAAACAAGCAAACATACAAGTGAAGCTAATAAAAAGCATGTAAAATGTCCCACCGTTTTCAATACGTTCGTTCGTTTTTTTTTCTTTAAAGAATATCGAACTAAAAAGTTGACACTAAATATAGTTTAAAAAACCAAAAAAATATGCTTTTAAACAATATCAAACTAAAAAGGTAAAAATAATTTAAAAAAAAGCGTGAGGCGCTTAATATACAAAAATTATGGCACAAAGCGCCTCATGCTGTTTTTTTAAATTATTTTTAACTTTTTTTTTTTTACTAGCTTTCCGCCCACGGCTTCGCCCGCGTGGAATTCGGTTATATCGCGCTTTTTAGATTTCCCTCGGGAACATCAATTTTTATTTCAATAAAAGGTAGCCTATGCCCTTTCTCAGGGTCTAAATATTGTCTGTGCCAAATTTCATCAAAATCGGTTGAGAGGTTTAAGCGGGAAAGCGTAACAAACTTTTACTTAAAACTTTTACTTTCCCTATGTCGCTTTGTGTGATAAAATCTTTAAAACTACGCAACGGATTTTGATAAGAGTTTTTTTTATTAGACAGAGTGATTCTACAGGAAGGTTTTTATGTATATAACTTGAATCTATACTAATATATAAAGCTGAAGAGTTTGTTTGTTTGTGCGCGCTAATCTCAGGAACTACTGGTCTGATTTGAAAAATTCTTTTTGCGTTGGATATCCTATTAATCCAGGAAGGCTTTAGGCTATATAACATCCCGCTATGACCAATAGGAGCAGAGCAGTAACAAACAATGTTGCGAAAACGGGAGCTAACGCAGCCGTACATATTGCCAATAGGAGCTGAGCATGACTAATTCCACGCGAACGAAGTCGCTGGCGGCCGCTATAATATACAACGTGTATTATAGCGGCCGCCAGGCATGGCATGGCATGGCATCTTTACATGATATCAAACGATATTGGAAGGGTTTTTTAATCCTATCTCTTTATGTTAGGAAGTTATGAGGAAAAACACCGCCTGTGATAGGCTACTATCATACTAGTCGCACAGAGATATTGAAGGCATTTATCGGATTTTGGCAAGTAACTTGACGGGTAACGAGTAGTTATTAATGTATGTAGTGTGCTGCCACGTTTTTATGATTTGATTTTAAGAAACACACGAAACCGAAAATTTGGTACCATTTTTTTGAGTATTTTATTTTGAGTTGAAACCCTTTCGATATCGTTTGATATCATCTAAAGATGCTATGTATATACCCTTTTTGGTACACGTTGTATAAGAGGAACACTGATAATTTTTGAGGTTTCTAACACGAGGCTTCCGTCGACTGGGACCGCAATTAACTCGGACCGCGGTCCCAGACGCCGGATTCATAAAAAAATTATAATTTTCTTCCGGCGACTGGGACCACTCATAAATGATAACTGAAATCAAATAATGTACAGTCAAACGACAAAGTAATAATTGAGTAAAAATATTTGTTTAACCGACTCCAAAAACAGGAGGAGGTTCTCAATTCTTCGTAATCTTTTTATTTACATATGTTCACCGATCACTGTAAGACCGATGTGCAGAATTCTCTTTTTTTTTTTTTCGAAAGTGTATACTTTCCAGGTGGACCCATAGTCACCAGGTCAGGATCTGATGATGCAAGACCAGGGAAATCAAGGGGAGCTTTCAAAAATCGTAGAGGCGACTAGTACATTCTGTACCATTGATTATGAAATTAAAGGATTTAAGATTTACGAGGTAATAAAAAAAAAACTACTTACTAGATCTCTTTCTTTTCGTTGGTAGTTTTTATAGTAATGTACATCATATGCTTTTTTAGACTTTTCATTTTCTTATTTTAAAAGTTAGAGGGGGGGCGGACCAACTTTTTCCATTTTGGAAGCGTCTGTCACGCAAACTATTCGGTTTAGAAAAAAAATATTTAAAAAAAGTCGATATCGTTTTTGAAGACCTATCCATAGCTATACACCACACGTATGTGTTTGACGAAAAAAAAAATGTGTTTCAGTTCTAAGTATGGGGACCCAAAATATTTATTATTATATTTTTATTTTTGCACAAAAATCTTAATGCGGTTCACAGAATACATCTACCTACTAAGTTTGAACAGTACCTATAGCGCTTATAGTTTCGGAAAAAATGGCTGTGACATACGGACGGACAGACAGACATGACGAATCTATAAGGGTTCCGTTTTTCTTCTCAGAGCACATTGAGACGGTCCGCTCTCGTGCCGCCTTCGCTCTGGGTCAACTCCACCCCGTCCTGAACTCGCGTAGCAAACTGTCACTCAAGTGCAAATTGCGCTTGTACACTAAAAAATCCCCCCATCCAGCAGTTCATGAAACGTCTTTCCAAACGCTTCTTTGACACTGCCGCCAAGCACCGCAATCCCCTGATAGCAGCGGCTGCTAACTATACCCCCTCCACTATCTCCAAGCTTCGCCGTCCACGGCATGCCCTCACAGACCCCGACCCCATAACCCTCCTCCAAGAGGCCAATAGGGCCACCAGCACAATAAACAAAAAAAGACCGACCTACCGACCTCGCCGCCGAGGTTCATCGCGACGCGTTCAACGTAGTAGTCCCCTCCACCGTCCCTTGTCCGACGAAGACCAGCCCGCGCCGTAGCTGAGCCAGTAAATATAAATTCCCAACTATGACCTCTGAGTTTGTTTCGACGTTTCTTCTCAGAGCTAGTACTAGGAAACGCCGCGGTCATCAAACCGAATTAAAATAAAATTCGATCCAGCCGTCCCTTGCTGTTCTCTCTAGCGACGCCCTAAGCCGAGATTCGTACCCCACCCTTAGCGTGTAGTCGCTTAGTTTTAGTTGCTCTCTAGGTCAACTACGAGATGCCAAATAAAAAAAAAAAGGTTCCGTTTTTTGCCATTTGGCTACGGAGCCCTAAAAATGGCCGTTATGGCTTCACACAAAATCAGTATTACATGTGTTAAAATTTAAAAATAATGTTATAATTTTATAACATCCTTCTTTTTTTTTCTAAAGTGTCCGGTCAAATATAGCCCTAAAGCAATAGTATTCGTCGATACTCGATACGAACTACGTAAATATTTTATATGAATAATTTTACGAGTTAGAAAGAAATAGTAATATACTATCATACAATGCTATTGCCTTTGTGTGTGTTTACCTGCATATGTGAATTATATAAAAACGGGCTAGGTCAATTTATAAGCACATAGGATAAAATCATGAACATCATCTAGAACGAGTCAATGATATTCATATTCATATCAATAATTTAGATGTTTATTCGTTTGACTGTACCGATTTCGGCTTGTATAGTAGACTTTTTTTAAGTTACCTATGTGTGGCCCCAGTCGCCGGAAGAAAATTATATATTTTTTATGAATCCGGCGACTGGGACCGCGGTCCGAGTTAATTGCGGTCCCAGTCGACGGAAGCCTCTCTAACACATGTCGCAAAATAAACCCATTTTTTTGAGCTTACATTGCAAACACTGACTGAACCCTATGAGATAGATCAAGATAATGAACTACAGTATAGTAGATCATTATACGTCTACGACAGTACTAATGTTATGAATTTGTAGTAGTTAAGAAGTTACCGTAGAAAGTCAACCTTTCGTCGTTCGCCATGGACTAGTAACATCACGGCGATATAGTAAAGGGGTTAGCAGATAGAAAGGTCTACCTTTGAAGAATCGAAAACACAATTTTGAAGAGAAATAAAGAAAACACTGGAGACTACAAGACACGCAATACATCAGATAAAGATAATCAAAAAAGAAAAAAGAAGTTATCTATCTACAACGTGTAACAAAAAGGGTATATACATACCAAGGGCATGGCATCTTTAGATGATATCAAACGATATCGGAAGCGGGAAGGGTTTCAACTCAAAATAAAATACTCAAAAAATTGGTACCAAATTTTTGGTTTCGTGTGTTTCTTAAAATAAAATCATAACAAACCTGGCAGCACACTACATACGTTAATAACTACTCGTTACCCGTCACGTTACTTGCCAAAATCCGACAAATGTCTTCAATATCTCTGTGGAACTAGTATGACAGTAGCCTATCACAGGCGGTGTTTTTCCTCATAACTTCCTAACATAAAGAGATAGGATTAAAAAACCCTTCAAATATCGTTTGATATCATGTAAAGATGCCATGCCTTTCTTATGTATATACCCTTTATGTTACACGTTGTATACTAATATATAAAGCTGAAGAGTTTGTTTGAACGGGCTAATCTCAGGAACTACTGGTCAGATTTGAATAATTCTTTTTCCGTTAGATAGCCCATTAATCCAGGAAGCCTTTAGGCTTTATGGCTATATATCATCACGCTGCGACCAATAGGAACGGAGCATAATATAACTCCACGTGAACGAAGTCGCTGGCGGCCGCTAGTACTAATATACAGAGTGGTGCTGACAATACGACAATAAATTAAACATCATGTACCTCAACACATTCTCAGTCTACCCATAAAAAAATATATAAATATATCCATTAGTTTAGTCACAGGTAATTATTTTTCATTTTTCACATTTTTTACATGATGTACATGTTGATAAGGGAGCGCTTACAGGTTGATGACTGCCGCATCCAGCGGTACTAAACTTTAATAATAATGGCGCGAAAAAGCAAGTCGATACAGGAACGCGCTGTCGCCCGCTGATCGGAGGTCATTGAACCAATATTTTAAAGGATGTTTTATTCTGTTAGCAATTTTATGCGATTTAGTTTGTTTGAAATTTTGATGCGCCAAATGTTGTTGTGTCGGGACTTTGGTCGTAGAAGGTCTCCAGATCAATTCCCTTAGGCGTAGCATCGTTGATCGTGTTGTTGGGTCTAACATTGCATCACCTCGCTCAACTGCCGTCTTCCTTTAGGAATAGGCTCTTAATATACTAGCGCGCTTTACCATCAACGATTGTATCACTGCTTACCATCAGGTGGGATTGCGGTCAAGCCTAGTTTATACTAATTAAAAAAAAACACCTGTATACTAAGTCGTCATAGATATAGTGTGTCACCACATATACATTCCAATGAGCTGAACATTCTGGCCAGGACATGGGCGCAGTAAAAGATAATACAAAGCTTACCGCGTTACTGCAAGGTACACAAATGTATGTATCATTGGGTACCCCGGAGTTACTGAATCATTTGTGTATTTGATAAACTGTGAGGTCTCTTTTTTTTGGGAAATTACTAGGTTATAAAATTAATAGGATAATGGAAAGAAGAAAAAAAGTATTTATTGTGAACTAGCTTCTAGTGCTTGACTGCAATCCCGCCTGATGGTAAGCAGTGATGCAATCGTTGATGGTAAAGCGCACTAGTTTATTAAGCATATTCACTTAAAAAACTAATGAATAGCAAGGATGACGGCAGTTGAACTTGGTGATGCAATGTTAAACCCAACACCAACACGACCAAACAATGCTGCGCTAGAGGGAGATTGATCTGGAGACTCTCCACGACCAAACTCCCGACACAACATTTGGCGCATGGAACCCGCCACACAACTGCTCAGACCCCTCCTCCGTACGGCTTCACCAGACATCTTGCCGGAACACGACGCATCGCTTGGCGGTAAGACTTTGTCTGGTGGGTGGTAACTTCTGCCGGCAGCCGATGTTATGCCCTACCACCGAGAAAATATATCGCGCTTTCTAGATTTCCCTTGAGAATGTCTAACTTTTCCGGGATAAAAGTATGCTATTATTTAATCCGGACTTTACGTCTGCAAAACTTCAAAAGAATCGATTCCGTAGTTACATCGTGAAAGCGGAACAAACAAACAAACTAAACTTTCCGATTTATAATATTAGTAAAAATTCTTGGAAATATTCAATTATATTTTGTCATTTGTTTTTTTTTTTGACATTATTGCAGGTTGTGAATCAGTGTGTAAGTTACAAAGCCCAGAATTGACACATAAACTCATCTCATGTCCAGAGAACATTAAATGTACAGACGACAGAAAATCTAGCTACTAAAATTTGACAAATTTCTGTATTATAAATAAATAAATAAATATATATAGTCAACCGGGGCAATTGCGTCTTTGGGGCAATTGCGTCTAATCGAAGTTATCTTAAATCTATTTGAAAATCCACTCTCCTACCATCTTGTTTTGTTTACTTTGAATAAAATACTATAACGTATAGATGGCAGGAGAGTGGGTTTTCAAACAGATTTAAAATTATTTCGATTAGACGCAATTACCCCCAAAGACGCAATTGCCCCGGTTGACCTTACAGACAAATCACACAGATTGAGCTAGCCCCAAACTAAGTTCGAGACTTGTGTTATGGGATACTAACTCAACGATACTATATTTATAATAGATACATATATAGAAAAACATCCAAGACCCAGGCCAATCAGGAAAAGATCGTTTTCCATCATGACCTGGCCGGGGATCGAACCCGGGGCCTCCACATCGCAGGCAAGCGTGTTGACCGCTGCGCCACGGAGGTCTTTATCTCAAAAAGCACTCAGGCTCAAGGTTGATTGGGAATATTGACAGTTTTGGGTAGCCTGGCCTGCTGCCGTTCGTACAAATAGAAAGTCAATGTTTTTAGAGGATCATCCAACTTTTTTATCGTCCCACTGCCGGGCACAGGTCTCCTCTCATACAGAGAAGGATTAAGCATAATCACCACGCTTTCTCAACGTGGGTTGGCGATTTCAGACTTGAAAGTCCAGGTTTCCTCTAGATGTTTTTCTTCACCTTGTAATCGGCCATTGGCGTCCAAGATAAACTTAGAAAGTTCAAAGTACATATAACTTGGAAAGGTTACATTGGTACTAGCCTGACTTGGAATCGAACCCGCACACTCATACTTGACAGGCTGGTGTTTAAACCATAAGGCTACCACGACTTAGAGGATCAGTTATATATAAAAACATATGTGACATTCCTTGTTTTTATAAATTATAAACTAGCGCTTGACCGCAATCCCGCCTGATGGTAAGCAGTGATGCGATCGTTGATGTTAAAGCGCGCTAGTTTATTAAGAGCCTATTCACTCTAGCCTTGAAGACACTCAAATTCACACAGACAGACAGACAGTCGCTGGCAAATGGTTCCAGTCCCTCGATGTACGCGGTATAAAAGAGGAAGCAAAACGCTTCGTCCGGATCGCAGTGCTGTCAACAACGTAAGGGAGGATTCGACAAAATTCGTGGTAAATTTCATAGATATTAACAAAATCCTTCAGTTTCTCTACATACCAACAACATGAACAAAATTTCGCGGTAACCCATCTTATCTGTCCACACCTTTAGCTGACCGCTTTAAAATTATACACGATTAGTCCTCATTACACAATACCATAGTGACATAGTCCACATAACTATATTTTGTAACTTTTTATCGTTCATAAGGTAAACACTTGAGTATATTTTAAAAGGATGGGCCGTAGTGGAAAATTGACACATAACTTAACATCTAAGTTATATGTACTTTCTAAGTATTTCTTGGACTCCAATGACTAATTACAAGGTAAAGGAAAACATCTTGAGGAAACCTGGACTTTAAGGTCCGTATTACAGAACGTCACTCAAAACTCAAGCTCTACTTAAGTCTCGTTTCAAGCCATTTGATTGGTTGAAACTAATTTTAAGTAATGCTTAAACAGAGATCAATGCTTGAGTTTCCTTCTGGAATACGGACCTAAGTCTGAAATCGCCAACCCGCATTGAACAAGCGCGGTGATTACGCTCAATCCTTCTCTATTTATGATCAAAATCAAATCAAAATTTAAGTATTTATTTCAAATAAACCAGTTACAGGCACTTTTGAATTGTCAGAAAGTCGGTCAGTCAGTAAGATGAAGCCAATCGCCAATTCCAAAAAGTAAATACCTATGGAGAAGAACTGGCAAGAAACTCCATGGACACTCTTTTAAAATACCAAGCTATTGATACAAATATTTGATTACATCCTTCATGTTGAAATCAACCGTGTGAGAACGATGCAGAAATATATTGTACACTGAGAGCGTCCTAAGCCCAGCGTCGTACGAGAGGAGGCCTGTGCCCAGCAGTGGGACGATAAAAAAAAGGTTGATGATCACGGAACCCTAAGAAATAATGGTAACCATCTTTCCTGTAGAAATCCCCAAATGATCTCAAGATGGATTTACAGTTAATCCTTAATGAAGCGATGACTAAGACCAACCACTATTATAAATGAGGGACTTTCCTTAGTGCAGTAAATAATTTTCCTTAAAAATTGTGATGAATATTTAACAAAAACTTTTTAGGCAATTATCTTTTACTAGCGGCCGCCAGCGACTTCGTTCGCGTGGAGTTAGTTCTGCTCCGCTCCCATTGGTCGCAGCGTGATGTTATATAGCCTAAAGCCTTCCTGGATTAATGGACTATCCAACGCAAAAATAATTTTTCAAATCGGACCAGTCGTTTCTGAGATTAGCGCGCACAAACAAACAAACAAACAAACTCTTCAGCTTTATATATTAGTATAGATATAGATTTGTGTAATAAATCTAGTTTAGATGAATATATCCATTACCACGAACCATTCACCGTTACTATCTTTCTGATATTTAAAAGAAAAGGTAAAAAAAGAAGATAATTAAATATCAGTCCTGTCAAATTAGTCAGCGGATGACCTGACCTTATTTGGCCTGGTGCTGCAAAATGGCACCTGGCCACTTTAGATTCGGTGGAGACGCGTGCGAAGAGGCTGATTGGCGACCCAGACTTAACTCAAAACGGTCTCCAAAGCCTGGAGCACAGGCGTAAAGTAGCCAGCCTTTCGGTGTTCTATAGGATTCATTCTGGTGAGTGTGCGAGGGAATTGCGCGATTTAATTCCCCCATCTCCGTTCCACCATTGGACGACCCATCGCACGGCAAGTTTCCACCCTTACGACGTTGACACCGCTACGATTCGGACGAGGCATTTCGCCTTCTCTTTCATACCGCGCACGTCGAGGGACAGGAATAATTTGCCAGCGGCGGTGTTTTCGTCGGACTACAATTTGAGTGTCTTCAAGGCTAGAGTGAATAGGCTTTTAATAAACTAGTGCGCTTTACCATCATCGATTGCATCACTGCTTACCATTAGGCGGGATTGCGGTCAATCGCTAGTTCATAATTTATAAAAAAAAATGACGTTAATTGAGGTAATTCAAAACATGGCGCCTAAACGCAATATTTTTAATTATGTCGAAATTGTCCATGGAACATTTTAATTTGACAGAAATAAACCAAAATGTAATAAAATCCCAGTTGCATAGGAAGCTTTTTCAGCCTCCAGCTGAGGTCTGCTTTACCAGTCCAACTGCTAATTTTGGCTAAACTTCGATATTTTCCGTGAAGCGACTGCCGTCTGACCTCCAAAACCCGAAGGCGAAATTGAAGCATTGCACTTAGACCAATTGTTAGACTTTTGAGGGCTCCAGCCACCCGTAATGACTGCCATTAGAAGTTCATATGGCAACCGGGACCAACGGCTTAACGTGCTTTCTGAGGCACGACCAGAAAAAAGATGCTCTAAACTTATTTTTTTTTTTAATAGTTATAAACTACTGCTTGACTGCAATCCCGCCTGATGGTAAGCAGTGATGCAATCGGTGATGGTAAAGCGCACTAGCTTATTAAGCCTATTCACTCAAAAAAACTGAGTGAATAGGAAGGAAGACGGCAGTTGAGCGAGGTGATGCAATGTTTAACCCAACAACACGACCAACGATGCTGCGCCAGAGGATGATCTGGAAACCTCCACGACCAAACTCCCGACACAACAACATTAGGCACATCGTACCCGGCACACATCGCAACACAACTGCTCAGACCCGTCCTCCGTACGGCTACACCAGACATCATGCCGGAACACGACGAATCGCTTGGCGGCAAGACTTTGTCTGGTGGGTGGTAACTTCTGCTGGCGGCTGATGTTGTTGCCTACTTAATTTTAGTTTAGTTTGTGAACCAGGGAACCGCCCAATAAGCTGTGAGCCTGCAGGTATCAAAACGGACAGAATTTATCGGAGATTCTGCCTAGCATCTTATTCTTCAGCCTATAGAGGTATACTGCTGGACAAAGGCCTCCCTCAAGCCTTTCCATAATGGCCGGTCTAGTGCTGTCCGCACCCATCGGCTTCCCGCGACCTTCATCAGGTCATCGGTCCACCTTGTTGGGGGCCTCCCTACGTCTTTTAGTACGTGGCAACACAGAACACTGCCCCATCGGCCATCGGTTCTACGAGCAATGTGCCCTGCGCAGGAAAAAAAGTCGAAGAAGTCTTAATCAATATACAGTATAAAACCTTTTAAATTGTTAATGTATATAGTAATTATTTCCTGTACATAGTTATTACGCGTTTTTTTAAACTTCATATGACCGAGAACCTATTATTATCAGGTTAACCTACGTTATGTTCGGTATTTATAAGTAATTTTTTGTACTTAATAAAAACTTGATATTTTCATGCACAATGTTATTTTTTCTTAATACGAATCCAATCATTTTTATACCATGTTATATTTTCCCAAATACACTTATAAATTTTTGCAGGTGGTTACCTAGCGCACAACGCTGTTGACGGTAGATCAAAGTACTAGGCGCACAGTGGGACAGGGCCTCCCCGCGCCGCGACGCTGTAGCCACAGGCGGGCAAGCGTTGCGTTGACCATATTTTTGTTGAGACAACCAGCGGCCCAATGTAACATGGCTTGGTAGCGAAGCGAAATCGAATACCAAACCAACCAAAGGCGGGAATTCGCATATACAAAAATAACGTTGTATGAAAATGATTTGTTAAGTTTCTGAATTGAAAACACAGGCTCACTATTTACTCGGTCAGGGTTGCGGGTTGGTTAAACAAGAAACCGTGGCCCTGGCCGTCCCACAGGCAAGTGAAGAAACACGGGTGGGTTTTTAGTCAGTAAAAGTCTGATACGCCCTTCCGCTCCGACCAGAGCGGGAGAAGTCATTTGAAAGAAAGAAAATACGTTTATTTGCGGTAATTTATGACATAAAAGTATACAAAAACAATTGAGTGATCATAGTCGACATGCTTCACATCCACGCAAAACGGCTATCGCTCAGCATTATGCTGCGACCCTATGTAAAACAGAGTCCAGCGCTGGTTTTCAGCGACAGCCGGTGCCGACGTAAAGACGTCACCCGGTGCAACAGGCAATCACAACTGAATCGGTACAAAAAAATAAATAAAAATGCAATAATAATAATAATAACAAAAAATAAAATCTAAATTTACATAGTGAGAGAACAGTTTAAACAAACACAAACAGGAATATAAAATACAAAAACAGGATACAAAAACTACGAGAATATCATTCTCAACAATGGTTTACCTTTTACATAGTGGCAACATTAAAGAAGCGTCCGGTTTGACGTACCGCGTACCCGCATACAATTCCAGAATGTATCAATTAATCAAAGTTTACATTGTTACATCTGATGATTTCCCATCCCAAAAAAAAAAAAAGGCTCACTATTTATGGCATGGGTCATGATCTGTGTAACCTCTTCCCAATTAAATTCTAATTCTTTATTCTGTCTAACCGGAGGGATTGAATACCAATGTTTTAAATGGAGGGAATGCTCTTTTAGAGCAGTGGGATACCACTTCTACCAGGCCACCACTGGCCGCGACTCAAGTTGTAGGTAGTGCCCCACCAGGTGTTTTACTCTGCGTAAGTTATTTCATCACCACTGTTTTCAAAACGGTGAACGAAAACATGTGAGGAAACCGGCATGTCCTAGAGGCAAAACTTCTAAGACATGTGACATGTACCAACCCGAACTGGGCCCGGGTGGTAGATTACGGACCACTCCCTCTCACCGAGAGGAGGCCTGGTGACCCACCTGTGGGAACATCATAGGCTAATCACTCCACGAAGGCTGAGGAGATAGTGGAGTATCTGCGCGTCAAGTCTAAATGAACTGTGAGCGTCGAGGTGTTGGAGCCGCGCCACAGCACGTACTTCAAGTCGTTCGTGATACGTGTTCCGACGCATGATCTCGACAAGTTCTTGAAAGAAGATCTATGATGGCCGAAGGGTGTTGTGTACCGCCGGTTTCGTGGCCGGCTGCGTGACACCAGTCAGCGAAACACGACGCCGATGATCCGTGTGCAGTAGTTTTAGTTGTTATGTTGTGTATTTATAGTATTTTTAAGTTTTAATTGTATTTGTTGTGATATTTTTTTTTATATATAATAATAGCTGTGCCCCGCGGTTTCACCCGCGTAAGCTTCGAATCGAAGAGCTCAGTTGATATAAAACAAGCGCCTGTTAAAATAATGAGAGCAATATGTACGTCCACGTTTGCTCCCGATTTCGCAACATTTTTTGTCCCTGCTCTGCTCCTATTGGTCACAGCTGGATGTTTTATAGCCCATGTCCTTTCTCAGGCTCTAGACTATCTGTGTACCAATTTTCATTACAATCGGTTCAGTAGTTTTGGCGTGAAAGCCGGACAGACAGACAGAGATACTTTCGCATTTATAATATTAGTATGGATTAGTTTACAAGTATTTTTATGTTATAGTTTGTATTGTATTTTCTATGGGCCCTAGTAGCTTGAATTAATTAATTAAATAAATAATTACGACTGCTCTTTTTAACCTCCAAAATCCAGTTACGGGGTAGTATGATACCCCTTTTTTGTTTTGGATGAGAAATCGTAATCGGAGTGGAAGGGCGTGTCAGACTTTTACTAACTAAAACCCGTGTTTCGTGTTTCTTCACTTGCCTGAGCGCCAGGGCCATGGTTTCTTTTTTAACCCTTTTTTTTTCCTTTGACGCTGTGTAATGCATTTATGCACCATACCCCGAAGGGCGTGTGTGGGACTCGCCCAGCCGAAGCCGGGAATACCCACTAAACCCACAGCGGCACAACGACATCGCCTGAGTGGAGGGGTCATGGGAAATCGGCACAGCCTGAACAATCAATCCCCCGCCGCCGATTCCCGCCAAAAGGCGAGCCCACAATGATCCCCCCATAAGGAGGGGCCGGACTGGGTACGTCTTCTAGTGCGAGAAGACGCAGCAGCCAAGGGTTTTTTAGCGAGGTGTCCTTCCTCTTAGCCCCACTCATTTGCCCGAAAGCAAACGGGGCCCCCAGCTCCTCTCAGTGAGGAGACCGGGTTGCCCGACGGTGACCCGGAGTTCGGGTCACGCCAGCCACCTGGAGTGGTGGCCAACCCGCCGCACGTGTGACCGCCGAAGCTGTCCCCGCGTCTGGTTTTGGTCCGCGCAGGTCAACCGGTAACCCCCATATCTGGGGGCCGTTCTCCTATCCGCCACCTGGGGACGCGTCCGATAGCAGGCCAGAAAATGCACACGGACGTCCGATGGCAGGCCAGAAACTGCACACGGACGTCCGATGGTAGGCCAGAAACTGCACACGGGCGTCCTTTGATACCCCTTGGCCAACACAGTCCAGTTGATAACTAAAGAGTAACAACGGAACTCTTTTATTAAATCTCCGCCGCCAGTTTTTCCGTCAATCAATACTAAATACAACAAAACGCGGGCAAACTCGAGAGCAACAACTAGTATTTTTAAAACGTTCTTGCTGCTAAGTAATCTCTACAACATAATCTACTAACAAACATTTCTCCTTAAACACATAAATCTCGGCGCATACGCGTGTCGCACAGCCTGCGCAAACGCACATATAATTTCTTGTCTATTACGCATGGGTCAGTGAACTCGCACTTTCTCAACTAATGATCTATACCTTTAATGGAAGTAACATAACTTAACATCACGACTGCACACTCTGAAGTTAGACAGAGGTGTCAATGTACTTAATCAAATTTTATTCCGTGGTGCTTAGCAATCTGGGCTTCTCCCAGTTGCAATAATGTCCCTTTGTGCCGATTGGCCTAGTTCTGTTCTGTCTCCTGCTTGTTATGGAGGGAAGTGGAAAAACATCTTTTTCCTTACTCCTCCGCTATTCTTTTCTGATTAATTTCATTGCGGGACCCAAGACAGTTAAATCGTTTCTCCGGGACTCGTCGAGCTTCATTGTTCGGCGTTTTTCTGGCGATCTTCACTGTTGATTCTGGCTTTCAGGAGTTGCAGTGGGTGGGAAATGTGTGACGGATTTTGTCCCAAAAAAAGAGGTGTCAATGTCGGTAAATATATAACATGTATACTTACCTGCGTCTTTTCACCGCCAAAAAGAGCCCGTTCATCTTGGCACCTATTTTTCTAATTCTTGGAATATACCGACCCGCCTTCAGCTTTTGGGAGTTGAGATTTCCTCGAACCTAAACTTTAGGCTGCTCATTGAGTCCAAGGTCAAGGTGGCTGCCAGGAAAGTTGGCGTTTTCGCAAAGGTCCGGCGGTATTTCACACCAGTGCAGCTTCTGATGATGTATAAAGCATAGGTCCGTTCGTGTGTGGAGTACTGCAGCCACATTTGGGCTGGTGCTGCTAAGTGCCTGGCCACTTTAGAATCAGTGGAGAGGCGTGCGAAGAGGCTGATTGGTGATCCTGATTTAACTCGAGACAGTCTCCAAATCCTTAGAGCACAGGCGTCGAGTAGCTAGCCTTTCGGTGTTCTATAGGATGCATTTTGGGGAGTGTGCGAGGCAATTGCATGATTTTATTCCCCCATCTCCGTTCCAGCATAGGACGACCCGTCGTACGGCGAGTTTCCACCCTTACGTTGTTATACCGCGTACGTCGAGGGACTGGAACAATTTGCCAGCGGCGGTGTTTCCGTCGGACTACAATTTGAGTGTCTTCAAGGCTAGAGTGAATAGGCTCTTAATAAAATAAACTAGTGGGCTTTACCGCCGCTTACCATCAGGAGGGATTGCGGTCAAGCGCAAGTTTATAATTTACAAAAAATATGTAATGTAACTAGCGCACACCTTCAAACACCCCCATTAGAACATTCCCCCTCATCCATAAAAGTTGCTTAAAGTTAACTAGTGATTAATGACTGTTTAGCCATACATTTTTGACGTAATACTACTATAGGCCTCATATAAAAGCTCAAGGTCACACAAAGCGCTATGGAAACAGCTATGCTCGGAGTTTCTTTACGCGATCGAATCAAAAATAAGTAGATCCGCAGAAGAACCAATGTCACCGACATAGCTCTCGGAGTTTCTCTGCGCAATCAAATCAAAAATGAGGAGATCCGCAGAAGAACCAAAGTCACCGACATAGCTCATCGATTGGCTACAATTAAGTGTCAGTGGGGGGCACATTGCTCGTAGAACCGATGGCCGTGGGGCAGTAGGGTTCTGGAGTGGTGGCCAAGTAACAGAAGACGCAGCGTAGGGAGGAGGACCCCAACAAATTGCGGTGACTTGGTAAAGGTAGCGGGAAGCCGATAGATGCGGGCAGCACAAGATCGGCCATTTTAGAAAGCCTGGAGAGAGGAGAGGCCTTTGTCCAGAAGTGGACCTCTATAGGCTAAACAAGAAGGAGAAACTATATGCCTATAATGTTCCCCCTGCTGGTACGCTGCGGGACGCCTGGATAACCGGTCATAAAATGGTGATGGTGGAATCAGTACCTTTTTTTTTATAAATGATTAACTAGTGATTAGAAACATCGCCGCCGGCAAATTGTTCCAGTCCCTCGATGTACGCGGTATAAAAGAAGAAGAGAAACGCTTCGTCCGGATCTTAGTGGTGTTAACAACATAAGGGTGGAAAGTCGCCGTACGACGGGTCGTCCGATGGTGGAACGGAGATGGAAACACAGTCAGTAAAATTGCGATTTCGTCCTAAGAAAAAATAGACAGCTTTTATAAGCCTCGCATAATCTAAGCCGCACATATGCCTCGACCTCGCTTGCTCACACGGTCAAGTACGGCCGTAACTCGCTCAACTTGACTCGCATCTGCACAAAGGCTTATTATAGTGTTGCAGACTTTTTGTTGGAAAAAGATTTTGTTTGACTATTTTATGTAATGTATTTATTATTATTATTAGAAATTGTGACATTAATTATATTATTGAATGATGACATTGAATTAGGATTATTGTATTTATTGATGTAATTATATCTATAGTTTTTGTTTATTTTTTGACATTGTAATAAAAATCATGGACATTTTATAAATTGACATTAATACGTAATATATAATGGGATGACTTTAACATTGTAATTAGACAAATTTTAATATTTGCACACCACATTTAATGGTAGAATGTAAAGGGGCCTACTTTTATTTTTATGAACAACATACTATTATTGTACACCTACATTCTTGCAAATAAATTATTATTATTATTATTATTAAAGCTTCGTTGACTGGTGATGGCCACAAAGATTAATGGCAGACATACACGACCCCCTTCAACCTCAGATTGTGAATTATTGAGGCAAATTGTTGGACCTTCCGCGTAGTAAATTTGTCATTATATTATGCTAGTAATAAAAGGTGTTGGCTATTAGCCGGTCGGTACGTGGTGACCGTCTTTTTACCGAATTCACCCCTTTTTAACGGCTTCAAAAAGACATGAGCTCAGTGCGGGTTGGTAGATGTGACACGTCTTTGAAGTTTGTCTCTAAGACATGCCGGTTCTTCAAGATAAACATCTTGAAGAACCGGCGGCATGTCATGTGTGAATATTTATTCCAATATAATGTTAATAAGTATAACATATTTGAATATGAATGAACAGATGTCAATTTGATATAGCTACAAATGTCCTCTACCGATATTTGTCCTTGCAAATATCATCATCATCCCAGTGTTAATCAAAGTCGCATCCGAAGCCTTTTCAGCTTTGGAATCTGGGGTCCGCTTTACCAGTCCAACTGCTGATATGGCTAAACTTCGACATTTTCCATGAAGCGACTGCCGTCTGACCTCCACAACCCGAAGGCGACATCGAAGCACTGCAGTTAGATCAATTGTAGGACTTTTGAGGGCTCCAACAACCCGTTACGACTGCCACTAGATGTTCGTAGGGCAAGCGGGACCAACGGCTTAACGTGCTTTCCGAGGCACGACCAGACCAGTACAAATATTCATATTCATGCATACAAATACTTGCACTGTGCGGGGATCGAACCCGCGCCACCTTGCGCAGCGGCCACGTCCGCTACCGCTACGCCACGGAGGCTGTCCTTGCAAATATAATTATGTTTATTTACACAATAACATAAATCAGCCTAAAATGTTCCCACTCGTGGGACACAAGCCTGCTCTCGGTGAGAGGAAGTGGGCCGTATTCTACCACGCTGGCCCAGTGCGGGTTGGTACATGTCACATGTCTTAGAAGTTTTCCCTCTAGGACATGCCGGTTTCCTCGCAATGTTTTCCTTCACCGTTTTGAGAGCAGTGGTAATGAAATGATTTACACAAAGCGCCTGATGGGCTTCGAATCAACGACCTACAACTTCAATACCACCAGGCCACCACTGCTCGCCAAGTTGCAACTTGAACTCTACATTAGCTGAAGCTCTAGTATGACTGTCATGCTATCACGAGGAAGAAGGCGGCCTCGTTGCTAGGTAGAACTAGAACCAGCGCTAACAGCATCCTACAAACCATAGCCGACAAGTACGATACGCCGGTGCTTAGGCACTGTTTAGCATTGCTTGTGCGGCAGTAAGGATTAGTTTTTAAGTGTTACTAACCCTTAGCCTCCGTGGCGTAATGGTAACGAACGCGGCTGCTGCGCAAGGAGGCGCGGATTCGATCCCCGCACAGTGCAAATATTTGTGTGCGAGAATATGAATATTTGCACTGGTCTGGTCGTGTCTCGGAAAGCACTTTAAGCCGTTGGTCCCGGTTGCCATACGAACATCTAATGACAGTCGTTACGGGTTGTTGGGGTCCTCAAAAGTCCAACAATAGGTCAAACTGCAATCCTTCGATATCGCCTTCGGGTTGTGGAGGTCAGACGGCAGTCGCTTCACGGAAAATATCCAAGTTTAGCCAAAAGCAGCAATTAAGACTGATTGACACGGTACAATTTAATTGCCTATGGCTTTAATTAATTTGAAGCAACAATAAAAGTTGCATTGTCTAAATACCATTTAGACGAAGCAAGTAAAGGAGATGTATCAGGAATGTATGGAGCTTGGGCCAGCACATTGTACACTTAATGCTAGGTATAGGTACGCTATAGTTAACTGCTTTTAATTTTAATTTCCTATATTTTGGCTTAGTTTTTATACAGATTCAATTTAACTCGGCCAAGGAGTGCAACGCAACTACTAATAAATATGGTGGTCAGCAATAAGCGAAATATGATTTTGACAGTGACATTTGATTGACGTGTCATGTATCTAAGGCTATCGTATCTATACTATCTATATGGTAGACTGCGAAAAAAACAAAACATGAATTCCGAACATACGGCCCATTAAATAAACACAATCAACTCAAATCAACACTCGACACGAACACAACGGGAAAATAGAACTGTCAAAGTCGCCAATCAAACATCATAAAAAGTGTCATGGCTAACTTTAAAAAAGGTTATCTCACTAAAAAAACGTTTAAAATAATTAATTAAATATACTTGTATTTTTATTCAAATTAATTTAGTAGTATTTTTATGAAAATCTTTTAATTTTTTCCTTTTTTCTATAGAGCGTACTTAGTGATAGCCCAAAATGAAACATCTCCTTTGTTGCATCAATTTTATTGTATGCCATGGGCAATTAAATTGCACCGTGTAAATCAGTCTTTAGACCGGTAAAGCGGACCCCAGACTACAAAACTGAAAAAGCTTCGGATGCGACTGGCATTAACGCTGATATGATGATGAAAAAATTAGAGTGTTATGTTATGCCAAGGATAACCTAGATCATCGTTTGCAGGTAAATCTATTGTTACCTGTTAGTTTCCTTATGCAAGCGTTAAGTCAATAAAATCTAAGATAATAATAACCATAATCATTCATTTATATGCAAACATGGGTAAGAGATACAAAGTTATTTTTGCATACATTAGTGTATTGTATCGTTCTCCATATTTTACCCGTCATATGGATCATAGTATCGTATTAAGCGCCTCACGCTTTTTCTCATTTATACTAGTATTGTTTATACAATATGTAAAGAAAACCCTGTGCGATCCGTGAAGGTATTGTTAGGAATCGATAATACTGATTCTACCAATGCCGACAAAGCCGGACCAAAGTTTAAAAAAAAATCCCCCTAAAAAAAAATATTATTTTGCAAAAAGAGGCAACTTAATACATGAGCGGTAGGACACCCTTCCGTGGGCGACGGGGGGCAGGGCACACGACGCGCGGTCGAATCGCATAAGCGTACCGTCAAAACGGTGTTGTCACTTTTTTTTAAATTACCAAATTTCGGGGAAGTTGGAATTAATTCGCGGGAAAAAAAGATTATTTTAAAATTCATTAGTATTGTTACTATGATGATATAGTAAAATTTCATCATTTATTTGGTTATGTGTTTACCTAACCTTTATTATCCTTATGGGTCGGACAGGGGGGGTCGTGTTGATGTAAAATAAGCGCCTGTCAAAATAAAATATTTATTAATAAAATTTTTATTGAATATTTTCTTATTGGAAAAATTTTTAAAACATTTTGTTTTCGAATGGAAATATTTTTTTTAGCATGTATGTATGCTATACTACTTCGGGTTAACGGGAACGCCCTCTGTTAGTTAACATACTGTATAACCTATGTCTTTTCTCAGGCTTTAGACTGTCTGTGTATCAAATTTCATTACAATCGGTCAGTAGTTTTGGCGTGAAAGCCGGACAGACAGACAGACATAGATACTTTCACATTTATAATATTAGTACGGATTATCGTAAATTAGTTTTTTAAATTATTTTTAACTTTTTAGTTTCATATTCTTTTTTTAAATAATATACGGATAACACGAACGCTTAACTGGTGCTTATTTGTTTTTACCAAACTTTTCTTGATCTCCAACAGACAGAATAGCAAGTGCTAAAATTCGTAATGATGCGTTACCCAAGTAACTAAATCTAAATACTTTGCCTGTAATTAATACCGCTCGGCCAACGAACGTATTATAAACCAGGTCTTGACCGCAATCCTGCCTGATGGTAAGCAGTGACGCAATCGTTGATGGTAAAGCGCACTAGTTTATTAAGAGCCTATTCACTCTAGCCTTGAAGACACTCAAATTGTAGTCCGACGGAAACACCGTCGCTGGCAAATTGTTCCAGTCCCTCGATGTACGCGGTATAAAGGAGGAGGCGAAACGCTTCATCCGGATCGTAGTGATGTTAACAACGTAAGGGTGGAAACCAGCCGTACGACGGGTCGTCCGCTGGTGGAACGGAGATGGGGAATTAAATCATGCAATTCCCTCGCACACTCCCCGAAATGCATCCTATAGAACACCGAAAGGCTGGCTACTCTACGCCTGTGCTCTAGGCTTTGGAGATCAACTCGAGTTAGATCAGGGTCACCAATCAGCCTCTTTGCACGTCTCTCCACTGAATCCAAAGTGGCCAGCTGACACTTGGCAGCACCAGCCCAAATAAGGCTGCAGTACTCCACACACGAACGGACCTGTGCTGTGTATTGAAAACGGTGGGACATTTTACAGTAATGAGCCGCTCACTCGTAGTCCAAAGAGTTAGAGACGGACAAACAAGCAAGCAAACATACAAGTGATAAAAATCATGTAAAAATGGTGACCCATCCACAAAACAACCGCGGCAAGCATAGCTTAACTTGATCAATTGAACAGAGTGGCTGTTATTATTAACCGACTTTAAAAAGGAGGAGGTTACTCAATTCGACCGTATATATGCTTTTTTATGTTTGTTAGCGCATAACTTCGTCGTTTATGAACCGACTTTGATAATTCTTTTTCTGTTGGAAAGAAGACGTTCCCAAGGTGGTCCCATGATAAGGATATCAGGGTTTGATGGTGGAAGCCCAGAGAAAACAAGGGGAATTTTCAAAAATTGCAGGGGCGACTAGTGCATTTCTTAGCATTTTCATTAAGTATTTTAAAGCACTACAATTTAATAAAGGTCTGGAGTAGATCTGATGATGGAGCCGGGAGACAGTCGAAGGAACTCCTCAACGGTCCTCAACAATTCACAGCAGCCACCTTGTGTTTGGGCTCGATTAATTTGTATTGATAAGAACTTTACACCTAGATGGGTTGTGATTGTCATAAGAGCTCTGATGATGAAGACAAAGGCCAGTTCCGGGAACTCCTCAACGGTTTATAGTAGCTACTTTGTGTTTGGACTTTAGAATTCATTTATATTGATGAGACCTTTGCACCCATTGGGTTAAAATAACGGTCTGCAGTAAATTTGATGATGAAGACCTAGGCAGTTGAGGGAATACCTACGGGTTAATTAAAGTAAACAAAATAACGTCGTTTCCCAACTACATTTGCGTCAGCTTCCAGTCTGACCGGATGCAACTGAATACATAGTAGAAACTTTTAACAACTACAAAGTGTAAAATAAAATCTTTTTACAAAAAAACAACCGACTTCCAAATACCACTACAAATTGAAAAATAACTTATTTCGGAAGTCGGTGTCTTTGGTTTTGTATATTCGTGTTTTGACACCGACTTCCGAAATAAGTTATTTTTCACTTTGTAGTGGTATTTGGAAGTCGGTTGTTTTTTTGTAAAAAAGGCTTTTTTAGTTACGAGCCACCATTTATAAAAATCTTCGCATCTTCCAATAAGGGGCTGATTTTTACGCCATCTAATCTACCATCATAATTTAATTTAAACAAATATAAGTTTAAGGAAAAAGAACCTTGAACTCCTTTTAATAAAGTTCAGTATAAAGTACAACTTCAAACAATTTTCTACCTTTTTCAAGGACATTAGTCACTCTAAAATCAACTTTACTACCCAAGTAATAAAGTTGATATTTCTTTAACTTGAAATGTTGAAACATTAGGAAAAGACTTTTATCATCAACCTTTTTTTTATCGTCCCACTGCTGGGCACAGTTCACCTCAAGGATTGAGCGTAATTACCACGCTTGCTCAATGCGGGTTGGCGATTTCAGACTTAAAGTCCAGGTTTCCTCAAGATGTTTTCCTTCACCTTCAGTCTTTGGTGTCCAAGATATACTTAGAAAGTACATTTAACTTAGAAAAGTTACATTGGTACTTGCCTGGCGTGCCCCCTAATCGGAGAACACATTTTTGTCAAATGATTGCGACTAGTTGGTATCAGTTGGGATCGTTTGGACCGCCCATTAGTCCGTTCGGTAATCGGGTCTGCTGTAATGGAACCCGCACACTCATACATGAGAAGCTGGTGATTTAACCACTAGGCCACCACCACTTTACCTTAGTATGAAGTAAGATAATATTACTATTACTTAACAAAACGCATTTTATTAGTAAATACGGATCGTGTCGGATAAGAGGTCGTGTAGAGATAGAAATTTTTGAACTAAAACACGTTCACAATGAATCATGTTGTAATGCTAATTGGGTAATTAATTAAACGAAAAACAATTTAATCTATAAAGGTATCTCGAAAACAACACGCGAGCAACGCATCATACTGCCGTCATGCAATTCCTGCATCTCGCAAGCAGAGTTTACTGTGTAAGTAAGCAAGTAAACAACTTCCTGACATCAACCGTCAGGCAATTGCCCGCCCGACACAACAACCGTCTTTTCTTTGGGACAAAACCCGCCACACTGTTCCCAACCCACTGCACCACCGCCAGAAAAACGCCGAGCAATGAAGCTCGACGAGTCCCGGAGAAACGATTCAACTGTCTTGAGTCCCGCAACGAAATTAATCAGAAAAGAATAGCGGAGGAGTAAGAAAAAATATATTTTTTCTACTTCCCTCCATAACAAGCAGGAGACAGAACAGAACTAGGCCAATCGGCACAAAGGGATATTATTGCAACTGGGAGAAGCCCAGATTGCCAAGCACCATGGAATAAAATTTGATTAAGTTAATGGGTCCTAAGTAGGTATGTGCTGTTACAATTGATTCCAATAATAGGTATGGCAAAAGCGCCTGAACGCAAGGAAATTAGTTCTAGTTTCTACAAGGTCCGTATAATAAACTACTCCGGATGTAACTTGTACACTATCCATCATAATATTGCGTTCATTCTGCCAAAGAATACACTTCCACAAGATGTGATGTGCGGACTGTTCAAATTCACAGTCTGTTGTAGAACATTGACACAAAGGCGAAGGAACAAGTTTAAAAGAATACAGTTTACTTTTAAAGTTGCCATGACCTGTGAGAAATTGGGCAACGCAGTGGTCAACCTCCAGCCATGTCTTAGCCAGCCGATCGCCAACGGATGGAAAGACCACAGACAACAACCGTCTGTGTGGCTACCACGAGTCTTCATTACGAGACTCGATCATACGCTTCGCTTGATTGAGAGTTCTTACTTGTTAATCCAAGTCGCATCCGAAGCTTTCTCAGCTTTGGAGTCTGGAGTCCGCTTTACCAGTCTAACTGCTGATTTTGGCTAAACTTCGATATTTTCCGTGAAGCGACTGCCGTCTGACCTCCACAACCCGAAGGCGACTTCGATGTCGCATTGCAGTTAGACCAATTGTTAGACTTCTCCAACAACCCGTAAGAACTGCTATTAGATGTTCGTATGGCAACCAGGATCAACGGCTTAACGTGCTTTCCGAGGCACGACCAAACCAGTAGAAATATTAAATAAATAAATAAATATATACGGACAAATATACAGATGGAGCTAGCCCCAAAGTAAATTCGAGACTTGTATTATGGGATACTAACTGAACGATACTATATTTATAATAGATACATATATAGATAAACATCCAAGACCCAGATCAATTAGAAAAATATCGTTTTCCTTCATGACCTGGCCGGGGATCGAACCAGGAGCCTCCATGTCGCAGGCAGGCGTATTGACCGCTGCGCCAAAACAAACAAATGCATACAAATATTTGGACTGCGCGGGGATCGTTCTCGCACTTCCTTGCGCAGCGGCCGCGTTCGCTACCGCTAAGCCACGGAGGCTGTAAATCAGGGCAAAGGGTCAATGTCTATGTAAGTATAAGTAAGTCTATTGGCAAACTAATGACTTCACAGATAACTGACACGCTTATTAGGAAAGATAACCATATGCGGTGGGTTTAACAAAAAAAAAAAAAACACTTTCACTTCTTTGGCATATTTGGGAGTGGTATTCAAGCCCTTATTAGGGCTTCGTACACAAAGAGTTAGACATGGGCCCTGTCTCAAGCCCTTTTTCTGTATCCAAATGGTAATAGGTCGGTGGTGGTCTAGTGGTTAAAACACCAGCCTCTCAAGTATGAGTGTGCCGGTTCGATTCAGGTCAGGCAATTACCAATGTAACTTTTCTAAGTTATATGTACTTTCAAAGTATATTTTGGACACCAATGACTGATTACAAGGTGAAGGAAAACATCTTGAGGATACCTGGACTTTAAGTCTGAAAGCGCAAACACGCATTGAGCAAGCGTGGTGATTACGCTCAATCCTTCTCAGTTCTCTGTATGATAGGAGCCCAGCAGTGGGATGATAAAAATATCTTTAAAATGGTTATTAATGGGTAAATGAGTAAAGACTTCTAACTTAAATAAAAGCCCCAGGTATAAAGGGTGTGACAGCTCACTGTATATTTATGCATTGTAAAAAAGACAATTATATATTCTCAATAGCGACCCGCACGGTTTCGCACGGGTGCAATGCTGATACTATATACATTACAAAAAAACTGTTAACGTTGATAAAAAACATAGCAGCCCGCCGCCCAACCGGCTGGTACCGCCGCAAATGCGACGCCCCACAATTGTTAAATTTGTAATATCTTCGAAACTATTTATTTAAATTATGTGCTGTAAAGGGCGATTTAGATCTACATTAAAAAAATAAAATTAGGGGTGGATTACCCTTAACATTTAGCCTTTAGGGGACAAAAATTGATGTTATCCGATTCTCAGACCTACCCAATAAGCACACAAAATTTCATGAGAATTGGGAAAGCCGTTTCGGAAGAGTTTAACCACAAACACCGCGACACGAGAATTTTTTAGACTAGCTTTCCGCTCGCGGTTTCGCCCGCGTGGAGTTCGGTTATATCGCGCTTTTTAGATTTCTCTCGGGAACATCAACTTTTTCCGGGATAAAAGGTAGCCTATGATCTTTCTCAGGGTCTAAAGATTGTCTGTGTCAAATTTCATCAAAATCGGTTGAGAGGTTTAAGCGGGAAAGCGTAACAGACAGACAGACAGACAGACAGACAGACAGACAGACAGACCGACAGACAGACAGAGTTACTTTCGCATTTATAATATTAGTATGTACTAGCAGCCGCCAGCGACTTCGTTCGCGTGAAGTTAGTTATGCTCCTATTGGTCGCAGCGTGATGTTATATAGCCTAAAGCCTTCCTGGATTAATGGGCTGCTCAACGCAAAAAGAATTTATCAAATCGGACAAGTAGTTTCCGAGATTAGCGCGAACAAACAAACATACAGACAAACTCTTCAGCTTTATATATTAGTATAGATATATCGTGTAAACTAATTCAGGAGAAAGAACACAAATCGATAGCAAACTCACCCAACTTTCCAATGTATGATTTTTACAGAATCAATCTACTGGTGGCCCAAAGGGCAATGGAGAGGGCTATGCTTGGGATCCACTGCGTGATCAAACCAGAAATGAGGAGATCCGCAGAAGAACGAGAGTAACCGATATAGCCCGAAGAATTGCTACACTTAAGTGGCAGTAGGCCGGGCCCATTGCCCGTAGGACCGATGCCTGATGGGGCCGACGGGCTCTCGAGTAGCGACCACGCACCGGAAGACGCAGCGTAGGTAGGCCCCCGACAAGATGGAACGACGATTTGATGAAGATCGCGGGAAACAGCTGGTTGCGGGAGGTGCAGGACCGGTCGTAGTGGAGATCTTTGGAGGTGGCCTATACCCAGCAGTGGCCGTCTTTCGGCTGTAATGATGATGATCTACTGGTCTTTTCCGGGCGTCGAGCTAACCCTTCGTACTTTAGGAGTGCGACGTCATCCTTAACTTAAACATCCTTAGTTAAAAATCCACGCCTTGGTTATCTATATCCGGTCGGATTCATTGCAAAATGACTAACTTTCTCTACTTAGAAACATTCGGGAGTGGTACTTGAACTTTTAAAGGTATTTAGGATATCATATGTAGGATTTAAAGAGAGAGCAGCGGTAGCTGGTGATATCAGCCCCGACTTACAAGCTGTAAGTTCAAACCCTTCCAAGCGCATTCATCATCATCAACCTTTTTTTATCATCCCACTGCTAGGCACAGGTCTTCTCTCATACAGAGAAGGATTGAGCGTAATCACCACGTTTGCTCAATGCGGGTTGACGATTTCAGACTTAAAGTCCAGGTTTCCTCAAGATGATTTCCTTCATATTTCAATCAGTCATTGGAGTCCAAGATATACTTAGAAAGTACATATAACTTAAGTAAGTTACATTGGTACTTGCTTGACCTGGACAACCTGCACACTGATACTTGAGAAGCTGGTGTTTTAACCACTAGGCCACCGCGACTAATCATGCCAGGCGCATTCTTCTTCTTCTTCAGCCTATAGATGTCCACTGTTGGACAAAAGCCTCCCCCAAGGCTTTCCACGATTACCGGTCTTGTGCAGCCCACATACGTCCACCTTGTTGGGGGCCTCCCTACGCTGCTTCTTCCAGTACGTGGCTGCCACCCCAGAACCTTACTGCCCCATCGACCATCGGTTCTACGAGCAATATGCCCTGCCCACTGCCACTTAAGTTTAGCGACTCGAAGAGCTACGTCGGTGACTTTGGTTCTTCTGCGGATGTCCTCATTTCTGATTCGATCACGCAGAGAAACTACGAGCATAGCTCTTTCCATTGTCCTTTGTGTGACTCTGAGCCTTCGTATGAAGCCCATTGTGAGCGACAACGTTTCAGTTCCGTAAGGCGCATTACTTTGTGTAAATTACTTCATCACCACTGCTTTTAAAACTGTGAAGGAAACATCGTGAGGAAACCGGCATGTCCTAGAGTCAAAAACTTCGAAGACATGTGACATCTATAACCCGCGGAGATAAAAAACGATCTGTAAACGGCGTCCGCTCGCATGCGTTCTCACTCACTCTCTATCGCTGTCTATACTCACACAGTGAAGTAAGCGCTGCAAAAAAAAAATCATCGATCAGGAATTCAGGATTCGCTTTTCAAGCTACTTTGATGCACTCATTGCACTCCGAGTTTTCGTTAATTTCGTTCCGTTAAAGTCTCTGTTATTTTGTTGTTTTTGTTGATATTTTTGTTTATGTTGAGTTTGAACAATCAAACTCAAGAAAAACTACAATAAAAACAAACATAACAACAAACAAGTAAAATCTCAAATTTACGTTGTAAATAACAATGTAAATCAACGTAAATTTGACATTTTACTACCTCAGCATTTGGTTTGTGATTAAACCAATGGCATGTTTAGTCAACCGTACCATAAGTATCCGCCGCCATTTTCAGATCTTTTCTTTATCTGCGCGAGTTATACCAACCCACACAGAGCCCGCGTGGTAGATTACGAACCACTCCCTCTTACCGAGACGAGGCTTGCATCACAGGAGGAGAAACATTATATGCAGATTATTTAAAGCAAAAATCTATTAATCAGACTTTTCTACACTCAATTTGGAATAGTATTAACAGCGGATGTTATGGCCTACTTCAAGCGCATGTTAAGGTTTATTAATTAAATCCGAAAATACTAATTGCAACAGCTAATTTCCACAACCGCTGCGTTCAAAGACCAAACTTTACCTTAAAAAAAATACTTGTAGACGTTAGAGATTCAATAGTGAAAACTTAAAGCGTAAACTGAAAGCATCAATTCGATTATAACTTAGCTCTTAATAGCGTGTTGATAACATCTCAGGGCATGGCATGCTAAGACAGACCCCAGAAGACTAATTCTGTTCGTTATTTAACTTGGTAATTTTTTAAGCAAATCATTTAAAAAAAAAATGCAAAATGGAACTTTAAAATCAATGGAGAGGCGGACAAATAGGCTAACTGGCGACCCGGATTCGGTTCAAAACAATCTCATGGAGCACAGGCGTAGAGCAGCCAGACTGTCGGTGTTCTATAGGACGCACTTTTAAGAAAGCGCGCGGGAATTACATGAATTAATTCCGCCATCTCCGTTCTATCATCATCAGCCGACCAGTAGTACGGCGAGTATCCTCTCTTATGTTGTTCACACCACTACCACTACGATCCCGACGAAGCGTTTCTCCTCCTGCGGCCCTAGCCAATGTAACATCGCTTCGTAGCGAAGCGAAATCGAATACCAAACCAACCAATGGCGGGAACGATTGACCACGTGATTTGTCGCGTCGCGTGGTCAATCGTTCCCGCCATTGGTTGGTTTGGTGTTCGATTTCGCTTCGCTATGAAGCGATGTTACATTGGCTACAGGCCCTGTTCTATACCGCGTACATCGAGGTACTGGAACAATTTGCTTGCAGCGGTCTTCCCGTCTGATTTAAGCATCCTTAAGGACAGAGTGAATAGACTCTTAACAAACTAGTGCGCTTTACCATCAACGATTGCATCACTGCTTACTACCATCACGCGTGATCGCGATCGAGAACAATTATAATGTTTAAAAAATTTTAGTTAACTCTTGCAATTAATATTTTCGGCATCGGCGACCAATTTGTATGACAGGATACATTAATAGCCATTAATTTTATTACATCGAATCACGAAGAAAAAAGAACAAAATCCTCGAAATAAAACCCTAAAAACGAACCGGAAAGTCTTTTAAATCAAAGTTATCACAAAAAAAAAAAATATTGGCTATAAAAATCAGGGGCCCTAGCCAATGTAACATCGCTTCGTAGCGATCCGAAATCGAATACCAAACCAACCAATGGCGGGAACGATAGACCACGCGACGCGATAAATCACGTGGTCAATCGTTCTCGCCATTGGTTGGCTTGGTATTCGATTTCGCATCGCTACGAAGCGATGTTACATTGGCTACAGGACCAGATCTGTATGCTTATTAAAAACTACTAAAACGAAACAACAAAAAACATGATATCGAAAGCGCGAGCTTCCCCTTTTAAATAGGGATGTATCCAAGGTATGAAAATTAAAAAAAAATATTAGTCCGTCTTATACACACATCAAAAGTGTCTAGGGATCAACATATATTTTTGCAATAACTTTTCTCCTGATTGATATTAATTAAAATTTTCTTTAAGGATTCATCAAATAAAGTGTTTTCGTTTGTCACAGTAACGATAAACCAAGTCACCTTTGCATTAATAAAGAAATTTGCCATTTCCCTAATAAAGGGATATTTGACATTTGAACCACTAACACAAAAGTTCGAAAAAAAGACTGAAATAACAGTTTTCTCTAAAATTTTATTGGGTAACTTAAACAATTAATAATCCGTGTTTCTACCGCGAACACTAACAACACAGAACATCGGTTTGGCATACTCAAAATGAGTTCATCCAAATCACGCTGTGGAATGGCCGCCCATGTTCGTTGCAACAACAAAAAAAGGTCTTCTTGCGACTGGATACCCTCCATATTCGGCAGAGCTCTTCTCTGTAGCATATCCCATGCATGCTCAATCAGGTTCAAGTCTGGCGACTGAGCAGGCCAGGGCAGGACATTGATGTTAGCTGCGGCGAGAGTCTGTCTTACAACTCTTGCGGTGTGCGGTCGTGCATTATCATGCATTAACTGAAATAAGGGACCGATTTGCACTTGTAGAGGAACGATGACGTCTGATACAATCGTTTCAGCATAAATTTGAGCGTTGAGGTTGCCTCTGATCCAAATCAACTCAGTTCTTCCGCCGATCCAAATACCCGCCCATACCATGATGGTTCCACCACTATAAGGATGGACTTCCTGGCAGGATTTTAATCGCTGTTGGCGTCCAGGGGTTCTCCAGTGTCGTATACGTCTTGTATCCGTCTCATACCAAAACGAGACTCATCAGAAAAGCACACGAAACGCCATTGTTCTTCTGCCCAATTTCTGTGTTCAAGAGCCCATTGATATCGAATCCTACGATTGTGCATTGCTATAGGTGGTACCCGTAGCGGTCTTCGGGAATGAAGGTTCACTTCATGCAAGCGGTTTCTGACTGTTTGGTCGCTAATTAAGTTCCCTGAAGAGTGATGAAGCCTCACGGCTAACATCATGGCGGTTATTGTTGGAGCTCTTCGAGTTAAGATTTGAATGTATCGGTCTTGTCTCCGTGTGGTGCAGCGATACCGTCCTCCATGGCGCTCAGCCACGGTACCAGTGCTTCGGTAACGTGTCCAAAGTCGACTGATAACACTCTGACTTGTATTCAGAGCTAAAGCCACAGTACGTTGCCGGGAACCAGCTTCTATCATTCCCACGGCTCTGAGCATTTCTTCCCTGCTTAAATGACGTCGCCGCTCCATAATAACGTTGGTTTTAATCAGTAGTAGGGAAACAGTAGCACTAATAATGTCTTCAATGCGTTGTATGTTTTTATAGGGAAAATATTGACAGCTGATTTTCATCTTTTACTCGAATTTGATTCACAGTTCCTGATTCAAATTATGAAATGCACCAAAAAGGATCCATATAAATTTATAAAATCATAAATTTATTACAAAGCCACATCTCAATCTCAAGAAATCCGCATAAAAATGCTTGATCCCTAGACACTTTTGATGTGTGTAGATAACTAGCAGCCGCTAGCGACTTCGTTCGCGTGGAGTTAGTTATGCTCCACTCCTATTGGTCGCAGCGTGATGTTTTATAGCCTAAAGCCTTCCTGGATTAATGTGCTATCAACGCAAAAAGAATTTTTCAAATCAGACCAGTAGTTCCCGAGATTAGCGCGAACAAACAAACAAACATACAAACAAACTCTTCAGCTTTATATATTAGTATAGATAAAAAAATTAAAACCCGTATTTTTTATTTTGTCGAAATTACCAAAAACTACTGAGATATAGCGTATTAAAGTTACGGAGTGGGGGTTAGTTACGTCACGCCGTGGTATATTTTGTACCACGGCGTGACCACGAAAGAGAGATGAGAAAAAAAAGAGCTATGCTCGGAGTTTCTCTCCGTGAGCAGAAATGAGGAGATCCCCAGAAGAACCAAAGTCACCGACATAGCTCTTCGAGTCGCTAAAATTAAGTGGCAGTGGGCGGAGTACATTGCTCGTAGAACCGATGGCTGATGGGGCAGTAAGGTTCTGGAGTGGCGGCCACGTACCGGAAGACGCAGCGTAGGGAGGCCTCCAACAAGGTGGACCGATGACCTGGTGAAGGTCGCGGGAAGCCGATGGATGCGGACAGCGCAAGACCGGTCATCGTGGTAAGCCTTGGGGGAGGCCTTTGTCCAGCAATGGACCTCTATAGGCTGAAGAAGAAGAGAATCTAAAGGGCAAGTCCGCCAAACCGACCACCCTATACATCGATGAAAATAACAAAAAATAAATATGTATATTAATTATAGAACGTCAAACTTAGTACCTCTTCCTTCTTCGAAGGCGGTTAAAGGAAATTGTAATCATTAAATTATCACAAAAAAGAAAGAAAATACTGATACAAAAAAATCAGACCGGATTTGTAATACAAAAATGGAAATAGCAAATAACACCTTACCGCATGACACCATCCTTCATTGATCTTATACCGGACACCTGCGCCTGCGCTGCCAGTTAGTCTGCGGCTCTCGCAAGAGACGGACGTCATAGAAATACTTTATATTTTTTTTTTTTTGTTACGCATTTTATCGTGTTAAAATAGTGTTGTGTTTGTGTTCGGAAGATTTTATATCTTAAAGTGAGTTTTGGTGAATTAAAAGGTTTGTGTATAGTGAACAAAAGTTGAGTGAGAGAGCTTTATAGCTACGGAAACTCATTTGTAAGTTGGTAATTTTCCGTATTAAGTTTGTGCTTTTTTTTTAAATAAAACTAAGTATCTACTTATTGGGCAATGATATCAGTGTCGACAAATTTATTTCTGGTTTATTTTTTTAGTGTGTTATCTCGTTACTGATCGAATAATCCTTAGTTAACGAGTTTGGATTGATATTTTCTGAATTTTAAAGCCAAATACACATGTTTTTGGTTGACAAACTTAATATTACACAAAATATTTCGTATCAGTCATTTATTTTTTTAGGTTTTATGCCGTTACTGGCATAAAAGTCTTATTTTAGGTTGGATTTTTGTCGCCTTTCCATGTCAAGTAATTGATGCACTGTTGATTTTTTTACCCTTAGTTTGTGTTATTTGGTTGTATTTGTGTTGTGTGGGAAATCTAATTTAAAAGAAATAAATACTAATATTATTTTAGATCAACAAACTAGAAGAATTAGTAAATACAAACAATTTAGTTCTACTAATTAGCTCTTTTTAATATTGCGTCGTTGTAAACACAAAAATTTTAGTTTAAGTGGGAATTATTTTGCTTTTAACACGAAATACAGTTACTGTTATTAATTGAAATCGTTTATTATACAAGTAGGATCACTGATCACTTTTACACGTCATATTTTTTAAATTAGCAGGAGCCGGCATTTCCTAACTGACTACCTCTGAGAAGAAAAGCCGAAACAAACTCAGGGATCATCGACTTTTTTCAAGTACAGACATTAAAAATTAAAATGTTTACAATAACAATATGCGCGATACCAATTTACGTGATTAAAAAAAAAATCAGTGATTAAAATGCCATAATTGTAGCATAATTACGCATATTGCTTAATGACATTGCTCAGCAGAGCGAGCAGCTCAATCCCAAGCTTTACTGTCTTCTAAATAATCAGAGATTTTATAATACCCCTTTTTGCAAAGTTTGGTCTTAATACAGCTTTGAAATCTTTTAATGGTCAAGTTTTGAGAGTCCATGGGAAGCTTGTTGTAAAAGTGTATACATTTACCCATGAACGAGTTAACTACTCTGTGGAGACGAGTGTAATGTACAGCAAGATTATTTGTTCCTGGTATTTATAGTATGAATATCGCATATTTTCTTAAAATCCGGTATATTTTTATTTACAGTAAGGGTCAAAAGTGGAGTACCACTTTTGACCCTTATTGTTATTGCAATAAAGTTCAAAGTGGTAATGCACTTTTGACCCTTGATTGTAAAAACATAAGATTTTCAAATATATATTGTGAAGCTAGTCAGAATGTTCACCTCTTTGAATTTTCGAGCCCACATCGTTTCAATGCAAGGCAAAGAGCTCTCCCAATGACTTCCAACTCTTTATATCCAGCTAAAGTAGACCATACGTCGGAGATTTTAACTATATCGTCTCGCCATCTTCAACGGGGTCTGCCGCAACGTCTTCAAGCCGTGTCAGGGCTCCACATGGTGGTTATTTTGGCCCAAAACTTATCGGAAATACGGCAGATGTGATCAGCCCAGTCCGAGTCAGTTTACCGGCTTTTTGATCACTGTCAGTAGACGTACTTGTACGCTACAAGTTATTTTTATAAGTAACAATTTTTACATTAAGTGTCAAAAGTGGAGTACCACTTTTGACACTTATTCTCATTGCAATAAAGTTCAAAAGTGGTAATGGACTTTACACCCTTAACTGTATCTACTGAAGATCGTAGATCCTGTATTATTCTTAGTACATAGACGAAGATTAGTTAAATGCATTTGGTATTCAATTTTCCTAATTATGACTTCTTGTTGACATTATAATACCCTACATATATCATTTGATATATGTTGTGTTGCTACAATTACTAATTTCTACGAGCCTCGCTACGTATAAAGTGAACTTTTTATATATATATACATATTATTAACTAGCGCTTGACCGCAATCCTGCCTGATGGTAAGCAGTGACGCAATCGTTGATGGTAAAGCGCACTAGTTTATTAAGAGCCTATTCACTCTAGCCTTGAAGACACTCAAATTGTAGGCCGACGGAAACACCGCCGCTGGCAAATTGTTCCAGTCCCTCGATGTACGCGGTATAAAGGAGGAGGCGAAACGCTTCGTCCGGATCGTAGAGGTGTTAATTATAAAAGAAAATTGAAACATGAAATTCATTTACTAAAACAAAAAAATATTTTATTAATTGCTAGCTATTTTAAAACTTAATTCAAAACATTTGGATAAACAATGTTTTCTGTTTGAATTGAATTCATTGGTTACAAAAAAAATGTAATAAATGAAGAACCGCTTGACCGATTTTGTTCAAATTTCACATAAACCATCTAGAAATCAGTCAGAACAGAGCCTAAACATTTGGTTTGGATAGGTGTTCTTGAGTTATGAAATTACAACGAAAAGTGTCATTAATCTGTACTAATACATAAAGCTGAAGAGTTTGTATATTTGAACGCGCTAATGGAAGGAACTGCTGGTCCGATTTGAAAAATTCTTTTTGCGTTAGATAGCCCATTAATCCAGGAATGCTTTAGGCTATATAACATCACGCTGCGACCAATAGGAACGGAGCATAACTAACTCCCCTAAATTTGGCTTACATACATACGGGTCGAATTGATAACCTTTTTTTGAAGTCGGTTAAAAATAAAGAGAGAGAAAAAAATACAATTCTAAAGTTTTATCTGTCAAAAAGCGGTTTATCTTTATGTGAGTTCTTTTTTTTTCTAAGCAGACTGAATACGTCACAGGTCATACGAAGTTTATAATTTTCATCTCCACTTTAGGTATTGGTTTAAATAAAAGTTTAGGAAAAAAAAAAGATTGCCTGATTAATGATATTAAGATAATTTTATCGTAAAAACATGTGGCCCTTTTCAAGGTAAAGCGCACTGGTTTGTTATGACTTTGCTGAAGCCTTCTCTCTCGGAAGGTGTAATAAAACCTCTGCCTACCATTTCAGGCAATAAAGTCGTAATGTATATATGTATGTAGGTTAGATAAAGTGACGAACTAGAATTATGTTGTTATAACTAAAGCTATTGTTCTAGTTATAATAACAATTACATAGACGAAATATTTACAAACATTCTGAAATGAAAAGCTGGTCGCATGGAGACAATAATTGGCTTCAGATGATTACGAAAGTATATTAACATAAGTTTGAATCCCATGGGAATAATCGGATGAAAAGTATCCTTTAAGATCCGTTTTCGGAACATTTTTTGTTACTGCTCTGCTCCTATTGGTCATAGTGGGATTTTATATAGCCTATGTCCTTTCTCAGGCTCCAGACTATCTGTGTACCAAATTTCATTACAATCGGTTCAGTAGTTTTGGCTAGGGGATACTTTCGGATTTATAATATTAGTATGAATCTGGCCCGTGTGGTACCGGGCTTAGAATAGTACCAACCCATACCCTCCCGTGGATGTCGTAAGAGGACACACCAGGGAAGCGGGCAGTAGCGCTTCTCCTGTTAAATATCAAATTACTGTGACCCCCAACCCGCCTGCCAAGCATGGGGATTATGGCAAACCCCCCCAACTTGGGGGAGGCCTTTGTAAAGCAGTGGACCTCTATAGGCTGAGAAAGAAAATCATCTGTATGACAATTTCCATCCAAAACCGTTCGTATTTTGAGCGTGAAAAAGTAAAAAATACTAAAAATAAATGTGCAAGCGGACATGTAATACTTGGTCGGTAGCACTAAGCATTTAAGCCGCAACTGTGTTGGGCCTATCTAAATGTATTTGGAAAAAATATAACAAGGTGTAAAAATGATTGGAATCGATTCAGTTGCTTATTCTGAACAAATATTCAGGTTCGTATAAAGTTTTTTTTTTTTTTTTTATAATTATAATCTAGTGCTTGACTGCAATCCCGCCTGATGGTAAGCAGTGATGCAATCCTTGATGGTAAAGTGCACTAGTTTATTAAGCATATTCACTTAAAAAACTAAGGAATAGGATGGATGACGGCAGTTGAGCGAGGTGATGCAATGTTAAACCTAAGACCAACACGACCATACGAAGCTGCGCTAGAGGGAGATTGATCTGGAGACTCTCCAAACTCCCGAAACAACAACATTTGGCGCATCGTACCCGCCACTCATCGCAACACAACTGCTCAGACCCGTCCTCCGTACGGCTTCACCAGACATCATGCCGGAACACGACGAATGGCTTGGCGGCAAGACTTTGTCTGGTGGGTGGTAACTTCTGCCGGCAGCCGATGTTATGGCCTACCACCGAGAAAGATAGATAGAATAGATAATATATGTATGTATTATCATTTATTTAGCAGTTCCACCATTCACGTATCATGTATAACTGCTTTTTTTTCTTTTATTCAGTGTCTTTGCCCCGGATATCGATTTAAGAAGATTGTTTTTTTTTTTTTTTAATTACATTTTGTACCTGTGTTTTTTGTTGAAATACTATGGATCCGAAATAAAGTGTCCGGTTTCATTGATTATTTTTTCATGTGATGTTTGAGGGTGTATTGATGATTGCTTGAGACCTGACAGCCTCCGCAGTGCAAATATTTGTATGCATGAATATGAATATTTGTACTGGTCTTGTCGTGCCTCGGAAAGCACGTTTTTTAAGCTGTTGGTCTCGGTTGCCATACGAACATCTAGTGGCAGTCGTTACTGGTTGTTGGAGCCCTCAAAAGTCCAACAGTTGGTCTAACTGTAATGCTTCGATATCGCCTTCGGCTTGCGGAGGTCAGACGGCAGTCGCTTCACGAAAAATATCGAAGTTTAGCCAAAATCAGAAGTTAGACTGGTAAAGCGGACCCCGGACTCCAAAGCTGAAAAAGCTTCGGGTCCGACTGGGATTAACGCTGAGATGATGATGATGATCGCTTGACAGCAGCGATGGCCTTGTCATATTGGCCTCGACATACAAGGCCGTAGGTTTGAACCCCATCAGGCGCTTTACTTTGAGTAAATGGAGGGTCGCCTACGCTGGTACGGTCACGTCTTATGTTACGTGAGTAACAAATGTCTTGCCATGGCGCCTCCGCCGGGCCGGAACATGCAACCAAAGAAGTGCTGGATTGACGTTGTAAGAGATGACATGCGTGCCAACAATCTCACACCACGAGATGCCAAAGATCGTGCGAAATGGAGGAGTAAGTGTAGGAAAGCGGACCCTAGGCTGCAACGCGAAAGCCGCGGATGCAACCGGGATTATACGCTGAGATGATGATGATGACATTTGATATCTATTACATTTGCAATGTGATTATGTATCCATTTCATGATTTCAGCGTTGAAAACTTAGCAGAAAGGAACACGGAGTCAGCTGTCATTCTTCTAATGCTAGGAATTGAAACTTCTCGGTGGTAGGCCATAACATCGGCTGCCAGCAGAAGTTACCACCCACCAGAGAAAGTGTTGCCGCCAAGCGATTCGTTGTGTCATGATGTCTGGTGTGTCATGTGGTCTGTGCCGTACGGAGGACGGATCTGAGCAATTGTGTTGCGTAGTGTGCCGGGTACGATGCGCCAAACGTTGTTGTTTCGGAAGTTTGGTCGTGGAGGGTCTCCAGATAATCTCCCTCTGACGCAGCATCGTTGGTCGTGTTGTTGGGTTTAACATTGCATCATCTCGCTCAACCACAGTCTTCCTTCCTATTCATTGAGTATTTTTGAGTGAATAGTCTTAATAAGCTAGCGCGCTTTACCATCAGCGATCGCATGACTGCTTACCATCAGGCGGGATTGCGTTCAAGCACTAGTTTATTATTATAAAAAAAAAACTACGGAACGGATTTGGAAGAAATCTGGCACACAGAAGGTTTAGAACCAGGAATATCACATAGGCTACTTTTTATACCAATATTCCAACGGGACCGAAACTAATGAGGATTCATCATCATCACCATCTCAGCCACATGAAGTCCACGCCTCCCCCAAGGATTTCCAAAAAGAACGGTTGGACACGGCCTGCATCCAGCGCTTCCCTGCGATTTTGGTCAATCTTCCGACCACCTAGTCGGTGGACGTCCGACGCTGCGCTTGCCGGTACGTGGTCGCCATTCAAGAGCCTTTCTCCCCCATCGCCCATCGGCTTTACTTTTGGCAGCTATATGCCCCGCCCACTGCCACTTCAGAGAGCTAATCCGCTAGGCTATGTCGGCGACTTTATTTCTTCTACGAATCTCCTCATTCCTGATTCGATCACGTAGAGAAATACCTAGCATAGCTATAGAGAGCTATAGCTCTGTGTGCGACCTTGAGCTTTCATATGAGGCCCATAGTGAGGGACCAAGTTTCCGGTAACACAGATTGGTTAAAGACTTTTGTCTTTAGGCACTGAGGTATTTTGGACGAGAAGATATTACGGAGCTTCCCGAACGGTGCCCAGCCGAGTCGGATGTCGAAACACCTCGTCCTTGAAGCCGGAACTATCAATCAAGGATTAACTAATGCGAACTAGAGAAACCGCAGAACGATGTTAGTTTTAAATTAGTTTAAATAAATCAACATTGAGAAGTGGTGGCCTAGTGGTATCGGCAGGCGACTTACAAGTTGTAGGTCGTTGGTTCGAACCCAATCAGGTGCTTTATTTGTTTACTTATTATTAATTTTATTATTTATGCACACACAATAAAATACATAGAGATACGACAAAATTAAGATCTGAGTACAAAGGTGCTGCTTATTTCTTAAGAAATTTCTTCCAGAAGACCTGCGAAAGGAGAAGTAAAACAGAAATGTAGACAATAGTGTGTAAGAACAAGGAGGAAATAGAATATGAATATGATAACTATTAAAGTAATAATATTAAATATACTTAAACATGTAAACTAAAAATAAATATATAAGTATACTTAAATAAATACATAATGCTAAAATATATAAACATGTGTAAATAACTAGCGGCCGCCAGCGACTTCGTTCGCGTGGAATTAGTCATGCTCAGCTCCTATTGGCAATATGTACGGCTGCGATAGCTCCCGTTTTCGCAACATTTTTTGTTACTGCTCTGCTCCTATTGGTCATAGCGGGATTTTATATAGCCTAAAGCCCTCCTGGATTAATAGGCTATCCAACGTACAAAGAATTTTTCAAATCGGACCAGTACTTCCTGAGATTAGCGCGCACAAACAAACAAACAAACTTTTCAGCTTTATAAAGTGTGTATCTGACATCGACGCACAAACGAGTACCATGGATCCAGTACATGATTCTGAACCCCCCAGCAGTGGTGGAATTTTTCGTCGGCGTTTTCATGATTTAAAAAAATACATATGTAGTTTTTTTCACATTAGACTGTTCATAATTGCTATACTTTTATAACCCAATAAGATTTTAAACTAAAAGGTAATTAATTCGCTAATTACACAAAAAAGCACAATGAAAACAAAACTCGAAAAACTGTCACATTAGCTGATTTAATAAAGTTGACACCAGGGATCAACGTCTTACCTACAAACCCGCATGGCGGCACTCTTGCAACGTTCAAAGGCCGAGCCGACACTTTTTTGTAAACACTGTTTATTCTGTTACCGTTCATTAACGACATAAATGACTATCATAATTTTATTAGTGGCATGCGGTCTAGCCTTTTCGCGAAGTTTGCGTTATGATGTCAGATACATCCTGTATATTAGTATAGATTAACAAATTCTCACAATATAGAGGAAAGGTAATGCTCTTTTAATCGACGTTTAAATTTAGAACTGCTCTCAAAACAACGGATGAAAACATGGTGAGGAAACCGGCATGTCCTAGAGGCAAAACTTCTAAGACATGTGACATGAACCGACCCGCACTGGGCCCGCGTGGTAGATTACGGCCCACTCCCTCTCACCGAGAGGAGGCCTGTGTCACACGAGTAGGGACATTATAGGCTGATCATGTTATTATGTAGATATGTAAATAAACATTAATAATATTTGCAAGGACAAATATCGGCGGAGGACATTTGTAGCTATATCAAATTGACATCTGTTCATTCATATTCAAATATGTTATACTTATTAACATTATATTGGAATAAATATTCATATTTTTTTTTTATAATGATGATTGCATCGTTGTATTTATTATGGCTAGAAGCGCGACTTATGTGCCGGATTTGATGTCTCAAGTAGTTGTTTTTCTTTTTTTTCTGTACTATACCATTAATCGTTGTAATTTTTTTTATTGACAGAAAGAAAAGGTATTTATTTATTTATTTTATTACCCGACTGCCAGGAGGGTTATGTTTTTAGCGCCTATCTTGTATGTATTATTCTTTACAGTAATTAAAATCCTTCATTTTGATACCCAACTCGATATGCTTGGTAGAAAAAAATATGTAATTATTTTTTTTTGTTCCATTTAATATTAAATTATATACATATTTAGAATCAGTGTTTAAAATCCTTCATTTTGATATCCCACTCGATATGCTTGGTAGAAATTTATTTCTTTATACCTCACAATATGACGTCATACATCCGCCATTTTGGGTTTTATTTAATGACACCCTGCTAGTAGCAGTTGGGCAATTAAGGCAATTCTAACGATACCTCAAACGTGAAAATCCAGTATCTCCAGAACCGCTGAAAGGTATTTATTTACTTATTTTATTATTTATGTATACACAATAAAATACATAAAGATACGACAAAATTAAGATCTGAGTACAAAGGTGCTGCTTATTTCTTAAGAAATTTCTTCCAGCAGAGCAAGCGTGGTGATTGTGCCCGACAGTGGGACGATTAAGAAAAGGTTGATGATGATGAGACCTGCGTAAAAAGAAGTAAAACAGAAATGTAGACAATAGTGTGTAAGAACAAGGAGGAAATAAAATATGAATATGATAACTAAAATACGAATATTTTTAAGTATCCTATGTACACAATTTCCAAAAGATATCATGATAAACCACAAAGTTATGAACTTCTTATCTTATCTGGTTTTCTTAACAAAAATATGGTCAACGCGCCGTTGGTAGGTTAGTATAGGTGTCTCACTGTACCCCTAGTACTATGGTCTACCGCCAGCGGTGTTGTGAACAAAAAATCTTTTGGAGATTGAAAGCCCAATTCTTGTGGAAGACTTTAGGCAAAATAAAATCACGCTAACGCCTTTTGGAGTAGAGCTAATAGAACAATGTCTGACAGAATGATAAGAGAAAAGGAATTCATACCGTTGGTAGATCACGAGATGGAATGAAGTAGGTCGGGGTGACAGATAATGGTACGCGGGCGAACTTGTGGATAGAAAGAAGCTAGTATTTATTTAGAACTTCCTCTCATCCAAAATTGGTCTGTAAACAAAGACATTAAAATTATATTTACAATAGACAGGACATCAAGAACAAAATCGTAATCCAATACTTCTGGCAAACTGGTTAAAAGTCGCTCAGTCTAGTCTGCGCGTCAAGACGTAATTTGTGTCCACCAAAAATAAACATTTTCTAAGGAAATATGTCATGTTGCGCTTTGTATTACTGTACATCTTGTTATGGTAAAACGACTGGACCTAACTTCAAAATGTTTTTCTAAGAATTATTTATATTTCGTCTGTATTTCAAATTTAAATAAATTCTTAAATTGTTCTAGAAACTTTTCCATTATTGTAATAACCGCCCTCTATTGTTGAGTAGTTTTACTATTTACTTGTAGAGATGTAGTAATGTTGTTTATCGATGTAGTTATCGATAATATTTATTAAGTTGCAAACTTATTGATATATTTTATTGGCATTTAAAATAAAGCTAAATAAACTTAAATATTTCTATATTTCAAGTTTATTTGTTTTTAACTCTATTTGAATTTTGAACATAATCATGTCATATTGATGAACAAAATTTAATGAAGAAGTACTATTCATTCACCTAGGTTTTTGTTATTTTTGGACTACCATTTTTGTCCTGATTTGGACAATTATCTACGTGACAAGAAATTTTCTTCCCAGGAGGCAGTTCTGTTTTCACACAGTTTGTGCAGTCTAGAACCTCAGAGTTCTATCGCAAAGGCATAAATGACCTTCCTATTAGAAGGCAGCAATGTATACATAATAATGGTAACTATTTTGATAAAATAAATTGAAAATTAAAAAATAAACAATTCAGATTTTCAGTACAAATCGGCAACTTTAAACTTTAGCGCCTATTATATTAAAAGAATTATATAAATAAAAAACTGTAAACAAAAAACATGAAATTACCTATAAACTTTCTGCTTCCTAATTTTTTTGTTTCAAACTATCAAAATTCGAAAACTTCTTTAAATATTATCGATAACTTTATATCGAAATGATACAAACCCTACTAAAGTTTTTAGTATTGCCATTTAAAAACATTTGCAAACAAACATGTAAAAAGAATAATTTTGTTAAAAACAAAATGCAAACAAAAATTGCAAAACAAAATGCGCTTTATGGCCTAAAAGGTTTATTATACTCAAAAATCGCAATAAATTGAGTATTATAATAATTCGTAAGCAAAACATATCTAAAATACCAATAGACGGTGTCACGGAAAATGAATAGTAGCGTATAAAATACTAAAACAGTTTTTGATGTTTGTACAAGACAAGTTTCACATAATTTGTATACTTTTCAATATTTATTTACCCGATTTGAATTATACTAGGGTATTAAATCGGATCTGGCAACATAGACCACACTGGCCACCTACCGGGCAATAGCTGAATATATTTTGTCTCCAAGTGTCGATCTAATTTTGTTATATTGTACTAGATGGCGGAACTGAGACATGGAATCACAGTTTTTCTACGCCATTTTGATACATGCCCCCTCTATTCATCTTAAATCTCTTTGTCTGTAAAAGATCGCTCTTAACGATAAGACCGCCCATTGTGTCACCCTTTGTAAAATCTTTATATTTATGTTATGTAATTTATATGGTCTACATATACATATATAGAAAACTTGACAGCCTCCGTGGCGTAGCGGTAGCGATCGCGGCCGCTGCGCAAGGAGGCGCGGGTTCGATCCTCGCGCAGCGTAAATATTTGAATGCATATGAATATTTGCACTGGTCTGGTCGTGCCTCGCAAAGCACGTTAAGCCGTTGGTCCCGGTTGTCATACGAACATGTAGTGGCAGTCGTTACGGCTTGTTGGAGCCCTCAAAAAGTTCAACAATTCATCTAGCTGCAATGCTTTGATATTGCGTTCGGGTTGTAGAGGTCAGACGGCAGTCGCTTCACGGAAAATATCGAAGTTTAGGCAAAAATCTGCAGTTGGACTGGTAAAGCGGACCCCAGACTCCAAAGCTGGAAAAGCTTCGGATGCGACTGGGGATTAACGCTGTGATGATGATGGATGTTGACAATAACTCCCGACTGCCTGCTGAGATGATCAACACATATTTAGAAAACTCTTATATTATACAACGAAACCTTAGTTCCAGACTTAACCTTTGAGACAGTAATTGAATTTCGAACTTTATTTCGATTTAGGCAAAGTTCTTAATTCGAAAATGACAACTACTCCGGAACTAAGGTGTCATTTTTATATAAAGAACTGCATTTCTATAACGGTTAGGTTCATAATTCAATAACCATTCAGGTGGTTTAAACCTGGCCCAAATAAAATCCATGTTTTGTAATATAAACGTCTATATGAAGTTGCGATGAACTCTTCGTACCGTAAAACCCAGTAACTGGGCAGTGACCGTCAGATAGGCAGTCTTACATCCGGTTAGACAAGGAGCTGACCCCGACATAGTTGGAGAAAAGGCTAGACAAATTGATATTGGTCAACTTAAATATTTAATAAATGATGCAAGATAATGGTATAATGAGGAAAACTTGTGTCGAGGTCTTACTGAGTACGTGGCCAATTATTTTTATTATTTTGTAAATGTCTATTTTGTCACTTTAACTAGCTCATAGTGACGGGGTGCGCAAGCGCCGATGCCTGCCAGGGCCGCGAGTTATTTGAAAAACCGGCCAAGTGCGTGTCGGACTCACGTACAAAGGGTTCTGTACCATTGATTTATGAAATTAAAGGATTCAAGTTATTTGTATGAAAGATTACGCGGTAATAAGCGGTTTACGATTTACGAGGTATTAAAAAAACTACTTACTATATCTAGTTCAAAACAATTTTCGTTGGTAGTTTTTCTTATTTTAGAAGTTAGAGAGGGGACCAACTTTTTTCCACTTTGGAAGCGTCTGTCACGCAAACTATTTGGTTTAGAAAAAAATATTATAGAAACCTCGATATCATTTTTGAAGACCTATCCATAGATACCCCACATGTACCTATGTGTTTGATGAAAAAAACATTTTTTGAGTTTCAGTTCTAAGTATGGGGAGCCTCCAATATTTTTTTATTTGCATCAAAATCTTAATGCGGTTCACAGAAACATCTACCTACAAAGTTTCAACAGTATAGCTCTTATAGTTTCGGAAAAAAATGGCTGTGACATACGGACGGACGGACAGACAGACATGACGAATCTATAAGGTTTGCGTATTTTGCCATTTGGCTACGGAACCCTAAAAAGGTCCCTGGGACAGGCAAACAGCGGAACACGGGTGGGTTACGACCTCCGAGAAATGAGGTCTGTTACCTCACTAAAGCCACCCCAGTGATCACAAACTGCGCAGAGGGGTGGTCCGTTTCCTCTTAAAAGACCAATTCCGAAATCCCCCCTGTGCAACACCTGTTAGGCAGGATCCCTAGGGAGACTCTATGAGGGACTCCTATCGAGTTATCGAGATAGTATTATCGAGTTAGACATCTGTAACCGAACTAGGCAAAAGCCTGTGTTTCAGTTATCAGCGCCCTAACCCTTAAAAAGTAGCCACAAGATATAGTTAGCCATTGAGTAGAGTCATCAGTTTCTACAATTACCAGTTCAAATAGAATAAATAAATTAAATTTAAAGCAATAAAATAACAAACATCAACTATTTATCCGTACTCATCATCATCACAGCGTTAATCCCAGTCGCATCCGAAGCCTTGGAGATTTGGAGTCTGGGGTCCGCTTTACCAGTCCAACTGCTGAAATGGCTAAACTTCGACATTTTCCGTGAAGCGACTGCCGTCTGACCTCCACAATCCGAAGGCGACATCGCAGCATTGCAGTTAGACCAATTGTTGGACTTTTGAGCGCCCCAACAACCCGTAACGACTGCCACTAGATGTTCGTATGGCAACCGGGACCAACGGCTTAACGTGCTTTCCGAGACACGACCAGACCAGTGCAAGTATTCATATTCATGCATACAAATACTTGCACTGTGCGGGGATCGAACCCGCGCCACTTGCGTCCGCTACCGCTACGCCACGGAGGCTGTCAACTATGTATCTATACTCCATACTAATATTATAAATGCGAAAGTAACTCTGTCTGTCTGTCTGTTGTTACGCTTTCCCGCTTAAACCTCTCAACCGATTTTGATGAAATTTAGCTCAGACAATCTTTAGACCCTGAGAGAGGACAAAGGCTACCTTTTATTGAAAAATTTGATATTCCCAAGGAAAATCTAAATAGCGCGGGCAAAGCCGCGGCCGGAAAGGTAGTCTAACATAATATTTTGAGAGATAAATTTGAAAATCTACTAAAACAAATTTCTCAGTCTGTAACAGCTTGATATACTATAGTCTGTACTTGTAAAAAATAGATTAGAAATTTTAATATTACGCAAACTACTAGCTATAGGTACTTTTGTCACAAAATGTAATTGTCAGAATAATTGCCTGTCCAAAAAACTCGATTATACATGCAAGCAACTGAAACTTTTATTGTTATACATAAATCAAGTTTTTATAACGAAACTATTGCACTACTACAGAGTTATTTTAGATACATAACAATTGCATTATAACAATTGGTTTTATTATTTATGTGAATAAATGTCACACACAATCGACCAATCTATTTTGGTGAAAATCTTTGAGGTTAGCAATACAAAGTAATTTTTTTTTATACGAAACCTGAATACAGGGTGTATCTGACATCGTAACGCAAACTTCGCGAAAAGGCTAGACCGCATGCCACTAATAAAATTATGATAGTCATTTATGTCGTTAATGAACGGTTACAGAATACACACTGTTTAAAAAAAAGTGTCGGCTTGGCTTTTGAACGTTGTAAGCGTGCCGCCGTGCGGGTTTGTAGGTATGACGTTGATCCCTGATGTGAACTCTATTAAATCAGCTGATAAGATAGTTTTTCGGGTTTTGTTTTCATTGCGCTTTTTTATGTAATTAGCGAATTATTTAATTTTTACTTTAAAATATTATTGGGTTATAAAAGTATAGCAATTGTGAACGGTCTGAAGTGAAAAAAAACTACATATATTTTTTTTAATCATGAAAAAGCCGACGAAAAATTCCACCACGGCGGGGCTCAGAATCATGTACTGGATCCATGGTACTCGTTTGTGCGTCGATGTCAGATACACCCTTTATAGTTTGTTCAGAGTAAGAAACTGAATCAATTCAAATACGTTTAGAAATTATTACAGTGTGGTTACCGAGCGCGCCACTCAGCTTACGATAAATTGTACACCGCACGCCCGCGCAACAGCTGATGCCAAAGGTCATATTTTTGCTGAGACAACCAAGTAGCAAGCAATAAGTTCATATCTTTGTGGTTTTTCAAGATATCACACACGCTGCACGCATCGGGCACACGTGTCCAGTATTTTTAAGTAAAGAATCTATGTACAAAATATCAAAATGATATCTTGTACATAGATTCTTTACTTAAAAATACTGGACACGTGTGCCGGGTCTCGCATAAACCAAAAATCATGTTGTTTATGTTTAAATAGTTTAACCGTTCAGTTAATAAAATAAGTAAATAGCGTGGGCAGGCGATACGACGCGACGCGATGCGATGGAGTAGATCGGAAGATCAAGAAATTTCAGAGGGGCAGAAGATAGCGAATTTTATTTTCTTTTTTAAAAAACGTTGCCCCACTGTAAGAATTTCTCCTATATTGCGGGCGCTTTTACAAACCTACAAACTCACTAACACAAACAACCAGACTCAGAACAACTACTAGTAGGTCATACAAATATTTGTACAGTGCGGGAATCGAACCCGCAATACGTAGCGAAGCAGTTAAACTTTAAATATGTAAATTAAATAAAAAAAATTGCCGTCGCGGAAGGAAAAAACAAAAAACGATCTCAGTGTCAGATGGCAAGTGAAGAAACACAGGTGCGTTTTAGTCAGTAAAAGTCTGACACGCCCTTTCGCTCCGCCCAGAGCGGGAGTAGTCATTTGATGATTTCCCATGCAAAAAAAAAAAAAAAAGAGAGGGTCACGCTCACGCGAATTCAATGCTTTTTTCCTCAACAAAAGTTCTCAAACTCGCTATATCAGTTTTCTCTTCAAAAACTCCTACATTCTACATGAACCAAAACAAAACACACCAACAACTTTCCGAGAAACATACACAAACGGACACAATATGTGAATAAAAACGAGTTTATACAGACAGCAAATCAACATACTCGAAACTGTCAAATATTTCCAATCAACCTTGAGCCTTAATGCTTTAGAGATAAAGTTGAAAATCTAATAAAGAAATCTGACAGATTGTAGAAGCCTGATGTGCTATCATCTGTACATTTAATTTACATGCGCGATCCGGTTTTAAGATATAAGTAGTGAAATAAAACAAAAGATTAACGCTGAATTTCTCGCTTATCTCAGAGACTGAAGTAAACAAAGTCGTTATTTTAGTCTCCACTAGCTAAGCCCCGCGGTTTCACACGCGTAAGTGATCGATTAAAAGCGCATAGCCTAATTCACTCCTTATTACATCAGTTACCTGGCAATGAAAGTCCCGTCAAAATCGGCTCGGGCATTTCAAAGATTAGCCGGAATAAACAAACAAAAATTGTATAAAATGTTTTTTTTTTGTAAAAAAAAATTTTTGTCGGTAGTAGACCATAACATCGGCTGCCGGCAGAAGTTACCACCCACCAGACAAAGTCTTGCCGCCAAGCGATTCATCGTGCGCCGGCTGATGTCTGGTGAAGCCATAAGGAGGACGGGTCTGAGCAGTTGTGGGGATATGTGCCTGGTACGATGCGCCAAAATGTGTGAGTTTGGTTGCGCAGGATCTCCAGATCAATCTCCCTCTGGCGCAGCATCGCTGGTCGTGTTGTTGGGTTTAACTTTGCATCACCTCGCTCAACTGCCGTCTTCCTTCCTAATTCACTAAGTTTTTGAGTGAATAGGGGCTTAATAAACTAGCGCGCTTTACCATCAGGCAGGATTGCGGACAAGCACTAGAGTATATTTATAAAAAAAAAGACAACACAGGAATGAAGATCTTACTCTGTGGTAGGCCATAACATCGGCTGTCGGCAGAAGTTACCACCCACCAGACAAAGTCTTGCCGCCAAGCGATTCGTCGTGTTCCGGCATGATGTCTGGTGAAGCCGTACGGAGGACGAGTCTGAGCAGTTGTGTTGCGATGTGTCGCGGGTACGATGCGCCAAATGTTGTTGTGTCGAGAGTTTGGTCGTGGAGATTCTCCAGATCAATCTCCCTCTAGTGCAGCATCGTTGCTCAACAGCCGTCTTCCTTCCTAATTCACTAAGTTTTTGAGTGAATAGGCTTAATAAACTAGCGCGCTTTACCATCAGACAGGATTGCAGTCAAGCCATAGAGTATATTTACAACAGGAATGAGGATGCGGTGCCGTATTTTCCCAGACTCGAGGCTTGCGTCTTGCATTACATTAGAGCAAAGATTTATGATAGTTGTGACAGAATTTAGTTCGCAGCGACTCGCCGCGAGAATACTAATAAAGGAACCAAGGACATGATTGTGTACGCTGGTCCTCGCTTTTCCGGGAACGAGCTTCAGTTTTAATACTATGAGATTTTTTTATTTACCGTATCCAAAAGGGGACCAGTGTAGCTACCATGAGTTTTCATTACGAGACTCGATCGTCGATATCGAGCGCGTTTGGCGCTCTCATTCTTCGTTGAGAGTTCTTTTTTTTTATAATTATAAGTGCTTGACTGCAATCTCGCCTGATGGTAAGCAGTGATGCATTCGTTGATGGTAAAGCGCACTAGTTTATTAAGCCTATTCACTAAAAAACCTAAGGAATAGGAAGGATGGCGGCAGTTGAGCGAGGTGATGCAATGTTAAACCCAAGACCAACACGATCAAACGAAGCTGCGCTAGAGGGAGATTGATCTGGAGACTCTCCACGACCAAACTCCCGACACAACAACATTTGGCGCATCGAACCCGCCACACATCGCAACACAACTGCTCAGACCCGTCCTCCGTACGGCTTCACCAGACATCATGCCGGAACACGACGAATCGCTTGGCGGCAAGACTTTGTCTGGTGGGTGGTAACTACTGCCGCGCCGGCAGCCGATGTTATGGCCTACCACCGAGAAAAAATTCTTACAACCTTGAAGCGGGCCAATCAATGAGTCAAACGCATTTGGGTGCTCTGTGGCTACCATGAGGGTAGCCACAGAGCACCCAAATGCGTAACATACTACGTTCTTTTCGTCGTGATTCGAAGTAGTAATTAATGGCTATTAATGAATCCTGTCATACCAATAGATCGCCAAAGCCGAAAATATTAATTGCCAACTGATTTTTTTTTTATCATTATAAACTAGTGCCTGACCGCAATCCCACTTGATGGTAAGCAGTGATGCAATCGTTGATGGTACAGCGCGCTAGTTTATTAAGCCTATTCATTTAAAAAAACTTAAAAAAAGACGGCAGTTGAGCAAGGTGATGTAATGTTAAACCCAACAACAGGACCAACGATGCTGCGGCAGAGGGAGATTGATCTGGAGACCTTCAACGACCAAATTCTCAACACAATATTTGGCGCATCGTACCCGGCACACATCGCAACACACCTGCTCAGACCAGTCCTCCTAAAACCTAAACCTAAAAAGAGGCCTTTGTCCAGCAGTGGACCTCTATAGGCTGAAGAAGAAGAAGAGGGAACTTGCGTCACATCCACGCAAAACGGCTGGCGCTCAGCATTATGCTGCGACCCTATGCAAAAAAGCCTAGCGCTGGTTTCCAATGACGGCCGGCGCCGACGTAAAGACGTCATCCGGTGCAGCAAACAATCACAACTAACACCGAACCGGTACAATAACAATAAAAACGTGATATAAATAAAACAAAAAAAAAACAAATCTAAAAGATGAGAGAAACACTTTAAACAAACAGTAGCATAAAAATGAAAAACAGGATATATAAAGACTACGAAAATGTCATCCTCGAAAAATTATATATTTATCATCATCATCATCATTTCAGCCGAAAGACGTTCACTGCTGGACATAGGCCTCCCCCAAGGTTCTACACGACGACCGGTCCTGCGCCTCCCGAATCCAGCGGCCTTCACCAGGTCGTCGTTCCACTCTGCGTCTACTGGTGCGTGGTCGCCACTCGAGAACCCGTCAGCCCCATCGGGCATCGGTCCTACGGGCAATGTGCCCGGCCCACTGCCACTTTAGTATTGCTATTCTTCTTATAAAAAGGCTCAAAGTCACTCAAAGGGCAATGGAGAAGGCTATGCTTGGGTTTCACTGCGCGATTGAATCAGGAATGAGGAGATCCGCAGAAGAACGAGAGTAACCGACATAGCCCGAAGAATTGCAACACTTAAAGTGGCAGTGGGCTGGACACATTGCCCGTAGAATTGGATATTGAATGAAAAAAAAAAAACAGATTGTAGTTGTGGAGGCATGAGGAACAAGGAGTAAAGTTACTCATCCTCCATAGAAAAGGGAGGATCCTCCGACCAGACGGGTGTTATGTCTGGCGGGCACTTGTGGCGGCATGATGAACAGGGAGTAAAGTTCACTCATCCTCCATAGAAAAGGGAAGATCCTCCGACCAGACGGGTGTTATGTCTGGCGGGCACTTGTGGCGGCATGATGAACAGGGAGTAAAGTTCACTCATCCTCCATAGAAAAGGAAGGATCCTCCAACCAGACGGGTGTTATGTCTGGCGGGCACTTGTGGCGGCATGATGAACAGGGAGTAAAGTTCACTCATCCTCCATAGAAAAGGAAGGATCCTCCGACCAGACGGGTGTTATGTCTGGCGGGCACTTGTGGCGGCATGATGAACAGGGAGTAAAGTTCACTCATCCTCCATAGAAAAGGGAGGATCCTCCGACCAGACGGGTGTTATGTCTGGCGGACACTTGTGGCGGCATGATGAACAGGGAGTAAAGTTCACTCATCCTCCATAGAAAAGGGAGGATCCTCCGACCAGACGGGTGTCATGTCTGGCGGGCACTTGTGGCGGCATGATGAACAGGGAGTAAAGTTCACTCATCCTCCATAGAAAAGGGAGGATCCTCCGACCAGACGGGTGTCATGTCTGGCGGGCACTTGCCCAATGCTTGAAAATGGGAAGTTGTGTGTATGCTAGTTGCACGGTAAACTCTGATTGCGAGATGTAGAATTCGTGTGACGTCAGTATGACGCGTTGTTCCGTGTGGCGTTTGTAGATACCGGTATATAAGTAGCTTGACGCGCTGTCTGTACATGGTTATGCTAGTTGCACGGTAAACTTTGATTGCGAGATGTAGAATTCGTGTGACGTCAGTATGACGCGTTGTTCCGTGTGGCGTTTGTAGATACCGGTATATAAGTAGCTTGACGCGCTGTCTGTACATGGTTATGCTAGTTGCACGGTAAACTTTGATTGCGAGATGTAGAATTCGTGTGACGTCAGTATGACGCGTTGTTCCGTGTGGTGTTTGTAGATACCGGTATATAAGTAGCTTGACGCGCTGTCTGTACATGGTTATGCTAGTTGCACGGTAAACTTTGATTGCGAGATGTAGAATTCGTGTGACGTCAGTATGACGCGTTGTTCCGTGTGGCGTTTGTAGGTACCGCTGCATAAGTAGCTTGACGCGCTGTCTGTACATGGTTATGCTAGTTGCACGGTAAACTTTGATTGCGAGATGTAGAATTCGTGTGACGTCAGTATGACGCGTTGTTCCGTGTGGCGTTTGTAGATACCGGTACATAAGTAGCTTGACGCGCTGTCTGTACATGGTTATGCTAGTTGCACGGTAAACTTTGATTGCGAGATGTAGAATTCGTGTGACGTCAGTATGACGCGTTGTTCCGTGTGGCGTTTGTAGATACCGGTACATAAGTAGCTTGACGCGCTGTCTGTACATGGTTATCCTAGTTGCACGGTAAACTTTGATTGCGAGATGTAGCATTCGTGTGACGTCAGTATAACGCGTTGTTCCGTGTGGCGTTTGTAGGTACCGGTACATAAGTAGCTTGACGCGCTGTTTGTACATGGTTTGTTATCTGTCTTGTTTTTGTGCGCCATAGAAACAATGGATGATATAAATATGCAAATGATCAATAAATCATGAAATAATTAATGGTGTGTGGTTACCATCAATGACAATATTTAACTAAATTTTCCTGCTAACACGTTTAAAAGTAGGTTTTTTATTCAAGACACGTTTCATTTCATTCAACACAAATTATAATAAAGCGTTTACGTAAGGACCCGTGTATGTCATATATGTTTTTTTTTTCACAAATCACACAGATTGTGCTAGCCCCAAAGTAAGTTCAAGACTTGACTTGACTCCGTGGCGCAGCGGTCAACACGCCTGCCAGCGACGTGGAGGCTCCGGGTTCGATCCCCGGCCAGGTCATGATGGAAAACCGATCTTTTCCTGATTGACCTGGATCTTGGATTAACTATACATATATGTATCTATTATAAATATAGTATCGTTGAGTTAGTATCCCATAACATAAGTCTCGAACTTACTTTGGGGCTAGCTCAATCTGTGTGATTTGTCCGTATATATTATATACTTTATACACGGATATGTTTTGTTTTAACGAAACCAAAATTTCAAAAAGATATCATGAAAAATCACAAAGTTATGACCTTGTTATCTTACTTAGTTGTCCCAACAAAAATATAGTTAACGCACCGCTCACCCGCTCGCGCCTGAAGCGGCGCGGCGCGGTGGAGGCCTGTTTATGTACCTACTACTATAATCTACCGTCAGCTGTGTTGCACGCTCAGTAACCACACTGCAACAATTTCTAAATGTATTTGGAAAAAAATATAACATGGTGTAAAAATGATTGGAATCGATTCAGCACCGTAATAGCGTAAAGCACTATTATTATCAATTGGAATCATTTTTTAGCTTATTAGTAATCCATTACCCCATATGTTTGAAAAACATGTCTGCTCAACAACTTACATAACGCAATGAATGTTGTTCAACTGTCAAAATGAAACCCAATGCTACTGGTAGTGTGTTACGCAATGGGATGTTTCCTGGGTAAAAAAAAATGATTCTATTTAGTCCGTCATTAAGATTATAGAAAAATATTGTATACGTATATTTTGTTTTCAAATCAATAAAAATTGACAATTATAAAAGGCATCAAAGAACCAAAAGTGGTGGCTGGTGACGTCACTGGTCGCTAAAAAGTGTAGCGTGCATGTCACACGAGTTTTCAACGTACTGTGTCGTCTTCATTTTTTGTTTATATGAAAAAAGAAAAAATACGTGTCTAACATTTTTTTGGAAATCTGACTGACCGACTAATTAGCTTTTTTTAATCAACTACCCTATTACCCTGTCGTTGCTTATTCTGAACACACTGTATTCAGGTTTTGTATTTAGTAAAAATAACGTCGTATAAAAGGAAACCTTGAGAAGCTTAGTTACAGGATGTAATTATAATATATTATAATTTTATGATAATAATTGATGGTAATAAAGTTACCGAGGCTTGTTTGAAAGAGATATCGTGGCTCCTGGAGCACAGGCAAAGTGGGTTCCTTTGCCTCATCATCATCTCAGTGTTAATCCCAGTCGCATCCAAAGCTTTTTCAGCTTTGGAGTCTGGGGTCCGCTTTACCAGTCTAACTGCTGATTTTGAGACCCGTAACGACTGCCACTAGATGTTCGTATGGCAACCGGGACCAACGGCTTAACTTGTTTTCCGAGACACGAACAGACCAGTGTAAATATTCACATTCATGTATACAAATATTTGCACAGCGCGGAGATCAAACCCGCACCTCCTTGCGCAGCAGCCGCGGTCGTTACCGCTGCGCCACGGAGGCTGTCTTTGCCTCATCATCATCTCAGCGTATAATCCCGGTTGCTACCGCGGCTGTCGCGTTGGAGCCCAGGGTCCGCTTTCCTAAAATTATTCCTCCACTTCGCACGATCTCTGGCATCCCGTGGTGTGAGATTATCTCTTACAACGTCAAGCCAGCACTTCTTTGGTCTACCTCGCTTGTTCCGGCCCGGCGGAGGCGCCATGGCAAAAGACATTTGTTACCCACGTAATACGGTTTTCGTAAGACGTGACCGTACCAGCGTAGGCGACCCTCTTGCAGTTTGTCTGCTACGCACGAAAACGAAGACTGCCACAGATGCGGGGTTCTTTTGCCTGTGTAAAGTACAGGTCCATTCGTGTATGGAGTACTGCAGCCACATTTGGGCTGGTGCTGCAAAATGCCACCTGGCAACTTTGAATTCGGTAGAGGCGTGCGAAGAGGCTAATTGGCGACTCAGATTTGGTTCAAAACGGTCTTCAAAGCCTGGAGTACAGTTTAAGTCTGACTACAATTTAAGTGTCTTCAAGGCTAGAGGGAATAGGCTCTTAATAAAATAGCGCGTTTTAACATCAAAGATCGCTTCACTGCTTATCATAAGGCGGTATTGCGGTTAAGCAGCAAAAGTCTGACACGCCCTTCCGCTCCGTCTAGAGCGGGAGAGGCTATTGGATGTTTTTTTTTTTTTTTTTTGTTTTTTCAATAAAGGAAGTAGCTAGTGTTACGCAATAGGTAATGGGACTCGAACTCAACACCTCATCTATAGTCTATAGTAATATATAAAGCTGAAGAGTTTGTTTGTTTGAATGCGCTAATCTCAAGAACTACTTGTCCGATTAGAAAAACTATTTTTGCGTTGGATAACACATTAATCCAGGAAAGCTTTAGACTATATAACATCACGCTGCGACCAACAGGAGCGGAGCATAACCAACATTTAAAATGTATGCTGTATAATTTGAGCTTAAAATAAAATGTTCAAATAACTAACTCTACGCGAACGAAGTCGCAGGCGGCCGCTAGTAATATACAATATTTAAAGAAAACCCTGTCCGATCCGTGACGGTATTGTTAGGTATCGATAACGGATTCTACTAATGCATACAAAGCCGAGCTAAACTTAAAAAAAAAATCCCCCTAAAAAAATAAATATTATTCCGCAAAAAGAGGTAACTTAAAACATGCGTCGCGGCCATCCAGGCGCGGGCGAAGAGGGGCAGGGCACGCGGCACGCGGTCGCATCGCTATTCGCTCAGAATTATACCGCCAAAAATAATGTTGTCACTTTTTAAAAATTACCAAATTTTGGGGAAGTTGGAATTAATTCGCGAGAAAAAAAGATAATTTCAAAATTCACTAGTATTGTTACTATGATGGTTATGTAAAATTTCTTATGTTAACCTAACCTTTACTATTCTTACGGGTCGGACAGGGTTTTCTTAACTTATTGTATAAAGCCGTAGAGTTTGTTTGTTTGAATGCGATAATCTCAGGAACTACAGGACCAATTTGAAAAAAAATCATTTTGCGTTGGATAGCCCTTAATAGGGCAAACGTATCGAAACCTAAGCGGGTGAAAAAGCGGGGCGCTGCTAGTGTTTAATAATAGCGCTTGACAACGAGAAGTCATAAACTTTTTGTATGTTTGTTTAAACTAATAAATATTCTATCGGCAAACGTCACCATATTGTTTTTGTATCGGCCGGCAGGTCTGTCCGGTCAACCTTGAACCTTAATGCTTAGGCGATAAACTTGAAAATCTATTATTAATCTGACAGACTATGGTAAGTACTGACGTCTGGCAATACATTAAAAAACTTTGCTAAAAATAAATTATTTTGAACAACAACAACTTAATCTTAAAATCATATACCACAAGTCCACAGTACAATACAACAGTATAACCCGCGCAGATAAAGAAAAGATCTGTAAATGGCGTCCGCTCGCATGCGTTCTCACTCACTCTCTATCGCTGTCTATACTCACACAGTGAAGTAAGCGCTGAAAAAAACAATTCATCGATCAGGAATTCAGGATTCGCTTTCCAAGCTACTAAAGCTACTTTGACGCACTATTGAGTTATCGTTAATTTCGTTCCGCTAAAGTCTCTTACTTTGTTGATATCGTTGTTTTTATTGAGTTTGAACAATCAAACTCAACAAAAACAACAATAAAAACAAACACAACAACAACAAACAAGTAAAATGTCAAATTTACGTTGTAAATAACAATATTTACAACGTAAATTTTACATTTTGTTATTTTAGCTTTTGGTTTGTGATTGAACAATGGCATGTTTTGTCAACCGTACCATAAGTACCCGCCGCTATTTTCAGATATTTTCTTTATCTGCGCGGGTTATAATGATAATAATAAAAAAAACAAGTTTATAAGGCAAGTGAGAGTTGGTATTACTTAATACCGCCCTATGGTTATAAAACTGCCTTTAACTTATTACATAAACGCTTCACAATATCTTTAAATTCTCAACAACGGCATTATTTATCGATCAGCATTTTTAACCGCCTTTTCGAAAGTGACAGCGGTAACTGCAAAGTATGTGGATATCGGTTGTCTGGCCAATAAAGGGTATGGGGACTAGTAAAAGATACATCGTAGCAGGACTGGCACATTGCCCGTAGGACCGATGCTCGATGGGGCCGACGGATTCTCGAGTGGCGACCACGCACCGGCAGATGTAGCGTGGGGAGGCCCCCGACAAGGTGGAACGACGACCTGGTGCAGGTCGCGGGAAACCGCTGGATGCGGGAGGCGCAGGACCGGTCGTCGTGGAAACCTTGGGGGAGGCCTATGTCCAGGAATGGACGTCTTTCGGCTGAAATGGATGATGATGATGATGGGCGTTCCCCACTGGGGCAGCTGCCCAAGCCCCATCTGAAAATCTCGCAGAACACGTATCATCATCCTTTTTATCGCCCCACTGCTGGGCACAGGTCTCCTCTCATACAGAGAAGGAGTGAACGTAATCACCACGCTTGCTCAATGCGGGTTGGCGATTATGCAGACCACGTATGAATTCCCTTAATTACCTATTAAACAAAGTATAAACGAGGACTTTTAACTAAACCACGCAGTAAACACTGACAAAATCATCATCATCATCTCCGCGTTAATCCCAGTCGCATCGGACACTTTTTCAGCTTTGGAGTCTGGGATCCGCTTTACCGGTCTAACTGCTGATTTTTGGCTAAACTTCGATATTTTCCGTGAAGCGACTGCCGTCTGACCTCCACAACCTGAAGGCGATATCGAAGCATTGCAGCTAGACCAATTATTGGACTTTTGAGAGCTCCAACAACCCGTAACGACTGCCGTTAGATGTTCGTATGGCAACCGGGACCAACGGCTTAACGTGCTTTCTGAGGCACGACCAGACCAGTGTAAATATTCATATTCATGCAGACACTGACAAAATGTAGGGTGTAATTGCCAAAAAACCGTGTGCGACCACTCAAAAATTTGACTTGCCCTCGCCTAGGCCTGACTTGGCTAAAACCCATCGACACTTCCTAGTGCTTTCGCTGGGAAGAAGTTACAAGACGAAGTTAGACAAAAATTACGACTATCGCGTGGCCGCTGCAAAGGTGTCATATTACACGTGTTACAAATGAATGAGAAAAGTTGAAATGAATGTCAATGGCTATAAAAGGTAAGGAAAGAAAAAAATGCGATCTACCAAAGTACGTAACGGTGTTCCATCAAACAATTCATTACTCCGTCTACCTTCAAAGCAAGACAAAACAGGTATTGGAGACGCTCGTTCTCTCATAGACCCCATTCATTGCTTACTATCAGGCGCAATCGAAGTCAAGAACAGAGGCATATCAGCAATTTAAAACTTTTGCAAGTAACAATGTAACCTTTCTACGTAGATCTTGGACACCAATGACTGATTACAAGGTGAAGGAAAACATCTTGAGGAAACCTGGACTTTAGGTCTGAAATCGCCAACCCGCATTGAGCAAGCGTGGTGATTACCCTCAATCCTTCTCTGTATGAGAGGAGACCTGTGCCCAGCGGTGGGATGATAAAAAAAAGGTTGATTATGATGATGAAATTTCTTGTGCCCCAAAACCCACTCTGTAGTATCGCATCGCTTGTCCGAAATTACTTCATTTCGCTTACAAACTTGTTCGCAATCAAGGTTACGGCTTTCTGGGTCCCGCATTAAGCATATACTGCGTTCGCGATGTATTTACCAAAAGTGTAAACAAATATGGAAACCGTAAATAAAACTTGGAAATAAAAACAATATTACAACGGCGAGGTATGTGATATAAAAGAAAGAAATAAAATAAGTTTATTTGCGGTAAACATGACGTAAAAGTGTACAAAAACAATTGAGAGATCATAGTTGACATGCGTCACATCCACGCAAAACGGCTATCGCTCAGCATTATGCTGCGACCTGCAAAACAGAGTCTAGCGCTGGTTTTCAGCGACAGCCGGCGCCGACGTAAAGACGTCACCCGGTACAGCAAACAGTCACAACTGACACCGAACCGGTACAAAAAAAAATAAATAAAAATGCAATACTTGATGATAATAATAATAACAAATAATAATTATAATTCATTCAATAATTCATCAGCAACTTGCTCTTAAATACAACCTTGTGGAATCGGAGGTGCCGTACTACAGGTATATGCCCGACCCAGTTCTCGAAAATGGCCATATCACATTGTACTGGGATCGATCCATCATCACTGACAGGACTATTGTTGCCAATAAGCCTGATATAGTGATGGTGGATCGATCAGAGCGGCGTGCAATGATTGTTGACATAACCATCCCGCATGATGAGAACCTCGTGAATGCCGAGAAAGATAAACAAATCAAGTACCTTGACTTGGCTCACGAGGTTGTCGACATGTGGGAAGTGGATTCAGCAATCATTGTACCGATAGTCGTGACAGCCAATGGCTTAATAGCCAAAAGCCTCGACCGACACCTCAGGAAGCTCTCGTTAGGCAGCTGGATCAAGGGCTTGATTCAGAAAGCGGTACTGCTGGACACGGCTCGCATCGTCAGGAAGTTCCTCTCTCTGGAGCCCTGACCGCCGCGCCGGTAGCTTGGACCCTGTTCCCGATACCGGTGGGCTACTATCTTTTATATTTTTAAATGTTTATTATGTATTTTTTATGTAGAAATATTTAAAAATGTAATTTATATGTATATACAACAAAATAAAGGAATAACAAAAACTAAAATAAAAATCTAAATCTATACAATATGTAAAGAAAACCCTGTCCGACCCATAAGGATAATAAAGGTTAGGTAAACACTTGACCAAATATAATATAAAATTTTACATAATCATCACAGTAACAATAATAATGAATTTTGAAATAATCTTTTTTTCCCGGGTATTAATTCCAATTTCCCCGAAATTTAGTAATTTTTAAAAAACTGACAACACCATTTGTGGCGGAGCGAATAGCGATGCGACCACGTGCCGCATGCCCCGCCCCCTTTCACCCGCGCATGTATGCGCGGGTGAAGGGGGGCGGGGCTATCGGGTTGCCTACCGCACATGCATTAAGTTACCTCGCTTTTTCGAAATAATATTTATTTTTTTTGGGGGATTTTTTTTTAAGTTTAGCCCGGCTTTATAGGCATTATTAGAATCAGTTAACGATACCTAACAATAGCTTCACGGATCGGACAGGGTTTTCTTTACATATTGTATAATGAGAGAACAGTTTAATCAAACACAAATAGGAATATAAAAAATAAAAACAGGATATAAAATCTACGAGAATATCATTCTCAACAATGGCAAAATATGACAATAGGTAATTTTTTTTTTGATTAGGATGGGATATCATCAAATGACCTCTCCCGCTTTGGTCGGAGCGGAAGGGCGTTTCAGACTTTTACTGACTAAAACCCACCAGTGTTCCTTCACTCGCCTGTGCGCCAGGGCCTACGTGTTCTTTTATAACCAACCCGCAACCCTGACCCAGGAGGCATCGGTCTTCGTGAACCCCGTCACGATGTGCTGACATCTCTTTGAGGTGCCCGTGAAACACAACGCCGTGACTCGGGCTTGGTCCTTACCGGGCGGACATGACAATAGGTCTGACCATCGAATCGCCAGAACTTCGAAAGTCTGAGCACCAGATTTAACAAGGGATATCCTACTACCTAGTAACTGGGATGTGGAGGTCAGATCGGCAGTCGCGCCATGTAAAATTAATGATGTAAAATGAAAAAAAAAAAATTACTTGACTTTAATTTAAAAAAAATATGAAAAAAAAAACTTAGCGTCGTTGTTTTTTTTTCTAGCCTACATTTTAGTTCAATTAAAAATTTAATTTGTATAATAAATCAACATATTATTTATTCATAATTGACAGCCTCCGTGGCGTAGCGGTAGCGGACGCGGCCGCTGCGCAAGGTGGCGCGGGTTCGATCCCCGCACAGTGCATACAAATGCATGAATATGAATATTTGCACTGGTCTGGTCGTGCCTCGGAAAGCACGTTAAGCCGTTGGTCCCGGTTGCCATACGAACATCTAGTGGCAGTCGTTACGGGTTCTTGGAGCCCTCAAAAGTCCAACAATTGGTCTAACTGCAATGCTTCGATGTCGCCTTCGGGTTGTGGAGGTCAGACGGCAGTCGCTTCACGGAAAAATGTCGAAGTTTAGCCATATCAGCAGTTGGACTGGTAAAGCGGACCCCAGACTCCAAAGCTGAAAAGGCTTCGGATGCGACTGGGATTAACGCTGGGATGATGATTATTTATTCATAAATCACTACTTGCAACAATAAATCACAACTCATTTTTTGTTCAACTTCATCTTCAATTTCCCCGTACACAACACAAATATATGATTGGGGGACTTCCCTTTCGTTGATGTTAATATCAATGAATGTTGCCAATATTTTTTATCAAATTTTTGTACTATTTTATCAGAAAAGTACCGTAGGTTCAAGAATAAACCTAAGACTCTATTATGCACTCTTAAGCATTGATTATTTAACGGTAAATACCATAACAGTTTTAGATTTCATGCTGAAAAAAACATGGTCCAGAAAAAAAAAACCAGTTATTTTTCAGGCTTTTTTTCCACATTAGAAAAATAAACGGTTTTTTGCAACACTATGTCAAATGCTGGTATTCAGCTCAATCCGGTTAGCCTGGAAGCTGACCCTAAGATAGTTGGAAAAAGCCTAGCCAGATGTATGCAGGCCCGATCATCGTTATGAATTTCTGATAGGTAGCTTGAAAAAGGAATTATGCTCCCCTGCATATTTCTATAAAGTTATTACAGAAAAACAAGTGTCTCTCGCCATCGCTAAGCAAGTCTTTTAAATATCATATTTTATACGTCACCGATTGGCGCCAGCAGCTGAAGGGCAATCTCGTAATACCATTTAAAACCAGCCAGCCTATCAGTGTTCTATAGGATGCATTTTGGAGAGAGTGGGCGGGAGTTGCATCACTTAATTCCCCCATCGGACGATCCGTCGTACGGCGAGTACCCTTACGTTGTTGACGCCATTACAATCCGGACGGTTCGCCTCATCTTTTATACCGCGTCCATCGATGGGCCAGCGGCGGTATTTCAGTCTGACTACAATTGAAGTGTCTTCAAGGCTAGAGTGAATAGGCTCTTAATAAACTACCGCGCTTTACCGTCAATCATTACATCTTTGCTTACCATCAGGCGGGATTGCGGTCAAACACTAGTTTATTGTTTTCCTTCACCTTCAGTCATTGGTGTCCAAGAAATACTTAGAAAGTACATATAACTTTAGAAAAGTTACATTGGTACTTGCCTGACCTGGAATCGAACCCGCGCCCTAATAGGTACTTGAGAGGCTGGTGTTTTAACCACTTATAGGCCACCACGACATTCCTCCTGGACTTTATAAGTCTGAAATCGCCAAGCCGCATTGAGCAAGCGTGGTGATTACGCTCAATCCATCTCTGTATGAGAGGAGACCTGTGCCCAGCATTGGGACAGTAAAAAAAAGGTTGATGATGATGAATAGTTTATAATTATATAAAACAAAAAGAAAAGTAATCTCATATTGGCGAAAAACAAAAAGTCAAAAACTCGTCAAAGCTTAAGAGGTATTTATGATAGACTAGCGGCCGCCAGCGACTTCGTTCGCGTGGAATTATTTATGCTCAGCTCCTATTGGTCGCAGCGTGATGTTATGAAGCCTAAAGCCTTCCTGGATTAATGGGCTACCCAACGCAAAAAGAATTTTTCAAGTCGGACCAGTAGTTCCTGAGATTAGCGCGTTCAAACAAACTCTTCAGCTTTATATATAAGTATAGATATAGATAGATTGAGCCTGAATTCTAAATGTTAACGTTGATAACATTAGGCGAACTAAGTCGTCGCCTTTCGTGTTTGTCGACAACCAACAAACGTTTATGCAATATTTACAACCAAAATCATTGGTAATCTATTACGGGAAATAGGTTGTTTTAATCAAGCAACCGGCTGCTGTAACGTTACGTTGCTTAATAGTTTCGACATTGAGTCAACTGTGGGGCTTAGGTGAGATGTGTTCTTGAGTAAAATAGAATAGAAATGGATTTTCAATATACGGAATGGCATTTTCGGGCTGCAAATCGGCGTCAGGACTTGACATTGTTGACATTGAGTCAACTGTGGGGCTTAGGTGAGATATGTTCTTGAGTAAAATAGAATAGAAATGGATTTTCAATATACGGAATGGCATTTTCGGGCTGCAAATCGGCGTCAGGACTTGACATTGCTGACATTGAGTCAACTGTGGGGCTTAGGTGAGATATTTTCTTGAGTAAAATAGAATAGAAATGGATTTTCAATATACGGAATGGCATTTTCGGGCTGCAAATCGGCGTCAGGACTTGACATTGTTGACATTGAGTCAACTGTGGGGCTTAGGTGAGATATGTTCTTGAGTAAAATAGAATAGAAATGGATTTTTAATATACGGAATGGCATTTTCGGGCTGCAAATCGGCGTCAGGGCTTGACATTGTTGACATTGAGTCAACTGTGGGGCTTAGGTGAGATATGTTCTTGAGTAAAATAGAATAGAAATGGATTTTTAATATACGGAATGGCGTTTTCGGGCTGCAAATCGGCGTCAGGGCTTGACATTGTTGACATTGAGTCAACTGTGGGGCTTAGGTGAGATGTGTTCTTGAGTAAAATAGAATAGAAATGGATTTTTAATATACGGAATGGCATTTTCGGGCTGCAAATCGGCGTCAGGGCTTGACATTGTTGACATTGAGTCAACTGTGGGGCTTAGGTGAGATATGTTCTTGAGTAAAATAGAATAGAAATGGATTTTTAATATACGGAATGGCATTTTCGGGCTGCAAATCGGCGTTAGGGCTTGACATTGTTGACATTGAGTCAACTGTGGGGCTTAGGTGAGATATGTTCCTGAGTAAAATAGAATGGAAATGGATTTTTAATATACGGAATGGCATTTTCGGGCTGCAAATCGGCGTCAGGGCTTTCCGCCTGCGTCTTCGCTCACGTGGAGATCGATTATATCGCGATTTTTAGATTTTCCCATACTAAATTTAATAAAACGTACCCTATTTTTTAATCCAGACTTCTAACTTTTCGTTTAAAAAATTTGAAAGCAATCTGTTCTGTAGTTATAGCGTGAAAGCGGAACAAACAAACAAACTCAATTTCCGATTTATAATATTATAGTAAGGATAAACTAGCCTTTGACCGAAATCCCGCCTGATGGTAAGCGGTGATACAATCGTTGATGATAAAGCACGCTAGTTTATTAAGAGCCTATTCCCTCTAGCCTTGAAGACACTTAAATTGTAGTCCGACGGAAACACCGCCGCTGGAAACTCGCCGTACGACGGGTCCTCCGATGATGGAACGGAGATGGGGGAATTAAATCATGCAATTCCCTCGCACACTCACCAAAATGCATCCAACATAACACCGACAGGTTGGCTACTCTTCGCCTCTGCTCCAGGCTTTGGAGACCGTTTTGAGTTAAATCTGGATCGCCAATTAACCTATTCGCACGGCTCTCCACTGAATCTAAAGTAGCCAGATGGCATTTTGCAGCACCGGCCCCAATGTGGCTGCAGATTCTCTAAAAATGCTGGATTCCAATATGATGTTTTTTTTTTTTACCAGCGCTTGACCGCAATCCCGCCTGATGGTAAGCAGTGATGCGATCATTGATGGTAAAACGCGCTAGTTTATTCAGAGCCTATTCACTCTAGCCATGAAGACACTCAAATTGTAATGTGACGGAAACACCGCCGCTGGCAAATTGTTCCAGTGCTGCCAAAAACATGGTTTTTAAACATGTATGATTGCCATACTACGTTTAGTAACACGTAGGAAAACTAAGCACGTTTTTAAGACTAGAAAATATCTACGATTCACGTTTTTAAGATTAGGTTTTTTGGAGTACACCTGGAATCCCATTCTCCATGACACTACGAACAACATGGCATGAATCAACACGATTTTTGTGGGATCATACTATCTCCATTAAATTAACCATATTTTGACAGCTGCCCCAGAACGTATGTAAATTCGTAATAAAATAAATATGTAAATAGCTTTATTTAATTATAGCATTTGCGGCTTCGTACAGACATTACGTATAATACCGAATATGTATCAATCAATGACAGTTGTTGACAGTTACGTGTACCTGGGACAAACTATCCAGTTAGGAAGGTCCAACTTCAAGAAAGAGGTCAATCGTCGAATCCAACTCGGCTGGGCTGCTTTCGGGAAGCTACGTAAAATCTTCTCGTCCGAAATACCGCAGTGTCTCAAGACAAAAGTCTTCGACCAGTGTGTGTTGCCAGTGATGACTTATGGAATTGAGACGTGGTCGCTTACAATGGGCCTTATAAGAAGGCTCAAAGTCACTCAAAGGGCAATGGAGAGGGCTATGCTTGGGGTTTCACTGCGCGATCGAATCAGGAATGAGGAGATCCGCAGAAAAACGAGAGTCACCGACATAGCCCGAAGAATTGCAACACTAAAGTGGCAGTGGGCTGGACACATTGCCCGTAGGACCGATGCCCGATGGGGCCGAAGGGTTCTCGACTGGCGACCACGCACCGGAAGACGTAGCGTGGGTAGGCCCCCGACAAGGTGGACCGACAACCTGATGAAGGTCGCGGGAAACCGCTGGATGCGGGAGGCGCAGGACCGGTCGTCGTGGAGAGCCTTGGGGGAGGCCTATGTCCAGCAGTGGACGTCTTTCAGCTGAAATGATGATGATGATGATGATCAATCAATATTTGATGTGTTGCCGGAATAACTAGATCCATCAAAAACCAGTATACAATATGTAAAGAAAACCCTGTCCGATCCGTGAAGGTATTGTTAGGTATCGATAACTGATTCTAATAATGCCTACCAAGCCGGTCTAAACTTAAAAAAAAAACCTCCCTAAAAAAATAAATATTATTTCGAAAAAGCGAAGTAACTTAATGCATATGCTGTAGACAACACGTTAGGCACACATCCGCGGGTGACGGGGAGCAGGGTACGCGGCACGTGGTCGCATCGCTATTAGCTCCGTCACAAATGGTGTTGTCACTTTTTAAAAATTACCAAATTTTGGGGAAGTTGGAATTAATTCGCGTCAAAAATCATTATATCAAAATTCATTAGTATTGTTACTATAATAATTATGTAAAATTTAATATTTTATTTGGCCATGTGTTTACCTAATCTTTATTATCCTTACGGGTCGGACAGGGTTTTCTTTACATATTGTATAGCTGACGAATTTACGACTAAGATTCATTATATGAAACCACGTAAATTGATGTAATTGGTGTGACATTGAGAAGTCCCTCGCAAATCTGTAACTAACTCAGTAAAAATACAAATTATATTTATTGGGACAAAAAATACAGTTTTAAATTTTTGTGTATATATAAATTTCTTTTTTTTTTTTACATATTATAAACCAGCGCTTGACCGCAATCCTGTCTGATGGTAAGCAGTGATGCAATCGTTGATGGTAAAGCGCACTAGTTTATTAAGAGCCTATTCACTCTAGCCTTGAAGACACTCAAATTGTAGTCCGATGGAAACACCGCCGCTGGCAAATTGTTCCAGTCCCTCGATGCACGCGGTAGAAAGGAGGAGGCGAAACGCTTCGTCCGGATCGTAGTGGTGTTAACAACGTAAGGGTGGAAACCAGCCGTACGACGGGTCGTCCGATGGTGGAACGGAGATGGGGGAATATTAATACTGTATTGCAATAGGGACAGTAGGTTTACCCTGTCCGCTAAACTAGGCTAGGCCTGTACCTTAGGGGGCAGTGCCCGGCTATAGGATATGCTATATAATACGGTGGTAGGCCACAACATCGGCTGCCGGTAGAAGTTACCACCCACCAGACAAAGTCTAGCCGCCAAGCGATTAGTCATGTTCCGGCACGATGTCTGGTGAAGCCGTACGGAGGACGGGTCTGAGCAGTTGTGTGAGCTTGTGGGAGCTTGGTTGTGGAGGATCTCCAGACCGATCTCCCTTTGGTGCATCATCCTTGGTCGTGTTGTTGGTCCTCCACGACCAAACTCTCGACAAAACAACATTTGGGGCATCGTACCCGGCACACATCACCACACAACTGCTCAGACCCGTCCTCAGTACGACTTCACCAGACATCATGCCGGAACACGACGAATCGCTTGACGGCAAGGCTTTGTTATCTGGTAAGTGGTAACGTCTGCCGGCAGCCGCTGTTATGGCCTACCACCGAGTAAAATCAACCTTGAGCCTTAATGCTTTAAAGTTGAAAATCTAATCCATACTTAATATTATAAATGCGAAAGTAACTGTCTGTCTGTCTGTCTGTCTGTTACGCTTTCCCGCTTAAACCTCTCAACCGATTTTGATGAAATTTGGCACAGACAATCTTTAGACCCTGAGAAAGAACATAGGCTACCTTTTATCCCGGAAAAATTTGATGTTCCCGAGGGAAATCTAAAAAGCGCGATATAACCGAACTCCATGCGGGCGAAGCCGCGGGCGGAAAGCCAGTAAAGAAATATAACAGACTAGCAGCAGCCAGCGACTTCATTCGCGTGAAGTTAGTTATGCTCCGCTCCTATTGGTCGCAGCGTGATGTTATATAGCCTAAAGCCTTCCTGGATTAATGGACTATCCAACGCAAAAAGAATTTTTCAAATCGGACGAGTACTTCCCGAGATTAGCGCGAACAAACAAACAAACAAACTCTTCAGCTTTATATATTAGTAAGTATAGATTAGCTGTTGCCCGCGACTCCGTCAGCGTGGACATCAGTTTACAGCGCACGGTGGTTTCCGTTTCCGTGGATATGCCAAGATAAATGCCTACATTACTGCAAGGTTTCCTCAAAATCCATTAATTAGTTTTTGGAAAAGCCGTAGTCCGTTCCAAAAAAATTATAAAGAGCTCAGTTGATTTAAATAAGCGCCTGATAAAATAATGGAACAATATGTACGTCCGCGTAACCTCCCGTTTTCGCATCATTTTATGTTACTGCTCTGCTCCTATTGGTCATAACGGGATGTTATATAGCTTATGTCCTTTCTCAGGATTTAGACTATCTGTGTACTAAATTTCAATACAATCGGTTCAGTAGTTTTGGCGTGAAAGCCGGACAGACAGACAGAGATACTTTCGCATTTATAATATTAGTATGGATTTAACTTTTTGACGGTCGGAGATCGGTGTTATTTGAAACAGCTTGTCCTTCGACAAAAGCCTCATCTAAAGATTTCTATCTCTCTCTGTCTCTAGCTATCCTTATCAACTTTGGACAAGCCGGACAGACAGACGGACAGAGATACTTTCGCATTTATAATATTAGTATGGATTGTGGTAGCTTAATGTGCTGTCGACCATATATAGTAGAGTCATTCTATTTCGTTCTTGTATGTCCAATTCTACACCGGCTAAGACTAAGGTCCGTATTCCAGAAGGAAACTCAAGCATTGATCTCTGCTTAAGCATTACTTAAAACTAGTTTCAACCAATCAAATGGCTTGAAACGAGACTTAAGTAGAGCTTGAGTTTTGAGTGACGTTCTGTAATACGGACCTAAGACTCCATGGAAATATACACCTATTTAAAAGACAATTTGTATGCGTTAATTATAATTGCTCACATCGTTTTAAATCAGCATAACCAGTCCAGTCCATGTCCTACTGACATTAATTCTAAACTAAAATACTTATATACCTACTTAAAATTCTCGTACAAAAAGGTACAAGGATGGACTTAATACCTTAGGCAACTCGAAACGGTCACCAGTAGCCAGCCTTTTGGTCTTCCATAGGATGCATTCTGGTGAGTGTGCAAGGGAATTGCATGATTTAATTCCCCCATCTGACGACCCGTCGTACGGCGACTTTCCACCCTCACGTTGTTAACAGCACTATTATCCGGACGAAACGTTTCGCTTCCCCTTTTATTCCGCGTACATCGAGGGATGGAACAATTTGCCAGAGGCGGTGTTTCCGTCATACTACAATTTGAGTTACTTCAAGGCTAGAGTAAATAGGCTCTTAATAAACTAGTGCGCTTTACCATCAACGATCGCATCACAGCTTACCATCAGGCGGGATTAATATAATTTATGTAATATATAAAAAAAGGTTTTATTCGATAAAAGTCTGGCACGCCCTTCCGCTCTGCCTAGAGCGGGAGAGGCTATTGGATGTTATTTTTTATGTGTTTTCAATAAAAAAAAGCAGACAGTGTTACGCAATAGGGAAATGGGACTAACTCAACACCTGATCTATACTTACTAATCTATACTAATATATAAAGCTGAAGAGTTTGTTTGTGCGCGCTAATCTCAGGAACTACTGGTCCGATTTGAAAAATTCTTTTTGCGTTGGATAGCCTATTAATCCAGGAAGGCTTTGGGCTATATAACATTCCGCTATAACCAATAGGAGCAGAGCAGTAACAAAAAATGTTGCGAAAACTGAAGTCAAGGCGGAGCATAACTAACTCTACGCGAACGAAGTCGCTGGCGGCCGCTAGTATATTATAAAGTGTAGAGTTTGTTTGAACGCGTTAATCTCAGGAACTACTGATCCGATTTGAAAAATCATTTTGCGTTGGATAGCCCATTAATAGGGCAAACGTATGTATCGAAACCTACGCGGGTGAAACCGCGGGGCGCTTCTAGTGTTCAATAATAGCGCTTGACTACAACAAGGAGTCATAAACTTTTAGCTAGTTAGTTTATTAGTCAAGAAAGGGTGGGAAAGAGATTAGATCGTAGGTGCTGGGCGTAGGCCCAGTGCGGGTTGGTAGATGTCATGTCTTAAAAGTTTTCCCTCTAGGACATGCCGGTTTCCTCACGATGTATTCCATCACCGTTTTGAGAGCAGTGCTGATGAAATAATTTACACAAAGTAAAGTGCCTGATGGGGTTTCGAATCTACGACTTACAACTTGTAAGTCGAGACTGATACCACTAAGCCACCAGCTCTTTCTAGTCAGTCTCTCTTCTAAACAGTCTCTGCTTTTTTATATACAATATGTAAAGAAAACCCTGTCCGATCCGTGAAGGTATTGTTAGGTATCGATAACTGATTCTATTAATGCCCACAAAGACAGGCTAAACTTAAAAAAAAATCCCCCTAAAAATAAATATTATTTCGCAAAAAGAGGTAACTTAATACATGTGCGTTATGCAACCCCTTCCGCGGGCGGCGGGGGGCAGGGCACGCGGCACCTGTGACGTGGTCGCGTCGCTATTCGCTTATAATAATAACGGTGTAGTCACTTTTTACATATTGTATAATTATAACTAGTGCTTGACCGCAATCCCGCCTGATGATAAGCAGTGATGCTATCGTTGATGGCAAAGCACGCTAGTTTATTAAGCCTATTAACTTTAAAAAAAACTTTGAGAATAGAAAAGAAAACGGCAGTTGAGCGAGGTGATGCAATGTTAAACCCAACAACACGACCAACGATGCTGCGCCAGAGGAAGATTATACAAGCAATTCAAATGATTTCATAGTGCAGAGAGAAAACCACGTATCAGAAGACCATAGAAATAAATACTTTCCATATCAAACAATTAAAACCCAGTCGAAATCGTGAGAAGGTGGAATAATTAACTTTACTAAAGGCTCAATTATCTTGTTATACAGTAGAAAAAACAGAAAAAAGTTGAATCACCGTATAACTACATAATTATTGTAGTAGTTTTTTTGGATACGATAATATAATTATACCACAAATTGTCAGCCTCCGTGGCGTAGCCGTAGCGAACGCGGCCGTTGCGCAAAGAGGCGCGGTTTCAATCCCCGCATAGTGCAAATATTTGTATGCATGAATATGAATATTTGCACCGGTCTGGTCGTGCCTCGGAAAGCACGTTAAGCCATTGGTCCCGGATGCCATACGAACATCTAGTGGTAGTCGTTACGGATTGTTGGAGCCCTCAAAAGTCTAACTGCAATACTTAGATATCGCCTTCGGGTTGTGGAGGTCAGACGGCAGTCGCTTCACGGAAAGTATCGAAGTTTAGCCAAAATCAGCAGTTAGACTGGAAAAGCGGACCCCAGACTCCAAAAGCTGACAAAGCTTCGGATGCGACTGGGATTAATGCTGAGATGATGATGATGATGAACCTTTGGACGGAATACAAAGGGTAAGGAGAAACAATTTATACTAATATATACCTATACTATATACTAATATATAAAGCTGAAGAGTTTGTTTGTATGTTTGTTTGTTCGGGCTAATCTCGGGAACTACTGGTCCGATTTGAAAAATTCTTCAATTTGCGTTAGATAGCCCATTAATCCAGGAAGGCTTTAGGCTATATAACATCACGCTGTGACCAATAGGAGCGGAGCATAACTAACTCCACGCGAACGCGAAGTCGCTGGCGGCCGCTAGTGTAATATAATGTGACAAAAAAGCGTGTTTTAGACAGAAGACGAAGTATAATACAACATTAATTTGTTCATGCGAACCCCGAAACACGTGTCCAGTATTTCTAAGTAAAGAATGTACAAAATTTCAAAAAGAAATAATGAGAAACGACAAAGTTATGAACTTGCCATTCTACTTGGTTGTCCCAACAAAAATATGGTCAAACCTCCGCTCGGGCGGGCTAGCGCGGTGCGTTGACCTCTGGCGTCTATCATTCTATCGTAACCGCTCGGTAACAACTCTGCAACAATGTCTAAATGTATTTGGGAAAATATATAGCATGGTTTAAAAATTATTGGATTTGATTCAATTGCTTATTCTGAACTATGTTCAGGTTTCGAAAAAAGCGAAAAGCTTTGATTATGTATCGGATGAATTTTGGAGAGTGTAGGAGGGAATTGCATGACTTAATTCCTCCATCTCCGTTCCATCATCGGACGACCCGTCGCAGCTACTACAAAACTAACGCAAAAACTTAATTGCAGGCATTGTCTTCGATTTCATATTACAGTTAATTACAAACAATTAATAAATCTTTCAGTTGCTTTACTTACTGGACGATTTCCTTTGTTTGCTGTTAATATTATTTATAACAGCTGAAATGTAGGCTATCAACCATTTCGTCATTGCTTACCGTCAGGCTGGGTCGCGATCGAGCACTTATTTAAGCAATCCCGTGCCTGTGATCCTGGGAGTCCCATGTTGTCTCCCGACCAGAGCGTCTCCTGCGGCGGCTAGGGGCGTGAAAGCGCAGAGATTCCCGCTCCCACACGAGCTCCGCCTCCCTCCTTTGCCAGCATCACTGCTTCACAGAAGGAGGTGACGACCTGCCATGCACTCTCGCTCGGGACCATGGCCTGGATCAGGGCCGGACGCGAAAGATCGCCGCCAAGAGGACACGGCGGTGCTCCGGGCAAGCCGGGCAGTCCTCCACCGTGTCCTTATACCCTACTAATAATAAAACTAGATAACCCGTACGAAGAATTCGAACACTGAATTCTCGGTGGTAGACCATAACATCGGCTGCCGGCAGAAGTTACCCACCAGACAAAGTCTTGCCGCCAAGCGATTCGTCATGTTCCGGCATGATGTCTGGTGAAGCCGTACGGAGGACGGGTCTGAGTAGTTGTGTTGCGATGTGTGCCGGGTAGGATGCGTCAAATGTTGTTGTGCTGGGAGTTTGGTCGTGAAGGGTCTCCACTGCACCACCTCGCTCAACTGCCGTCTTCCTCCCTATTCACTAAGGTTTTTTAGGTGAATGGGCTTAATAAACTAGCGCACTTTACCTTTATCTACCTTAGTTTAATATTATATCAATGGCTGTCTATGGTTTGTACCGTAATGAAAAAAAAATAACATTATCTTGTTATAAAAACAATGTTATAATTTAATTTTTTAATTTCCTTTCGATATACTATTGGTAAAGTACGTCAATATAAACTCCTTTTTGGTTTTATATTTTTAATTTTTTGATATGAGAGTAGATAAAGTTTTTTTTCACTGTACCTACTCTGGATGGTATGACGTTTTCGGTCTTTTTTTATTAGTTTCTTGTGTTTACGACAGTTTATTTAACAGTTTGTTTAAATTAAGTGGTATTGCTCGTAGAACCGTTGGCCGATGGGGCAGTAAGGTTCTGGAGTGGTGGCCACGTACTGGAAGACGCAGCGTAAGGAGGCCGCAACAAGGTGGACTGATGACCTGGTGAAGGTCGCAGATAGCCGATGGATGCGAGCAGCACAAGACCGGTCATCGTGGAAAGCCTTGGGGGAGGCCTTTGTCCAGCAGTGGACCTCTACAAGGCTAAAGAAGAAGAAGGAACGCAAGCGCATCTGCTCATCTAACCGCCAGCCACCCATCATATTAAAAACATCTACCGATTACCAAGCAAACTCATCATCATCTCAGCGTTAATCCCAGTCGCATCCGAAGCTTTTCAGCTTTGGAGCCGGGGTCCGCTTTACCAGTCTAACTGCTGATTTTGGCTAAACTTCGATATTTTCCGTAAAGCGACTGCCATCTGACCTCCACAACCCGAAGGCTATGTCGAAGCATTGCAGTTAGACCAATTGTTGGACTTTTGAGGGCTCCAACAACCCGTAACGGCTGTCATTAGATGTTCGTATGGCAACCGGGACCAACGGCTTAACGTGCTTTCCGAGGCACGACCAGACCAGTGCAAATATTCAAGCATTCAAATTTTCATTCACTGCGCGGGGATCGAACCCGCGCTTCTTGCGCAGCGGCCGCGTCCGCTATCGCTACGCCACGGAGGCTGTCGATTACCAAGTAAACTCTTGCTGCAAATCTACTCGTTACTCTCGAACAGGTGTAGTAATTGCATTTATTACGTAATGCGTGCGCAACTCGTTGCGTGACAAATGTAAGGTCGTTGATACAATGTCATAGAAATGTGAATTGTGTTGTCGTTTTAGTGGTTCCCAGAGTGGCAAAATAATAACAGCCGCACAGGTTAAGCAACGCTTGCCGCGGTTGGCATTTGGATGGATGACCAAGTTTGTATACCGAGACCCCTCCCTGCCTAGATAATAATATCTCGTTGAGATTGGCCACCGCATTACGTCGACAGGTTATTATCTTCGACAGCTCCAGAAGACACACCAATAAATTTATGCGGATAAAATCAAGGGGCATAGTCATATTTTAATAGTATAATGTTACCACAGTTGGGCACCGGCCTCCTCTCAATGAAAGGAAGTTGGCCGTAAGTCCAGGATTCCTCAAGATGTTTTCCTTCACCTTCAGTCATTGGTGTCCAAGATATACTTACAAAGTAGGTACATATAACTTTAGAAAAGTTACATTGGTACTTGCCTGACCTGGAATCGAACCCGCGCACTCATACTTGAGAGGCTGGTGTTTCTACCACTAGGCCACCACGACTTATAAACACAATCCATACTAATATTATAAATGGGAAAGTATCTCTGTCTGTCTGTCTGTCCGGCTTTCACGCCAAAACTACTGAACCGTTTGTAATGAAATTTGGTACACAGATAGTCTAGAGCCTGAGAAAGGACATAAGCTATAAAACATCCCGTTATGACCAATAGGAGCAGAGCAGGAACAAAAAATGTTGCGAGAACTGGAGTAAACATGGACGTACATATTGCTCCCATTATTTTAACAGGCGCTTATTTTATATCAACTGAGCTCTTTCGGTTCGAAGCTTACGCGGGTGAAACCGCGGGGCACAGCTAGTAACTTATAAAAATAATAACTTTAATTAATTATTATTCCAAAAATATTGTAATTAATAATATTGATATTGTTAATTTAAATGATATATTATTTAGATGATACCAATTTTGAAAATTATGAACAAACAATAATATTTATGAAATTTAAATTAATTTATATATTGTTAATCTTATTTTATGCATGAAATAAAAGGCTTTTTTATTTTATAATTTAAGTGTCTTCAAGCCTCAAGTGAATAGGCTCTTAATAAACTAGCGCGTTTTACCATCAACGATTGCATCACTGCTTACTATTAGGCTGGATTGAATAAAACTTTTAGTAGGTTTTGATATAAATTAGCAATTGACATCGACGCCGAAGCGAAAGTTCAAGGTTCGTTTCTTAATGAGACATATATTATCATATATGTATTCCATCACGGACATGTCAAAATGAATGGAGAGTAAATTACAAACCGTTATGTGTTGAATGGATTAGTTTTAAGTAGAACACGAACAATTCTTACTAACATTTATAAATGCCAAAGTTTCTATTCATCATCATCAGCCTCTACTCGTCCGCTGTTGAATACAGGCCTCTTCCTTGGCACGCCAACGAGCTCGATCCTGGGCAGTTCTCCGCCAGCCACTACCAGCCATTGATTTGATGTAGCCGCTCCATCTCGCCCAAGGGCGTCCTACGCTACGCTGGCTGAGACGCGATCTCCATTCGAGGACTCGTTTACCCTAACGGTTGTCGTTCCTGCGGCATATGTGACCAGCCCATTGCCACTTCAGCTTGCTAATCCTCTCAGCTATGTTGGTGACTTTGTTTTTTTTTTTGAAGTTTCTATTGATGGAAGAATATTTCTTGGTCTTTTGCGCAAAAACTACTGAAGGGATTCGGATGAAATTTGGCACACAAATGGCTTATAACCAGGAATAATGGGTAGAACAATTTTTATCCCGATATTAACATGTCCCACAAAGAATTGCAACACTTAATTGGTAGTGAGCCGGGCACTTTGCCAGTAGACTGATGCCCGATGGGAACGACGGGTTCTCGAGTGGCGACCATGCACCGGAATACGCAGCGTGGGTAGGCCCCTACCACACTCCTTCACCTTTTTAATCAGTCACTGGTGTCCAAGATATACTTAGAAAGTACATATAACTTATAAAAAGTTACATTGGTACTTGCCTGACCTGGAATCGAACCAGCACACTCATACTTGAGTGGCTGGTGTTTTAACCACTAGGCCACCACGACAATCTATGGCGTTATAGTGTCTTCTCGTCCAAAATACTTCAGTGCCTAAATACAAAGTCTTGTGTGTTACCAGAAACGTGGTCCCTCACTATGGGCCTCATAAGAAAGCTCAAGGTCGCACAGAGAGCTATGGAGAGGACTATGCTAGGTGTTTCTCTACGTGATAGAATCGGGAATGAGAAGATACGTAGAAGAACTAAAGTCGCCCATATCCCAGCGGATTAGCTCTCTGAAGTGGCAGTGGGCGGGGCAACATAGCTTCTCGAGCCGATGGCCGATGGGGCAGACAGGCTCTTGAATGGCGACCACGTACCAGCAAACACAACGTCGGACACCCACCGACTTGGTGGTCGGATGATCTGGCTAAAATTGCGGGGAAGCGCTGGATGCAGGTCGCGCCCAACCGTTCTTTTTGGAAATCCCTGGTCTAGGCCTATGTCCAGCAGTGGACTTCATGTGGCTGAAATGATGATGATGATGCTAACAGGAAAAATCTGCCTACAAAGTTGTTATCGTCAAATATATGTATACTGTTTACACAATAAAGAAAAGAAATAAAAAACTAAAACAGACAGCCATACGCGGTTCATTACAACTTGAGATAATGATAAAAACTTCAAGCAGGTAATATCTTGGGTTAGAAGCTGCGGGTTCCGCCGGTAAATTATTGTTGTTTTCGCGAGTCAGATTACAAACAACAGGCTACAGGCCAGGAGAGCCCATTATGATTATTTTTAATATTTTTGAATGGTTAGGGAATAATTTCGCGGGAAAATTTTATCGGGGTATTTTTTTTTTTTTTAATTTTTGTTGCACTATCTTTCCGCCCGCGGCTTCGCTCGCGTGGAGATCGGTTATATCGCGCTTTTTAGATTTCCCTCGGGATTATAATTTTTTTTTCGGGATAAAAAGTATTTTATTATTTAATCCACACTTCTAACTTAATGTTTGAAAAATTTCAAAGCAATCGGTTCAGTAGTTACGGCGTGAAAGCGGAACAATCAAACAAACAAACTCACTTTCCGATTTATATTATTAAGGATGGGTAGGGAATAACTTCACGCGAAAAAATTTTCGGCGATTTTCGGGTGAAATTTGTTTTTAAATTATTTTTCTTGAATGGTTAGGGAAGAACTTGGCTCGCTCATTTTATATTATAAGTAGATTTGAACATATATTATGTCTCATATCCTCCCATGGGTGTCGTAAGAGGCGAGTACGGAAACTCTCACCAGGGCAACGGGCAGTAGCGCTTCTGCTGTGGAATATCAAATTTATTTATTTATTTATCAGTTTACAACTGTCCTTACAGGTCTTACCCTAATGCGACAGTGCAGTTATCCACTAATACTTTAATATACATACACTAATTCTTAAATATAACTAACAAAATTTAATAAAACTCACTCAAAGAAGAGGAAAATATGTCCCGTCTATCATGGACTTCGTTCAACATACGGATTGCATGGGTGAGGGGAGCTTTCACCAGTAGGTTGGTTCTGGCCACAGGCACGTAAATTACTACGATCCCCTACCCGCCTGCCAGGCGTGGGGATTATGGATAAAAAAAACTGTTAAATCTAGTTACACAACACAAAAACCAATTATATACTACTAGCTGTTGCCCGCGACTCCGTCCGCGTGTTGATATAAAATAAGCGCTTGTTAAAATAATGGGAGCAATTTATGTACGTCCGCGTTTGCCCTCGTTTTCGCAACATTTTTTTCACTGCTCTGCTCCTATTGGTCATAGCGGGAAATTATATAGCCTATTTCTCAAGCTCTAGACTATCTGTGTACCAAATTTCATTAGAATCGGTTCAGTATTTTTTGCGTGAAAGCCGGACAGACAGACAGAGATACTTTCGCATTTATAATATCAGTATGGATTACATACATATTATGACCATAAAGCATACATATCGATACAATACTAAATCAATGGAGAGAGATGTTAAGACAATCGTTCTATTTCTACAGAAGCGGAACCCTAAATATTTGGGTCCCCAAAAAACAGGGTTCCACATTCTGACATAATGAGTAGTGAGTCATCGCCTTGAGGGTCTAAATTGTTAAGTTAAAGAAGTCTACACACCGACTGAATGACTTTTATATAATAAACTAGCTTTCCGCCCACGGCTTCGACCGCGTGAAGTTCGGTTATATCGCGCTTTTTAGATTTCCCTCCGGGACATCAAATTTTTTCGGGATAAAAAATAGCCTATGTTCTTTCTTAGGGTCTAAAGATTATCTGTGCTAAATTTCATCAAAATCGGTTCAGAGGTTTAAGCGGGAAAGCGTAACAGACAGACAGACAGACAGAGTTACTTTCGCATTTATAATATTAGTATGGAAGTATGGATTTAAGAGTAAATATTTCTTTGTATCGTTAGTATTTGCCTTCAATCTACAGTCATCACCATATGCCCACCTTTTCCCAACTATATTGGAGACAGCTTCCAATCTAACCTGCATGCAGCTGAATACCTATTTTTCACACTGGCTGCGCCCAGCGGTTTTACCCGCAGTGCCGTATTATCCATAAGGCACTTTAGGCCAATGCCTCTGGTCTAACTGCAATGCTTCGACGTCGCCTTCGGGTTGTGGAGATCAGACGACAATCGCTTCACGGAAAATGTCGAAGTTTAGCCATAGTTAAGTTAAGTTTTTTTTTTTTTTTTAAAGGCTTCGGATGGGACTGAGATTAACGCTGTGATGATGATGACTTTAGGCCAGTGGCTAGGGGCCCACTATGACCAGGGGCCCGGCACTCCCGATAAAAAAAAAAAAATAAAAAAGGTTTTTATGAAACCACGGTAATAGCGATTTTTTTTTTCTAATTGTAAGGTTAAAACCCCCATTATTGACACTATAAGAGTGATAGTGAATGTCTGAATTTTTTAATTGTATTGAAATTAATCTACCTAATATTTTTTTGTATTAAGACACTTTTATTAATTTCTTAACTTACATAATTTAATTTTTATACTTAAATAATCTCTTATTAAATGACAAATATATTAATTTGAAATCAGCTTGTCAAGCAGGCATTTTTTGTATAAATTGCAAAAATTCCCAAATTGTGTTCCTATAGCATGAAAAAGAGGAGGGGGCGGGGGCAGAGCTGTGCCTAGAGGCCCCGAGAAAAGTAATCCGGCCCTGCGCATACGTCTCGATCAAGTGGGAATATCGGCATAAAAACTAGCCCTATATATTAATCCTGATTTATAACTATCCTTGTGCTAAATTAGTTTTTGCGTAAAAGAGTAAGAAATAAAAACACATACATACAAACTCCCCCTATCTCCTCCACTCTCCTGGATTGCTTGGTTAAGGTCCAACCAGTTAAAGTGTGAGTGTTTAGCTATAAATACATACGCACACTCGCACAAACGCCTTGTGCCGCTTAAACGAAGCATACATATTGTTTCGCCACGCGGTAGAAAGAGGGGAGGATATCACGCCGCGCCGACGGTCTACTCTCTCTCCGTCTTACGAATATTCGATCAGGTCGCATGTCCTGAAAGAACGTTTTCTACCCATGCCTATTTTTTTTTTAGTAATTATAAACTAGTGCTTGACTACAATCCCGCCTGATGGTAAGCAGTGATGCAATCATTGATGGTAAATCGCACTAGTTTATTAAGCCTATGCACTTAAAAAACTAAGGAATAGGAAGGATGACGGCAGTTGAGCGAGGTGATGCAATGTTAAACCCAAGACCAACACGACCAAACGAAGCTGCGCTAGAGGGAGATTGATCTGGAGATTCTCCACGACCAAACTCCCGACACAACAACATTTGGCGCATCGTACCCGCCACACATCGCAACACAACTGCTCAGACCCGTCCTCCGCACGGCTTCACCAGACATCATGCCGGAACACGACGAAGCGCTTGGCGGCAAGACTTTTTCTGGTGGGTGGTAACTTCTGGCCTACCACCGAGAAAATTGTACATTTATCATTTCAAAAGTATGAGAAGATACCCTTACCATCTAAAAGAACAGTGACAAGCTGGTATTATTATGGATAATTATAACGAAGATTACGTTACCAATTCTTCGTCCACCGACAGATGTGAAGTTAACAAAACCAATCAAGATAATTGAGATGCAATTCTGCATCCGAATTATTGAGCAAACGAAATTATACCCAATTTCTTAAGACTGGTTTAGACAGCTCAAGATGACTTGGTCACACACAAAATCATCTTTCTAGAGATTTCGGAAATATGTTGAAGTAAGTTTCCGGTCTAACCAGAGTCAGCTAAATACCAGTATTTTCCATGGAGCGACTGCCCGGTGGCCTGTGCCTGGTGCCTGACTAGGGACCTAGTGGTTAAAACACCAGACTCTCAAGTATGAGTGTGCGGGGGTTCCAGGTCAGGCAAGTACCAATGTAGCTTTTCTAAGTATATCTTGGACACCAATTGATTACAGGGTGCACAGCAAAACATCTTGAGGAAGCCTGGGCTTCCTCAAGATGTTTTGCTTCACCCGTTTTAAGTCTGAATTCGCGAACCTGCATTGAGCAAGCGTGGTGATTACGCTCAATCCTTCTCTGTATGAGAAGAGACCTGTGCCCAGCAGTGGGACGATAAAAATGTTGTTGATGATGACTGCATATCTGACTTTTACAATTCAGTTACTGAGCAACATAACACCCCATGACAAGACCAGTAACGGCTGTCAAAGACCCACAAATCACAGCCGGATCCAACGGCTACGTCAGAAATACCTCTCGAGTACACGAGTGACAGCCTCCGTGGCGTAGCAGTAGTGGCAGTCGTTACGTGTTGTTGGAGCCCTCAAAAGTTCGATAATTGGTCTAACAGCAATGCTTCGATATCGCCTTCGGGTTGTGGAGGTCAGACGGCAGTCGCTTCACGGAAAATATCGAAGTTTAGCCAAAATCAGCAATTAGACTGGTAAAGCAGACCCCAGGCTCCAAAGCTGAAAAAGCTTCAGATGCGACTGGGGTTAAGGCTGAGATGATGATGATGACCTCTCGGGCTAGGAGTAAAATATTTTTGACACTGATCGTCGCTTAGATGAAGATGAAGATTTGGAACATGCTTAGATTACGGGAATTGGCATTCCGAGAATAATCTTGGACCTTGTAAAACAGGCATACGTCATCTCATGTACTAATGATATGCTGCCAAATGATGTTGACATTTTTTTTATATATATAATTATAAACTAGTGCTTGATCCCGCCTGATGGTAAGCATGATGCAATCGTTGATGGTAAAACGCGCTAGTTTATTAAGAGCCTGTTCACTCAAAACAAACCGAGTGAATAGAAAGGAAGACGGTAGTTGAGCGAGGTGCAATGTTTAACCCAGTAACACGGCCAACGATGCTGCGCCAGAGGGAGATTGATATGTAGACCCTCCATGACCAAACTCCCGACACAACAACATTTGGCGCATCGTACCCGGCACACATCGCAACACGGCGCTCAGGCACGGCCGTCTTCCATACGAATACTCTGTATATTTCGTCACACAGTAGTGACATAATTTATTATTTTACAAAGCCAATGCCGTATAATTAGTGGCCATGTTACAACTACTTACATTCCTTGCTTATTACGAGAACTAATAATATTATGGCCCCAAGCTAGTACATGTAACTATTAAACTAAATTACCTTAACATTTTTACACGAAATAGTAATTGTTAATATGGCTGCTATTTGCATAAACTAGCACTATAAAAGTGTCAAGTACAGTGAAACAGCGGTGTTTCCGTCGGACTACAATTTGAGTGTCTTCAAGGCTAAGAGTGAATAGGCTCTTAATAAACTAGTGCGCTTTACCATCAACGATTGCGTCACTGCTTACCATCAGGCAGGATTGCGGTCAAGCGCTAGTTTATAATATAAAAAAAAAACCTGGTTAAGTGAGACATCAAGGGACCTGCAATGTCGTTTCACTTACAGAGGTATTCCACTTACCCAGTGTCTCAGATATACAGGTATAAATAAATATCTGTCTCATTTACAGAGGTTTATGCATATCAAATGAATGAGTAAAAAAACAATGTTATCTCAGTTACAGAGGTTTATGCATATAAAATTTACTCACTGTCTCAGTTATAGAGGTAACTATGATGATAATTCGAAAGAAAAAATCCCAGATATAGAAGGTTACCTCGTCCCATTAACAGAGGTAATTCAGTGCCAAAGTGTTGGGACCCCAGCATGAGTTCCAGTTATGGAGGTTTCTCACTTATCCAGGTCCCACTTAACCAAGTTTCTCCTTTAACCAAGATTCTTGTCCTCCGAATGTATTTGAGTGCAGAAATAACTTGGTAAGCATTCAATTCCTCGTGTTGAGTGGTTTTGGTAAAAATATTACAGCTTTTTGTACAACATGTAATTAACACTCACCCCAATTAAAGTCATCATCATCTCAGCGTTAATCCCAGTCGCATCCGAAGCTTTTTCAGCTTTAGAGTCTGGGATCTACTTTACCAGTCTAACTGCTGATTTTGGCTAAGCTTCGATATTTTCCGTGAAGCGACTGCCGTCTGACCTCCACAACCCGAAGACGACACCGAAGCATTGCAGTTAGAACAACTGTTGGACTTTTGGGAGCTCCAACAACCCGTAACGACTGCCACAAGATGTTCTTATGGCAACCGGGACCAACGGCTTAACGTGCTTTCCGAGGCAAGACCAGACCAGTGCAAATATTCATATTTAAGCATACAAATATTTGCACTGCGCGGGGATCGAATCCGCGCCTACTTGCGCAGCCGCCGCGTTCGCTACCGCTATGTCACGGAGGCAGTCTCACACCGCAATTAGAATATTATGTTATAATCATAATGCATACACTGAATTTTTAATTAAACATGTATATGCATTGTTATTTATTAAATTAGTTAAACTCTGTTAAACCCATTCTTGGAGAAGGAAGTTGTTCATAGATTAATATTCTAAGTAACACCAATGGCACTCTAACGAACTTACTACAAAATCCTGGGTACATTATAATTGTCATCCGCGGAGGTTTTCAATATTATCCTATGATATAAATATTTTACAAGCCATTGCAATAATATGCTATATTTATTCTAAGAAACACCAATGGCACTCTAACGAATTTACTACAAAATCCTGGGTACATTATAATTGTCATCCGCGGAGGTATTCAATATTATCCTATGATATAAATATTTTACAAGCCATTGCAATAATATGCTATATTTGTCCCGTCTATAATAAAACCTAACACAATTTAAGAGACTTAAACAATTACTTATTTTTTTTAGTCGGTGGTAGGCCACATCGGCTGCCGGCAGAAGTTACCACCAACTAGATAAAGTCTTGCCGCCAAGCGATTCGTCGTGTTTCGCCATGATGTCTGGTGAAGCCGTACGGAGGACGGGTCTGAGCAGTTGTATTGCGATGTGTGCCGGGTGCGCCAAATATTGTTGTGTTGGGAGTTTGGTCGTGCAGGGTCTCCAGATCAATCTCCGTCTGGGTTAAACATTGCTGTACCTCGCTCAACTGCCGTGTTCTTTCCTTATCACTCAGTTTTTTGAGTGAATGGGCTTATTAAACTGGCGCGGTTTACCATCAACGATTGCATCACTGCTTACCATCAGGCGGGATTGCGATCAAGAACTAGTTTTTAATTATTAAAAAAGGGCTTTCAGAAAGTACAGTTGTTTAGGTTATATAACAATTAGTATTCAAATTCAATTAAGACACATGATATGATCGACCATTATAAGTTCGTATAACAATCTTCCTGGGGTTTGTAATTTCTCCGATCAGGATCTGTACTATTATTTAATGGAGCCATCATCGTTTCTGGATAATAAAGATGGAGCTCAAGGCGAATAGAACCTACCTCTTTTTTGTAACGAACCACTAATCGCTTCAAAACCTAGCAATAAAACCAATATCTACACAACTAACCATACAATCACTTGTCCACAGATTAACCCACCAAAGAATGCCATAAGAACCAAATATGGCAGCATCAAAAACGATCATTCTTCTATTGATAACAAACTTCATAATCGCTCACACACAAGACTTAACATCAGAAGAAATAAAAACAGTAAAAGAAAGTGAAGAACTACCAGAAGATTCCACAGTCCCGATTGAAGAAGAATTCAGTACTACAACAGAATACAATGTGACGGATGAAGATGTAGATCCTAAAAATGCTGAACAAGACACTATAGAGACAGCTACAGATGAAACCAGTCTCGATATTACAGGATCAAATGCAAACAATGTGGTCGATGATACAGAGAAGACCATTCAATCTAATTTGAGCAATAATATTGACATTGTCTCCAAGGTAAATAAAACTATATATGCTTAACATTTAGGTTGAGATTCCTTTGAGATATAGTTGTAATACATATTACGAATATTCTCAGAAGTAGCTCGACTAGTTAAAATATTATGTGGACGAGTGATAACATTTTGCTCGTATGATGTCCTCTATTATTTTATCATGATTTCGATATTGTTTGAATAGGCAATTGGAAGTATTATAAACTATGCCTCGGCAGTAGAGTAGTGTGTAGTACTCATCTGCCATCAAAGCAGCAAGATTAAACGGACTCATCTGAGCATACTCGTTCCACTATACACCTCGTGCTTCGCTTTTCATCAGGTATAATCCAGGTTAAGAGCAGGCACATTTAGAAAAAAATAAAAATACAGTAGAATCCCGATGTATCCGAACATCTGATTATCCGGACGCATTCGTCTCAAATTTATTTGCCAATTTAAAAATGTTTTGACGGCGCAACGGAATCCGAATTTTCGTGTATCCGAAATACCCCTAGTTTTATTTGATGCGGGTAATCGGGATTCTACTGTACTTCATCCACTGCTGGAGATATGTTATCGCTTTCAAATTTTGTCAGTCTACCTATCTTACATATTCTTGGCAGAAGGCAGTCTAAATGTATATTTGTCAAAAGGAATGATTGAAGAATTTTATATGACGTCTCTGATTACACCAGTCACATCTAAATTATTAAAATATCTTTACATTATAATTCCTTATTACTTTCAGGTCTAATGAGCCTAAATTACAAAAAAATTAAATCTTAGCTGAACCGTATAAGCATCATAAGAGAATGGAGACTTTTCATCAAATTAGATAATGATTTTTATCAATACAATTTCAGACTGAAACGGTTCCAATCCAAGCTACAACAAAGGCGATGGAAGAGGAACCATCACCAAAGATGCAGGAGTCGGAGGAAGAAGAAGAAGAAGCTGAAGTTCCTGGTCAAAGAAATCCCAAGGCTGAAACTGGTAAGTTAAAGCGATTCCTCGGAAGACAATGTTACTGCAAAGACCATTGGCGTAGCTTGGGATTTTGTTTGGGCGGTTTATTCCCAGTTTAACTTACCACAGTCATCTAATGACAGATCATAAATGACTCTTGTTAAATTATCCCACCAAAAACATTACATGTAAAGTGGGGTAAACAACGCTTTCACTGTTGAAGAGTTATCAGATGGAATGTAAAGCCAAGCCCTTGCCTCAGAAACCTGACATCGCAGTCAAAATGTACGGTCTTAATAAAACCTTAAAAAACAACGAAAAACAGTAAATCATCATCATCATCTCCGCATTAATCTCAGTCGCATCCGAAGCTTTCTCAGCTTTGGAGTCCGAGGTCCGCTTTCGAAAAACAGTAAATATAAACAATAGTGTAGAGTCGTTGTGGCCTATTGGTTAAAACACCAGCCTCTCAAGAATGAATGTGCGTGTTTCATTCCAGGTCAGGCAAGTACCAATGTAACTTTTCTTAGTTATATGTACTTTCTAACTATATCTTGGATACCAATGACTGCGCACAAGGTGGAGGAAAACATCTTGAGGAAACCTGGACTTTTAAGTCTGAAATCGCCAACCCGCATTGAGCAAGCGTGGTGGTTACACTCAATCCTTCTCTGTATGAGAGGAGGCCTGTGCCCAGCAGTGGGACGGTAAAAAGGTTGATGAATAAATGATGAATGAAAGCGCCTGACGAGGTTCGAACCTATGACCTACACCTTGTAAGTGGCGGCCGATACCACTAGGCCACTGCTGTTATCCATACCTAAAGCAAGTTATAACATGCCATACCTATTATTGGAATCAATTGTAACAGCACATACATACTTAGGACCCATTAACTTAATCACATTTTATTCCGTGGTGCTTGGCAATCTGGGCTTCTCTCAGTTGCAATAATGTCCCTTTGTGCCGATTGGCCTAGTTCTGCTCTGTCTCCTGCTTTTTATGGAGGGAAGTGGAAAAAATATCTTTTTTCTTACTCCTCCGCTATTCTTTTCTGATTAGTTTCTTTGCGGGACCCAAGACAGTTGAATCGTTTCTCCGGGACTCGTCGAGCTTCATTGCTCGGCGTTTTTCTGGCGGTCTCCACTGTTGAGTCTGGCTTTCAGGGGTTGCAGTGGGATGAGACCAGTGTGGCGAGTTTTGTCCCACAAAAAAAAAGTGTGACAGTTGAAAGCGTTCCAAATCTGTTTTGACAGTAGAAGAAAAGGCGTTTGCCGAATCTTCCGACTTTTTCTAAGAGGTCATTGCAGTTCTCTAACCGGTGTTAGTCAGCTAATTGTATATTAAACACCGCATCATGGTATTTTAGTTAATCACATACGCGGTACCACAACTCTCTTAAACTTTCTACTTGGCTTTAAATTGCTAATCAAAACGATAAGTAGGTAAGGTTCAACTGTATAGATCAATTGGATACGAACAAAAAAAATATTCATTACAAATGTGGCGCGGGTTCGATCCCCGCACAGTGCAAGTATTTGTATGCATGAATATGAATATTTGCACTGGTCTGGTCGTGCCTCGGAAAGCACGTTAAGCCGTTGGTCCCGGTTGCCATACGAACATCTAGTGGCAGTCGTTACGGGTTGTTGGAGCCCTCAAAAGTCCAACAATTGGTCTAACTGCAATACTTCGATGTCGCCTTCGGGTTGTGGAGGTCAGACGGCAGTCGCTTCACGGAAAATGTCGAAGTTTAGCCAAATCAGCAGTTGGACTGGTAAAGCGGACCCCAGACTCCAAAGCTGAAAAGGCTTCGGATGCGACTGGGATTAACGCTGGGATGATGATGATGATGATGGAATATGTTACTAATCCATACTAATATTATAAATGCAAAAGTATCTCTGTCTATCTGTCCGGCTTTCACGCCAAAACTACTGAACCGATTGTAATAAAATTCAGTACACAGATAGTCTAGAGCCCGAGAAAGGACAAACATATACTACATAACATCCCGCTATGACCAATAGGAGCAGAGCAGTAACAAAAAATGTTGCGAAAATGGGAGCGAACGCGGACGTACATATTGCTCCCATTATTTTAACAGGCGCTTATAAACTGAGGTTCACGCGGACGGAGTCGCGGACAACATCTACTGTTAAATAATTTCATTGGTAGTGAGCTCTTTACTGATAAAACTGAGGATTCGAATATTAAAATCAAGCAATTTGTGAGAGGCCTATGACCTTTTTTTTGTTAGGATGGGTAATCGTCAAATGACTTCTCCTGCTCTGGGCGGAGCGGAAGGGGCGTCAGACTTTTACTGACTAAAACTCACCCGCGTTTCTTCACTTGCCTGTGCCACGGCCAGGGCCAGCTGCGGAATACTTTTAGGCTGGATTGAATGATTGCTTTAATCAGGTCCAATCAGCAAAGTGTGAGGGTTTAACTAAAAATACATACGCAAACTTGCGCAAGCGCGCCATGCCGCTTAAACGAAGCAGGCATATCTTTGCGCTGTGCGGTAGAAAGAGAGGAGGATATTACACACTGATGGTCCCCTCTCTCCCCGTCTTACGAATTTTCGATCAGGATCACGTGTCCCGTCGCGAATTCAACATTTTTAACCTCTACCAACGAAGTGCACAACGCCGCTAGATATTTTCGCTTCAAACACAAAATTTTTTATGATTATCATCATCATCATCAACTTTTTATCGTCCCACTGCTGGGCACAGGGCTCCTCTCATACAGAGAAGGATTGAACGTAATCACCATGCTTAAAGTGCAGCTCTCCTCAAGAAGTCTTTCTTCACCTTTTAATCCGTTATTGGTGTCCAAGATAAACTTAGAAAGTACATATTACTTAGAAAAGTTACATTGGTACTTGCCTGACCAGGAATCGAACCTACACACTCATACTTGTGAGGTGTGTTTTAACCACTAGGCCCACCACGATTACGATATAATATTTCGATTTTTATGATAATACGAAAAAATCTTTTTACCGCCCCATATGTAATCATTAAATCGACCAAAATTCTTTCCAGATTCAAAACCACCAATTGATAAGCGGAACTTCGACTCCCATACTACGAACCTCAAACCTCAGTCCACCCGTTCAATCGTTAGAGAATGGTTACAAGATTGTTGGGTACGTCCCCCTGCTGGTATCATGGTGCCTTTGAGAGCGGAGGCTCTGGCGAGGGCATTAGCTGTATGGAGTGACCTGACTGTCCCAGCGCTGAACTTAACCCATGTACTAGTAATGGGGTATGATTCAAACGGTAAGTGATTGTTCTATTTTTAAAAAAAGAAAAATTGTTTATTCCGCACAAACAGAACGCACATTATAAAAATGTAAAAAGAAATATAATTTACTAAAAAGCCTCGTACTAAAAAAAAAAAAACAATGTTTTCCTTATGTCATAACTCGGGTCAAAGACACGCATGTTGGTGTTTTGGTGGGAAAATCAAGCTGAGTGTCACACTTATTTTTCACTGGACTTCTAAAATTATTTACTGTGTTGTTTACTAAATAAAAGTGCGTGATTTATGTAGTAAAAAGTCCATTCAGTAAATAATTCATAAAGAACAGTGAAATATCGCAGCATAGTGACCACATCATGACTTTGCCTCAAACCTCCCTCGTAAGACGGTTCACGCGGCCGTCTTTTTCGACATGAATAATTCATTACGTCACATTGGTTAAATGCACAAACCGTGCGAAGCCATAAAAGAAAGAAAGAAGAAAGACACACATGCTATTTGACAATTAGACATTGAGAGTTTATAAAATTAAAACATCCGCCTGTCACATTCACGTACCTATGTATTAACGTCAATGATCTGTCACCCATGATGCGCCCGCGACACCGGTAGATGACAACTTATACAACAACAACAAATAAGACAATAAAAAAGACAATTGCAGTGTCGGGAACCAACTGTTTGGGTTAAGCCGTGGGTCGCATCTGTGCAGGAACTGGTCGTTGCTCAGCAAAAGACTGACTTCAGACGAACTTGTTGAGCTGACTTTCAGTAACTACCCATCGATCGCTTATACCTTTTTATTTAAATAATTATAAACTAGTGCTTGACTGCAATCCCGCCTGATGTTAAGCAGTGATGCAATCGTTGATGGTAAAGCGCACTAGTTTATTAAGCCTATTCACTTAAAAAACTAAGGAATAGGAAGGATGATGGCAGTTGAGCGAGGTGATGCAATGTTAAACCCAAGACCAACACGACCAAACAATGCTGCGCTAGAGGGAGATTGATCTGGAGACTCTCCACGACCAAACTTCCGACACTACAACATTTGGCGCATCGTACCCGGCACACATCGCAACACAACTGCTCAGACTCGTCCTCCGTACGGCTTCACCAGACATCATGCCGGAACACGACGAATCGCTTGGCGGCAAGACTTTGTCTGGTGGGTGGTAACTTCTGCCGGCAGACGATGTTATGGTCTACCACTGAGAAAAACCTACCTACACTAGAAACACCGTCTCGAACAAAATTCTTATCAAAAATGGCCACAAGTATTAAGCAGTCTAAAGTAGTCAAAATAAATATACATTTTGACCAACTAGGATTTGCACTTTTGTATACTTAAATAAAAAAAAACTAACGATGCACGAACTACACCTGGGACCAGCGGCTTAACGAGAATTCCGAGACACACAAATGTCTTAATATGTAAAAATGGTCACCCATCCGAGTTCCAACCGCGTCAAGTGTCGCTTAACCTGATCGATCGACTCGTGCGGCTGTTATTAGCCATAAGATCTTGGAAAATTCCCAACAAACATAAACGTTTTTACAACCTTCACCACATATGTCGATTTGTTGAGTAAATAAACATTACTGACACTTTATGTATGGTCCTAATTACTCTGATCGAAAGGTATAAAAAGCTATTTTGATAAGGAAACCTCGGATTTGGTTTGAATGGTAAACATGTTTTAAAACACGAAATCCCTCATTGTATTAGAAAAAGCCCCTATCCCCGTGCGACCCATAAGGATAATAAAGGTTAGGTAAACTCATGACCAAATAAAATATAAAATTTTACATAATCATCAACTACCTAATGAATTTTGAAATAATCTTTTTTTCCGCAAATGGAATTAAAAGTGACACCACCATTTTTAACGGCATTATTATGAGCGAATAGCGATGCCACCGCGTGCCGCGTGCCCTGCCCCCCTTCGCCCGCGTATGTATTGCCTACCACACATGTATTAAGTTATCTCTTTTTGAGAAATAATATTTATTTGTTTTAAGGGATTTTTTTTTAAGTTCAGCCCGGCTTTGTAGGCATTAGTAGAATCAGTTATCGATACCTAACAATACCTTCACGGACCGGACAGGGTTTTCTTTACATATTGTAGATACAATAGGGGAAGAGCAAAAAAAACATGGATGTATGGATGATGATGTGGTTAGAAAGGGGGGTAAAATGGGCCTCAAATTACCGAGTTATAAGTTGAGGGTTGTTGTTTATAATTATAAACTAGTGTTTGACTGAAATTCCGAATGATGGTAAGCAGTGTTGCAATCGTTGATGGTAAAGCCCACTTGTTTATTTCTTAATTCTTATTTATTGTTTTTTTTTTTTTGAGTGAATAGGCTCTTGCCTATTCACTCAAAAAAACTGAGTGAATAGGAAGGAAGACGCCAGTTGAGCGAGGTCATACAATGTTAAACCCAACAGCACGACCAACGATGCTGCGCCAGAGGGAGATTGATCTGGAGACCCTCCACGACCAAACTCCCGACACAACAACATTTGGCGCATCGTACCCGCCACATATCCCAACACAACAGCAAAATTTGTTCCAAACCAGATTTGCTTACTAAAAACTGTTTCCCTAAAAGGCTTCTTATATTTAAAGGAACGGACCTAAAACTATATTTCCTTCGATACAATATATACGTGCATGAATGACCATAAAACAGACCCGGATTTATACTATGACCCACTTAGCTAGTATCAAAGTAATAACTCCGACATAGAACCCGGAACTCCAAGAAACGCCGACAGGACATTGAAGTGTCCTTCACAAGTAAAACACAAAGGTTTATAGTTTTTCTTGTATGTAATTCTTAGTGTTTTAACTATAGAATGTGACAAATATCTTTTATCGAGGTTGTGTGGTACTAACATTAAACGGTGATTTTGCGGGTTTGTAGCAAAAGCATCATCATCAACCTTTAGCAGAAAAGCAGAAGAGTCTGTTTGTTTAAACGCGCTAATCTCTGGAACTACTGATCCGATTAAATAAATTCTTTCTGCGTTAGATAGCCCATCAATCCAGGAAGGCAGGCTATAATATAACATCACGCTGCGACTAATAGGAGAGGAGCATATAAAAAAACTTATCGAAAACTACGCGTGTGACACCGCGCGGCGCAGCTAGTCAAATTATAAAGTTCCCATAGTTTTTTTTTAGTATGTTTAGTACTCTTTGTGTAACATATTAGTGTTCTCCTGTCAAATTAAGATACCCCATAGACAGTTTAGTCACAATTTAAAAAACGGCAACTAAACATACGTCAATTTACGTCAGGCGCGGACTAATTTGACAGGGCTAAACCGCTAAACTAATCTTTATCTTCTGTCCTTTTCTGAATAAAATATAAAGAAAAAGATGGACAGAACTTAAATTTAGATTTGTGATTTTGTGATAAGAGTATAGGGGCTATTGACAATACATACAAATTGATTCGTCCATGATGCGTCTGCGACACTAAAAGATGACTACACAACGGCGTACTCAGCCTCTGGCCTTGGGGCAAGTCAGGGCCTTGGGGGCAAGTTAGGGCCTTGGGGGCAAGTTAGGGCCTTGGGGGCAAGTCAGGGCCTTGGGGGCAAGTCAGATTTTTAGGGTTGAATCATCCCCGGCAATTTTGTCTTACAAACTACACAAGCACAATACATGTAACATTAGGTATTTGTAGTGTAGTGTGTAGGGCAAATAGACGCAAATGATCCTGTATAAGTCCACGTTTATACTTTGATTAGTAATTAGGGGAGTTTATACATGTTCTGCGAGATTTACCTGGGGAGGAGGACTACAACAATTTTACATAGTTTGTTACCACTTATTTATAACACATTTCGTGGCTTAAATGCAGGGTAATTCCGTATCAAACTATCAGTAGCAATGGGGTTAATTTTGACAGATCAGCAACATTCATTGGGTTATTTACGTTGTTTGGCAAACACATTCTTGGAATAGAGGGAGCAATGGATTAGTGTAATAATAGTGGGTTGCGGAATAGGCTATTTGACAGATTTATAATTTTTATCTTGAATTACTTGGTTGCCGTTAAGAGGTTCACCGAAAGTATTTTTTTAAATTTCAAATACGTATTTCGTAAGAAATATGCAAATAAAAATTCAAAATTCAAATAAGGCGCGCAAAACGATTTATTGAGAAATATGGCGTCGCGCTTCGTAAGTGACGTCACAAGCGCTTTTCGGTTCTCAGTGGTGTTTGTTTTTATCAATTATTTGTTGTTGTTATCTAATAAAATGGTTTACAAGTGGTGTGCTGTACCGGGTTGTACAAATAAATCGATAAAAACCCCCGAAAATTAGTATACAGTATGTTAACTAACAGAGGGCGTTCCCGTTAACCCGAAATAGTATAGCATACATACATGCTAAAAAAATATTTCCATTCGAAAACAAAATGTTTTAAATTTTTTTCCAATAAGAAAATATTCAATAAAAATTTTAAATTGACATGTAAAAGAAACACACTGTACACGCGAACATGAAAGACGTCAACGTCGCAATTTATTTATACATGATGACTACTATTTTGATTTAAAACAGGAGGTTTTTAAATTTATTTCCAATTAGAATTTTTTTTTATTCGGATTTTTTTATGCTTATTTTTCTATGCTGATATTTTTATTTTAATCTATTAATGATATATATTAACGAGTTTAAGGGAACGCCCTCTGTTATTTAACATACTGTATAAGTTTGCCGAAAACAAGCGTTGATGCGCGTATGACGTCATCGCGACATTAGCCAATCCGGATCGTTTCACAATGTGTGGCGCAAGAAACAAAAAGCCAAACATATTTTTGTATTTTCGACATAATATAAATTGTTATAATTTTTTATTTAAACTCATGTAAATGACATAAAGAACCCTCATTTTATGCAATTAAAGCAAAAAATCCCAAAAAAATGAATACTGTCAAATAGCCTATTAAGATGCCGGCGGTTATATAAACCAATTACTGTCATATACTGTCATTTGATCTATTTTTACACAGAAACTGTCAGTTTATCTTTATAAATAACATAATCAGCCTATAATATCCCCACTCGTGTGACGCCGGCCTCCTCTCGGTGAGAGGGAGTGGTCCGTAATCTACCACGCGGGCCCAGTGCGGGTTGGTACATGTCAAATGTGCACAAGCCTCCTCTCGGTGAGAGGGAGTGGTCCGTAATCTACCACGCGGGCCCAGTGCCGGTTGGTACATGTCACATGTGCACAAGCCTCCTCTCGGTGAGAGGGAGTGGTCCGTAATCTACCACGCGGGCCCAGTGCGGGTTGGTACATGTCACATGTGCACAAGCCTCCTCTCGGTGAGAGGGAGTGGTCCGTAATCTACCACGCGGGCCCAGTGCGGGTTGGTACATGTCACATGTGACACAAGCCTCCTCTCGGTGAGAGGGAGTGGTCCGTAATCTACCACGCGGGCCCAGTGCGGGTTGGTACATGTCACATGTGACACAGCCTCCTCTCGGTGAGAGGGAGTGGTCCGTAATCTACCACGCGGGCCCAGTGCGGGTTGGTACATGTCACATGTGCACAAGCCTCCTCTCGGTGAGAGGGAGTGGTCCGTAATCTACCACGCGGGCCCAGTGCGGGTTGGTACATGTCACATGTGCACAAGCCTCCTCTCGGTGAGAGGGAGTGGTCCGTAATCTACCACGCGGGCCCAGTGCGGGTTGGTACATGTCACATGTGCACAAGCCTCCTCTCGGTGAGAGGGAGTGGTCCGTAATCTACCACGCGGGCCCAGTGCGGGTTGGTACATGTCACATGTGCACAAGCCTCCTCTCGGTGAGAGGGAGTGGTCCGTAATCTACCACGCGGGCCCAGTGCGGGTTGGTACATGTCACATGTGCACAAGCCTCCTCTCGGTGAGAGGGAGTGGTCCGTAATGTACCACGCGGGCCCAGTGCGGGTTGGTACATGTCACATGTCTTAGAAGTTTTGCCTCTAGGACATGCCGGTTTCTTCACAATGTTTCCTTCACCGTTTTGAGGGCAGTGGTGATGGAATAATTTACACAAAGTAAAGCGCCTGATGGGGTTCGAACCGACGATATACAACTTGTAAGTCGCGGTTAATACAACCAGGCCGTCTCTGCTCTCACCTTCATAAATAAACTGACTAAAAACTAGTGCAAAAACTGAAGTTTATAAAAACGTCACACATTTTGATAATATTAAATTAACTTACCTAACGTACGAATAAGCACAGCCAGGAAATAACGTCAAAACTTACCTGTAACAAAAATTACAAGAAAACTGAATAATAGCACAATTTAAAATACACATTACAATCTAAATTAATTCATGCAGAAAACGTTTAATTTTTTGCAAATATAAAAAAAGAAATACAGGGTGTATCTGACATCGTAACGCAAACTTCGCGACAAGGCTAGACGTCATGCCGCTAACAAAATTATGATAGCCATTTATGTCGTTAATGAAAGGTTACAGAATTGGCAGTGTTTAAAAAAAAGTGTCGGCTCGGCCTTTGAACGTTGCAAGCGTGCCGCTGTACGGATTTGTAGGTATGACGTTGATCCCTGATGTGAACTCTATTAACTCAGCTGATAAGATCGTTTTTCGAGTTTTGTTTTCATTGCGCTTTTTTGTATAATTAGCGAAATAATTAATTTTTACTTTAAAATCTTATTGGTTTATAATAGTATAGCAATTATGAACGGTCTAAAGTGAATAAATATACATATATATTTTTTTTAAATTATGAAAAAGCCGACAAAAAATTCCACCACTGGGGGGTTCAGAATCATGTACTGGATCCATGGTACTCGTTTGTGCGTCGATGTCAGATAGACAAAAGGGTGTAAAAAAATAACGTTTTATAAAGATAAAACGTTATTTTTTTGATAAGGAAAACGCATAAACTGAACACTCGAAATAAAAAAAACACAATTTTCAATAATAAAATAAATAAATTTGATTTACTTCAAATACCAAGACACATACAAACAGATACTTAAAAGGTGACATTCAAGATAACAAAAACGAACATACATAGGTAAACACAGACTACGATTTCACACGGCAGCAAGTCTGCCGCAGAATTGGGTTGTATCGAAAACACCGCCGCTGGCCTGACCTGCCGACGGTATTCCTGTCTGATTACAATTTGAGTGCCTTCAAGGCCAGAGTGAATAGGCTCATAATAAACTAGGGCGCTTTACCATCAACGATTGCATCACTGCTTAGCGTCACGCCGGATCGCGGTCAAGCATATTTCATAACGTTTAAAAAAGTCATACATAGCATCAAGCCCTTGTCTATGAGTTTCAATGGGTGTGCGAATGACATCAGGTCAAGCTACCAGAAACCGTCAAATATTCCCAATAAACCTTCATTTTTCGTTTGGGATGGGATATCACCTCTCCCGCTCTGGGCGGAACGGAAGGGCGTATTAGATTTTACTGACTAAAACACACCCGTGTTTCTTCACTTGCTTATGCGCCAGCAACCCTGACTCAGGAGGCATCGGTCTTCGTGGACCCGGTAACGATGCAACGCGCCGTCGACTCGGGCCAGCCCCATAATCGGCGAACACATTTTTGTCAAATGATTGCGACTAGTTGGGATCAATTGGGATCGTTTGGACCGCCCATTGGTCCGTTTGGTCTAAATGATCCCAACTAATCGTAATCATTTGACAAAAATGTGTTCACCGATTAGGGGGCTGGTCTTTACCGGGAGACGAGCTGCTCTCTGTTCGCCGCCAGCAAGCCCACGCCTACGGTGGCCGGGAGTTCGATGTTGTCTCCCGACCAGTGGCGTCTCCTTCCCAAACAACCTTGAGCCTTAATGGTTTAGAGATAAAGTTGAAAATCTAATAAAGGAATCTGACAGATTGTAGTAGCTTGATGTCACACTCACGTTTCGCCCATGCAATAAGGGAGAGTATATTGCCATCAATCGGCCGCAAATGTAGACCCCGAAGTCTTTCCAAGACTTCACAGATGGAAACAGAAATGATATATCAATCGTAAACAAAATATTAACAACGTCATAGTGGAATGTTTACGTATTTCTCTATTTTTATGGTTTTGAATGGAGTACAAAAGATTGGCCATGCACAATTGTCATTTAAATCATACAGAGACATATTTTTACAATGTGTTTTATTCTTCTTGTCATATTTCGTTAGAGTGTGTTATGTTTGACGATTCAGCTAGGCTCGGAAGACCAGTGAAACTAATAATTTTGCGAATAATTTAATTAATATACAGTATGTTAAATAACAGAGGGCGTTCCCTTAAACTCGTTAATATATATCATTAATAGATTAAAATAAAAATATCAGCATAGAAAAATAAGCATAAAATAATCCGAATAAAAAGAAATTATAATTGAAAATAAATTTGAAACCTCCTGTTTTAAATCAAAATAGTAGCGCGGAATAGTATCTACCTAACGTTGCATTGCCCAACACACATCAACCAACACACATCAATCAATTAGATCTTAGATCGCCGCCGCATACGCGGCTCGTCATTCATAAATAAATTGCGACGTTGCCGTCTTTCATGTTCGCGTGTACAGTGTGTTTCTTTTACATGTCAATTTAAAATTTTTATTGAATATTTTCATATTGAAAAAATTTTAAAACATTTTGTTTTCGAATGGAAATATTTTTTTTAGCATGTATGTATGCTATACTATTTCGGGTTAACGGGAACGCCCTCTGTTAGTTAACATACTGTATATTAATAAATAAATTAATTTAAAAATGTATGACTAAAGATTTGATTTTTATTATGATTACAGATCATAATAAAAATCAAATCTTTAGTCGCAGGAAATTACTACAATCCGGACGAAGCGTTTCGCTTCCTCTTTTATACCGCTTACATCGAGGGACTGAAACAGTTTTCCAGCGGCGGTGTTTCGGTCACACTACAATTTGAGGGTCTTCAAGGCTAGAGTGAATAGGCTCTTAATAAACTAGCGCGCTTTACTATCAACGATCGTATCAATGCTTACCATCAGGCGGGATTTTTCGATGAAATCTCAACTTCCAAAAGCTACTCCTAAACAGTCTATGGAGTACCTTTCTCTATTTGACTCATCATCATCATCCCAGCGTTAATCCCAGTCGCATCCGAAGCCTTTTCAGCTTTGGAGTCTGGGGTCCGCTTTACCAGTCCAACTGCTGATGTGGCTAATCTTCGACATTTTCCGAGAAGCGACTGCCGTCTGACCTCCACAAGCCGAAGGCGACATCGAAGCATTGCAGTTAGACTTTTGACGGCTCCAACAACTCGTAACGACTGCCACTAGATGTTCGTATGGCAAAAGGGACCATTGGCTTAACGTGCTTTCCGAGGCACGACCAGACCAGTGCAAATATTCATATTCATGCATACAAATACTTGCACTGTGCGGGGATCGAACCCGCGCCACCTTGCGCAGCGGCCGCGTCCGCTAGCGCTACGCCACGGAGGCTGTTCTCTATTTCACAGGACTGAACTAACAATGATCTTCTGTTATTTTCGTAATGACATAAAAGCAAAAGGTGCCCTTAAATGATGAAGATGATGAACTTAAAAGCTTAGTTCTTCAATATGGGAACCGGCTCCTAAGTTTATATTTTTAAACAATTTTCTTTCGACAGAGTTACAAATTTTCTCTCGGTGGTAGGCCATAACATCGGCTGCCGGCGGAAGTTACCACCCACCAGACAAAGTCTTGCCGCCAAGCGATTCGTCGTGTTCCGGCAAGATGTCTGGTGAAGCCGTACGGAGGACGGGTCTGAGCGGTTGTGTTGCGATGTGTGGCGGGTACGATGCGCCAAATGTTGTTGTCTCGGGAATTTGGGCGTGGAGAGTCTCCAGGTCAATCTCCCTCTTGCGCAGCATCGTTTGGTCGTGTTGGTCTTGGGTTTCACATTGCATCACCTCGCTCAACTGCCGTCATCCTTCCTATTCCTAAGTTTTTTAAGTGAATAGGCTTCATAAACTAGTGCGCTTTACACTCAACGATTGCATCACTGCTTACCATCAGGCGGGATTGCAGTCAAGCACTAGATTATAATTATTAAAAAAAATAATAATAATAATATGTGTGTACCCTAACATACTGACTCAATACTTATATAGGCAAAAGAATACAATAAAATAATTAGCTTGAAGAATCCATTCAGAACTTTTTCAATACTTAGCAACCAGTGACAAGTAACATTATGTATGTTATATTTACTGTTGTTGATAGAATTACATACCTGATATTAAAAACATACAATATATAGGACACCAATGACTGATTACAAGGTGAAGGAAAACATCTTGAGGAAACCTGGACTTTATGTCTAAGGTCCGTATTACAGAACGTCACTCAAAACTCAAGCTCTACTTAAGTCTGGTTCGAAGCCTTTTAATTGGTTGAAACTAGTTTTAAGTAATGTTTAAACAGAGATCAATGCTTGAATTTCCTTCTGGTATACGGACCTGAAATCGCCAACCCGCATTGAGCAAGCGTTGTGATTACGCTCAATCCTTCTCTATATGAGAGGAGACCTGTGCCTAGCAGTGGGACGATAAAAAGGTTGATGATGATGAGTCTGGATAATCGGGATTCTACTGTAGTTTTATTTTTCTTAACATGCCTTAGTTTTCCCTTCAAATTCGACTCTGGTTCTCAATATAATGACGCCGCGTTCACTGATTCACGGACTATAAGTACCTACACTTATAGTCCGTGAATCAGTGAACGCGGCGTCATTATATTGAGAACCAGAGTCGAATTTGAAGGGAAAACTAAACAGAACGTACAGCTCTTGAGAAAGGCAAGGCACCGACCTTGTATATAAATAATTATGTAATGTGTCCGTCATGCTCCAGTTGGATTTAACTCGAGCACCTGATAGGTAGCAAAAACTGGCTGATTGCTAAGTAAAAAAAACTACTCGGTTATCGTGAGTCGAACTGTAAAGAAATGAACTACAATCATATTTCAATCATTACCTCAGCCCCGGCTGTCGTGGAAAACCAGCGCTGGGCTCTGTTTTGCATACATACATAACATGAGCAGCGAGGTTTTGGCGGGAAAGTCAAGCTGAGTGTCACGCTCATTTTTCATTGGAATTTTAAAATTATTTATAGTGTGGTTTACTAAATAAAAGCGCGTGATTTATGTAGTAAAAAGTGCATTCAGTGAATAATTTATAAAGAACATTGAAATATTGTAGCATAGTGGCTACATCATGACTTTAACCCAAACCCCTCCTAGTCGGCCTCACGCGGGAAACGAAAGGAGATAGGTTAGGTTAATTTAAGCTAGGATAAGTTAAAAAAAAAGGATAAATTAGGATATGAACTTACTCAATACCAGGCTGTGTGGCGTACTATGTCTTTGCCTTTTCCGTTCAGAAATATGGAAAGAAGTGAACCAAAAAAAAAAAAAAAACAGCCAGCCTTTAACACAAATTTCTTTGAGGGGAATAAGCCGCAACAATTACGTCGTGAGTTCCATATTTAAAATTTAAAAAGTCGACATATAATATTGGCAGGATACTAATCTGTTATGTATCTGTGACGAAATTCAAAAAAAAGTTTAATTAAACAATTATGTAGTTTTATTTTCCATAGACATATTTGAAATGAAAAGTAGCGTTAACATGGTTAAAAGAATCAATTCCTACTTGGACTAATAGCCGTCTAAATGCCTCGGGAGTTGATTCTTTTCAACTTTGTTTTTATTTGGGATGGCAAATTATCAAATAACCTCTCCCGCTTTGGGCGGAGCGGAACGGCATGTCAGACTTTTACTGATTAAAGCCCACCCGTGTTCCTTCACTTGCCAGTGCGCCAGGGCCAAGGTTTCTTTTTAACCAACCCGCAACCCAGCCCCAGGCGGCATCGGTCTTCATGGACCCCGTCACGATGTGCTGACATCTCTTTGAAGCGCGCGTGAAACACAACGCGCCGTCGACTCGGGCCTGGCCCTTACCGGGCGGCATTCTGTCGGCCCTTGGTTAACAATCTACTAGGTATACTCGTTCACGCAAAAGTACTGAACGATTTTGTACGAAAACTGGCACTGAATGGTTTATATCGAGGATTATTCATAGACGATAAGTTATATACGGTTATTCCCACGGCATCGACAGTTATGCAGGTAAAACCGGTGGGCACAGCTAGTCTATAATAACGTGTAGCAATCTGTTGCTAAGGAAATAGATTTAATTGTTTTATAATTGATAACTTTTTGTTCTGCATTGGTTACAGTGGAGTGGAGTATACATAACCGAATAATAGATAGAGATTATATAAGGATTGTGAGTAGTTAAGTAATAGTAGCACGGGTCAATCACTCAGGTTAAGCTAACTGGCCGCGGTTGTTCCATGGATGGGTGACCCAGATTTAGCTCAAAACGGTCTCCAAAGCCTGGAGCACAGGCGAAGAGTAGAGCCTGTCAGTGTTCTATAGGATGCATTTTGGAAAGTACGAGGGAATTGCATGATTTAATTCCCCTATTTCCGTTCCATTATCGGACGGCAATCCCGCCTGATGGTAAGCAGTGATGCAAACCTTGATGGTAATGCGCACTAGTTTATTAAGAGCCTATTCACTCTAGCCTCGAAGATAGTTTAATTTGTTTTTAACGAATGATTATTTTGTCCTCAGGTGTTAATTGGAGATCAAGACATAACCTGCAGCCTACAAGTTCTTCAAGCGCGGAAAAGACTGTAGCCGAGGCTTTGTCGAAGCTCCTGCTAAAATATCAGGTAAATCAGACAATTTATATACACAACACGAGATGTTCTGACGGAGAACCTGCTTTTCTCGGTGGTAGGGCATAACATCGGCTGCCGGCAGAAGTTACCACCCAACAGACAAAGTATAGCCGCCAAGCGATTCGTCGTATTCCGGCATGATGTCTGGTGAAGCCGTACGTAGGACGGATTTGAGCATTTGTGTTGCGATCTGTGTCGGGAGTTTGGTCGTGTAGGGTCTCCAGATCAATCTCCCTCTGGCGCAGCATCGTTGGTCGTGTTGTCGGGTTTAACATTGCATCACCTCGCCCAACTGCCGTTTTCCTTCCTATTCACTCAATTTTTTGAGGGAATAGGCTCTTAATAAACTAGCGCGCTTTACCATCAACGATTGCATCACTGCTTACCATCAGGCGGGATTGTGATCAAGCACTAGTTTATAATTACTTGAAGTTGTTGAGCGAGGTGATGCAATGTTAAACCCAAACAACACGACCAACGATGCTGAGCCAGAAGGAGATTGCTCTGGAGACCCTCCACGACCAAACTCCCGACACAAAACATTTGGCGCATCGTAACCGGCAGTGGCACACATCGCAACACAACTGAAATTTTAAAATCGTAAGTTGAAAATTAACATGGAGAAAAAAAACTTAATAACCCTTCTCATTTTCCACAGGGAGTAAACACAGAAACATCAATCGACGGTACAATGAGAGCATTAGCCACAGCTGCGAAGCTGGTGCCATATGACAGTGCGCTGTTTGTGATCACTGACAAGGGACCTGGTGATCCTCAGAGACTGCCGTTAGCATTGAGGGCTCTGGTGGAGAAGAGGTTGAAGGTAAGCTGAGACACAGTGGTGGATTTACCAGCAGGCTGAGCAGGCTTGAGCCTAGGGCGGCAGATTTACGGGCGACAAATGAAATGAAATCGTTTATTATGCAAGTAGAATCACTGATCACTTTCACACGTCATATTTTTTTAAACAAGCTGGAGCAGGCATTTCCTGACTGACTGCCTCTGAGAAGATAAGCCGAAATAAACCCAGAGACCATCGTCTTCTTTCAAGTCCAGACATTAAAAATTAAAATGTTTACAATAATAATATGTTTGCTTTGTACATAATAATCAATTTAAGTGATTTAAAAAAAAAAAACAGTGATTAAAATGTCATAATTGTAGCATAATTACGCACATTGCTTAATGACATGGCTTAGCAGAGCGAGCAGCTCAATACCAAGTTTTATTGTCTTCTAAATAATCTGTGATTTTATAATACCCCTTTTTGCAAAGTTTGGTCTTGGCTTTTAAATCTTTTAATCGTCAAGTTTCGAATGTCCATGGGAAGCTTGTTGTAAATGTGTATACATTGACCCATGAACGAGTTGCCACTCTGTGGAGACGAGTGTGATGTATAGCAAAATTGTGTTTATATTATGAATATCGCAATTTTTTTCAAATTGGATATATATTTTATACACATAAGATTTTCAAAGAAACACACAAACAAATTCGAGGAGCACTTTTTTTTTGTACCCACCTCATAGATATCAAAAAGATTCCTGTATGACGGTATACTGTTTTCAAGAAATTGTTGAATTGTAAAAATAATCAAGTATATGAGAATTGTAGAGCCAAATCGGCAAAAACCTTATAACCTATACCGCCACTGATGAGACATTCTGGGCTGAAATTGGAATAATCAGGGGAACTTAGCATGGTGGTGATGGCAATGACCTATCACGTGACTGAAATACAGAGAGACAGTGCAAAGCATATGCTTCCACTAGAAGAAAAAAAAAAACAGTAAAGAATTTTCAAACAAAATAATTCTCTCGACGAATCTAACGAACGATTAAAATTTTTCCAATGGGAAAGTAACACTGTCCAGCACCTTGAATCATTTTGAAGAACTCAAATCCATTACTCCATTACTTCCCATGTTCAAAAAAGTTACCTCCTCAACACTGTAAAAAGCGCAATGAATTTTGTTGTACTGTCAAATTGAAAGCCATTATTACTTTCAATGTAGCATTGTTTCCACTTTGGACGCGAAAGCTAGTTAAATATTTAATTGTTTACTCTTTCGTTTGGCAGGTCTACACAATATGGACTGATCCCAACCATCCGTCAGAGGACACTGAAGAAGCTCTTCAGGAGTTAAGGAACGTCTCCAAGCATACAGAGGGAGAGGTGATGCCTTATCCGTTGCAAGTTACGGTAAGTTCTTTGAGCTGTCATTTCTTTCTTGAGCTCCTTGGCATAGGGCTCAATCTGGAGTTTGGAGGCAATGGATCAGGGTGTAAAGTAAAAAGAAAAGGGAAAATCCTCTAACCAGACAGGTGTTGAGTCTGGCGGGCACATGTCCAACTGTAGATGTTGGGAAGATGTATGTGTGCTAGTTGCACGGTAAACTCTGCTTGCGAGATGTAGAATCCGTGTGACGTCAATATGATGCATTGTTTGTATGACGCGTTTTGTAGATACCGCTAAACAAGTCTCCCCAGAAACGCTTTTCCTAACGAAAAACTATTTTATCTTCTGTTTTAATATTAAAAGTTTGGGTTTTGTCTGTTAGAATTTCTTACTCTACATATAAGCACATTAAGACGTTGGTACTGCGCTTGATTTCTCTTCAGTAGTATCGGATGCACATGTGCGCGTCAGACAAAAGTCTAGGCATGGCTATGGCAACAAAAAAATGGTCAAAGCTATGGCGTCAGTTGTGGCGCGCGGCTCAAGTACTATGATCTATCGTAACCGCTCGGTAACCACTCTGCCACAATTTAGAAATGTATTTGGGTAAAATATAACATAGTGTAAAAATTAGTGGAATCGATTCAGTTGCTTATTCTGAACAAACGATATTCAGTTTCGCATAAACTTGTATACAAGCAAGAAAACTGTATAAAATACATTAAAACGAATACAAATGATTATGAATTTCAACATATTTTTAGAGCTATGCGAAAGATCATCTAGAAACAATCTTTGAAAAACCCATACATAACAAACATAGCCTAAAATATTCTCGACCCTGGGCCATAGGCCTCACGGAGAGGGAAGTGGACAGTGCGGGTTGGTAGATGTCATGTCTGCGAAGTTTTGATGGACTTGCCGGTTCCCTAAAGATATTTTCCTTCACCGTTTTGAGAGCAGTGGTGATGAAATAATTTACACAAAGTAAAGCGCCCGATGTCGTGGTGGCCTAGTGGTTAAAACACCTAGCCTCTCAAGTATGAGTGCGCGGGTTCGATTCCAGGTCAGGGAAGTACCAATGTAACTTTTCTAAAGTTATATGTACTTTCTAAGTATATCTTGGACACCAATGACTGAAGGTAAAGGAAAACATCTTGAGGAAACCTGGACTTTAAATCTTAAATCGTCAACCCGCAGTGAGCAAGCGTGATGATTACGCTCAATACTTCTATGTATGAGAGTAGACCTGTGGCCAGCAGTGGGACGATAAAAGGTTGATGATGATGAAAGCGCCTGATGGGGTTCGACCTTTTAGACCACTCTTAAACACCATCACCATCATCATCAACCTTTTTTTTTATCGTCCCACTGCTTAAACACCACTAAAAACACAATATTCTAACGAACCAAGAAATTTTATCAGCTAACGATGTTTTTAAACAGAAAGTAGCAATATACATAGAAATGAAGTGCTTTTTGCAGATATTTCTTTAATAAACCTGTACCTACATATAGAAACTGATGCCTTCCTCACATGAAGATTTTATATAAATTACAAACTAGCGCTTGACTGCAATCCCGCCTGATGGTAAGCAGTGATGCAATCGTTGATGGTAAAGCGCGCCAGTTTATTAAGCCTACTCACTCAAAAGAACTGAGTAAATAGGAAGGAAGACGGCAGTTGAGCGCGGTGATGCAATGTTAAACCCAACAACACGACCAACGATGCTGCGCCAGAGGGATATTGATCTGGAGGCCCTCCACAACCAAACTCCCGACACAACAACATTTCGCGCATCGTACCCGGCACGTACATCGCAACACAACTGCTCAGACCCGTCCTCCGTACGGCTTCACCAGACATCATGCCGGAACACGATGAATCGCTTGGCGGCATGACTTTGTCTGGTGGGTGGTAACTTACGCCGGCGCCTGATGTTGTGGCCTACCACCGAGAGAAAGAGATGATAACAAAAATCAATGATCTTATTAGAAAGGTGGTCCAATTGTAACGTAGGTTAGGATAATTCTGAGCGTGATTGGCTCACGCTAAAATAATTAATTACACCAAAAGAGAATTACATCGTGACCAAACCAAAACTAGTTATGTTTTGTATCGCGGTAACCTTTTGACAGATGGTTTAACCATAATTGGATCACAATTGGAACGTAACTGCTGTCAAATGAAAAAGTTGAAATAAAGCTAACTTTTCTGTGCCGTTTATCAAACTTACGTCTAAATTTTTGTGTCGGATCAACCCTAGTTCAGCATCCTACATTATATTGATGGCCGGGTAAAAATTGAATACCCTTCTCTCGGCAGTATGCCATAACATAGGCTGCCGGCAGAAGTTACCACCCACCAGACAAAGTCTTGCCGCCAAGCGATTCGTCGTGTTTCGGCATGATGTCTGGTGGAGCCGTACGGAGGAAGGGTCTGAGCAGTTGTGTTGCGATGCATGCTGGGTACGATGCACCAAAGGTTGTTATGTTGGGAGTTTGCTCGCGGAGGGTCTCCAGATCAATCTTCCTCTGGCACAGCATCGTCTGTCGTGTTGATGAGTTTAACATTGCGTCACTTCACGCAACTGCCGTTCTCCTTCCTATTCACTCAGTTTTTTTGAGTGAATAGGTTTAATAAACAAGCGCGCTATACCGTCAACGATTGCATCACAGCTTACCATCAGGCGGGATTGCGGTTAAGCACTAGTTTATAATCTGTACTAATACATAAAGCTGAAGAGTTTGTATGTTTGTTTGTTTGAACGCGCTAATCTCAGAAACTACTGGACCGATTTGAAAAATTCTTTTAGTGTCGGATAGTCCATTAATCCAGGAAGGCTTTAGCCTATATAACATCACGCTGCGACCAATAGGAGCGGAGCATAACTAACTCCACGCGAACGAAGTCGCTGGCGGCTGCTAGTTATTAAAAAAAAAACCCAAACTTAAACGCAACCCTCATTTAAAGTTCAAAGTTGATAGCCAACGAAGGAGTTCCAATCACTAATTGAAAATCCAATAACTTTTTAGTACCAACACCATTACCCTCGTTTAAAAACAATATAGGATCGAAAGTTAATATTTAGTGCCCATTATAACTAGTTAACAACCTATACATATAGAGTTTAGGAAATAAATATTTATTAGACCTTAACGAGAACAGAATCGAAATCGACACTAGAAACCCAATTACTACAAGATATTTTGAAAGAACAGAACACTATATTTTTCCAAGATATTTTTCCGTGTGGTACCGGGCTTAGAATAGTACCATCCCATATCCTCTGGTGGGTGCCGTAAGAGGCGACTAAGGGAACTCTCACCAGGGAAGCGGGCAGCAGCGCTTCTCCTGTGGAATAACAAACTACTGCGATGACTGCGTGTGTGTCGTCCTTCGTGGCGCAGCGGTCAACACGCCTGCCTGCGACGTGGAGGCCCCTGGTTCGATCCCCGGCCAGGTCATGATGGAAAACGTTTTTTTCCTGATTGGCCTGGGTCTTGGATGTTTATCTATTATAAATATAGTATCGTTGAGTTAGTATCCCATAATACAAGTCTCGAACTTACTTTGGGGCTAGCTCAATCTGTGTGATTCGTCCGTAAAAAAATAAATAAAACATAAAAAAATACCCGCCTGCCAAGCGTGGGGATTATGGCAAACCCTCCCAAAGCAATGAAAGCCTTGGGGGAGGCCTTTGTCTAGTAGAAGACCTCTATAGGCTGAAGAAGATTTTGAAACATAATATACAATATGTAAAGAAAACCCTGTCCGATCCGTGAAGGTGTTGTTAGGTATCGATAACTGATTCTAATAATGTCCACAAAGGCAGGCAAAACTTAAAAAAAAAATCCCCTAAAAAAATAAATATTATTTCGCAAAAAGAAGTAACTTAACACATGTGCAGTAAGCAACCCCATTCCGCGGGCGGCGGCGGGCAGGGCTCGCGGCACCTGTGACGTGGTCGCGTCGCTATTCGCTTATAATAATACCGGTGTTGTCACTTTTTTAAAAAATACCAAATTTCGGGGAAATTGGAATTAATTCCCGGGAAAAAAAAGATTCTTTCAAAATTCATTAGTATTGTTACTATGATGATTACGTAAAATTTTATATTATATTTGGTCATGTGTTTACCTAACCTTTATTATCCTTATGGGTTGGACAGGGTTTTCTTTACATATTGTATAGACATATATGCCGCCCGCAGAATGGGGTTGCTTACCGCACATGTATTAAGTTACCTCTTTTTGCGAAATAATATTTATTTTTTTAGGGGTTTTTTTTTTAAGTTTTGCCTGTCTTTGTGGGCATTATTAGAATCAGTTATCGATACCTAACAATACCTTCACGGATCGGACAGGGTTTTCTTTACATATTGTATATAACAAGTCATTGGTGTCCAAATATACTTAGAAAGTACATATAACTTAGAAAAGTTACATTGGTACTTGCCTGACCTGTAATCACTGTGCACTCATACTTGAGAGGCTGGTGTTTTAACCACTAGGCCACCATGATTACTAGACTGTAATAAAAAAATAAAAATAATTTGTTTCAGGACGTCGAAGGATCCAGTAATTTGGCTGCAGAAACTGAACTTGAACAATGGAATCCTTTGGATCCTAGGCAAGGCAGGCGGGGAAGGCTACATAATGATCTGGGAATGGAGAAGTTCGATGTGAGTATAAAAGGCTTTTCTTTGTGTCTACCATTTTGAATTCTGCTGCAGACTGCATGAAGAATGGACAACTGAATATTAAACACCGTATTCCAGACGATGAACAGACGACAGCACATCAAGCTACTAGAATCTGCCAGATTTCCTTGTTAGATTTTCAACTTTATCTCTAAAGCATTAAGGCTCAAGGTCGATTGGAAATATCTGACAGTTTGGGGTAGCGTGACCTGCTGTCGTCCGTACACACAACTTCGACCAGATATTCAAACCATCAAAATAAGCAATTTTATTTATGGATATATTAATTAACGCTTCATCATCATAATCACCAACCTTTTATCATCCCACTGTTGGGCACAAATCTCCTCTCATATAGAGAAGGATTAAGCGTAATCATCACGCTTGCTCAATGCGGGTTGGCGATTTCAGACTTATAAAGTCCAGGTTTCCTCAAGATGTTTTCCTTCGCCTTCAGTGTGCGATTCCAGGTCAGGCAAGTACTAATGTAACTTTTCTAAAGTTATATGTACTTTCTAAGTGTATCTTGGACATCAATTAATGCTTATTTTTTGTTAATCTATACTAATATACAACGTGTAACAAAAAGGGTATATACATACCAAGGGCATGGCATCTTTAGATGATATCAAACGATATCGGAAGGGTTTCAACTCAAAATAAAATACTCAAAAAATTGGTACCAAATTTTCGGTTTCGTGTGTTTCTTAAAATAAAATTATAACAAACGTGGCAGCACACTACATATGTTAATAACTACTCGTTACCCGTCACGTTACTTGCCAAAATCCGATAAATGTCTTCAATATCTCTGTGCGACTAGTATGATAGTAGCCTATCACAGGCGGTGTTTTTCCTCATAGCTTCCTAACATAAAGAGATAGAATTAAAAAACCCTTCCAATATAGTTTGATATCATGTAAAGATGCCATGCCTTTGTTATGTATATACCCATTATGTTACACGTTGTATAAAGCTGAAGACTTTGTTTGTTTGAACGCGCTAATCTCAGGAACTACTGGTCCGATTTGAAAAATTCGTTTAGCGTTAGATAGGCCATTAATCCAGGAAGGCTTTAGGCTATATAACACCACACTGCGACCAATAGAAGTGTAGCATAACTAACTCCACGCGAACGAAGTCGCTGGCGGCCGCTAGTTTAATATCTTTCACTTATACCTTTTCCTTTCTCTCAATAGCTGCTCCTAGTTCGTCGCGGCGGTGGTCAAGCTATATCCTTGGGAGTACCAGTAGAGAACGGGGTGACTGCACTCAGGATATTGATAGAAGGTGCCGTGGAGCATGCTGTCCTTTACCCTCCTAATGATGGTAAGTATTTGTTGTCTCTTTCACTCAAATTGCCCTAGAACTATGATATGATATGGCCTATTCGGAAAGCGAGATCAAATCAGAACTGTGAGATCCGCAGAAGAACGAGAGTAACCGTGATAGCCCGAAGAATTGCAACAATTATGTGGCAGTGGGCTGGGCACATTGCCCGTAGGACCGATGCCTGATGGGGCCGACGGGTTCTCGAGTGGCGACCGCGCACCGGAAGACGCAGCGTGGATAGGTCCCCTACAAGGTGGACCGACGACTTCGCGAGCTCGCGAGAAACTGCTGGATGCGGGAAGCGCAGGACCGATCGTCGTGGAAATCCTTAGGGGAGGCCAATGTCCAACAGTGGACGTCTTTCGGCAGAAATGATGACGATGACTGATGACTCGGAAAGCATTATTTAAGAGTACGTCTAACGGACCCTGGGCAGGTTAACCCGATCAAGTCTGTACTTGCTGAGACCCACTAATCCAAGTTCAGAACTCCTGTTCCGAACTGCCTGTTCTGAACCCCGCCAAACGATTCGTCGAGTTCCGGCGTGATGTCCGGTGAAGCCGTACGGAGGACGGGTCTGAGCAGTTGTGTTGCGATGTGTGCGGGGTACGATGCGCCAAATGTTGTAGTGTCGGGAGTTTGGTCGTGGAGATCCAGATCAATCGCACTCTGGGTTAAACATTCCATCACCTCGCTCAACTGCCGTCTTCCTTCCTATTCACTTAGTTTTTTGAGTGAATGGGCTTATTAAACTAGCGCGCTTTGCCATTAACGATTGCATCACTGCTTACCATCAGGCGGGATTTGCAATCAAGCCTGCTTTTATAATTATTTAAAAAAATACATATATATAAATTATAAACTAGCGCTTGACCGCAATCCCGCCTGATGGTAAGCAGTGACGCTATCGTTGATGGTAAAGCGCACTAGTTTATTAAGAGCCTATTCACTCTAGCCTTGAAGACACTCAAATTGTAGTCCGAAGGAAACACCGCTGCTGGCAAATTGTAAGATCATAAAAGCTGGTGCGTTCTGTATTTGTATGTCTATCTTCGTGGGAAAAAGGTTAAGTTTATGTATATATGGCACATGTAACCTTCACATTTATGCTACTATATGACGCTCATTACAAACACAATACAAATTACAACAAAAATGACGATGTTCCAATGAAATAATGATGGCTGTTATTATGAAATGACCAGGTTCCGGCTGTCACAATCTGCTGTATTTTGACAAGAAAATTGCTAGTATAGTTAAGAGGGACAAAAACTTTTTTTAATAATTATAAACTAGGGCTTGACTGCAATCCCGCCTGATGGTAAGCAGTGATGCTATCGTTCATGGTAAAGCACACTAGTTTATTAAGCCTATTCACTTAAAAAACTTAGGAATAGGAAGGATCACGGCAGTTGAGCGAGGTGATACAATGTTAAACCCAAGACCAACACGACCAAACGATGCTGCGCTAGAGGGAGATTGGTCTGGAGACTCTCTACAACCAAACTCCCGACACAACAACATTGGCGCATCGTACCCGCCACACAACGCAACACAACTGCTCAGACCCGACCTCCGTACGGCTTCACCAGACATCATGCCGGAACACGACGAATCGCATGGCGGCAAGACTTTGGTGGGTGGTAACTTCTGCCGGCAGCCGATGTTATGGCCTACCACCGAGAGAATTTTGTAACAAGTCACTTATGTATTGGACAGGATCCTCCCAGGAATGGACACCGACCGCGCTCAAGCCACCTCGTCTAAGCGGAGGAAGAAGGGGGCGGGGGCAAGAGCGAAGGGCGGGCATTTTGTGGAATTGTCTTCTTATTGACGTTCAAAAAGGGCTAATTACATCAGCCTAATTACATATCATAAGGGATAGTCAAAAGGACCAAGTTTCAAAACTAGATTGTTGATCGTTTTTCTTAAGCACTGCTCCCAAAACTAATGCTTGACCGCAATCCCTTTTGATGGTACAATGATGCAATCTTTGATGGTAAAGCGCACTAGTTTATTAAGAGCAACAGACAAATAGTTCCAATCCTTCGATATACGCGGTATAACAGACGACTTCGTCCGGATCGTAGAGGTGTCAGCAATGTCGATAAGGGTGGATACTCGCCGTACGACGGGTCGCGCAATGATGAAAGAGTGTTGACGGAATTAAGCCAATTAAATTAGCCTCTTTGCACGCCTCTCCACCGTAAAGTTGCCAAGTAGCAATTTGTAGCACCGGGGGAAGCTGCAGTACTTCACACACGAATGGACCTACGCTTTTTACGAGTATATTCGTTTCTTGGATGTCTTTGCTCATAAATACAACATGTAAAGAAAACCCTGTAGGATCCGTGAAGGTATAGTTAGGTATCGATAACTGATTCTACTAATGCCCACAAAGCCGGACTAAACTTTAAAAAAAAAAAACTCCCTAAAAAAATAAATATTATTTCGCAAAAGGAGGTAACTTAATACATGTGCGATAGGCAATACATGCGCGGGCGAAGGGGGGCAGGGCACGCGGCACGCGGTCGCATCGCTCATAATAATACGGCACAGTCTAAAAATCATAGTCGTCCGACGAAGACGTCTAGACAGAGCAATCGTGTAACGAAGTGTATCTTGTAACGAAGAAGCCATCCTTTTTGACTTCCAAAATGGCGGACGTCATTTTTTTATAATTTAATATGGGTGTCAATTAAATAAATATAATTGTGTTGCTTGTTAGGAAAAAGCTATCCTTTCGGAAATCCAAGATGGCGGCCGCCAATTTAAATGTATATTAATATGATATGGGTGTTAATTCCGAGGTCGCTTGGAGTGCTGGTTACGATAATGCCATCTAAATAACTTAAATCTGTCTCGAATTGTTCCCTTAGTAAAAATAGCAAATTAATTAAATATAATACAGCTATCGATGGTGATCTGCAATAAATAAATAATTTCATAAATATTGTTTATTTGTGACAACCCTGGCCGATGCGTTACTGTCTAGACGATGTCGGCATTTTGACACGAGATCAAAGGCGTCGACCTACTGTATGATTTTTATACTGTGATAATACCAGGGAAAGTAAAAATTTGGGGAAAATTTTATGAAATTTTGGGGAAGTTGGAATTAATTAGCGGAAAAAAAGATTATTTCAAAATTCATTAGTATTGTTAGTACATACTTATAATGATTATGTAAAATTTCATATTTTATTTGGTCATGTGTTTACCTAATCTTTATTCTACTTCTTTAATCTTATTTTTTGTAACTTTGTTTTCTACTTAGGTCCTCAAATCGATCTTTACAACACATCATCAGTAGCCGCCTTCTCCCCCTCGTCCAGGACGGAGGGTTTGTCTCCAAGAGACGTGTACCTGATATTTCCTGGGACCAACTTTGATCTGAATATGTAAGTATTACAAGATTTCTGAAGTGAAAACTTCTTTAGACTTGAGTACTTTTGTTGAACGGAGAAAAGCATTGAAATCGTGTGAGCGGGACCGAACTGACACCGTTGATTGTCTTTTGTTTTTTTTTTTTTTTACTTTTTGTGTATTCTGTGTTTGACCCACGACTTTTGTTTAATTACTTACTTTTGCAACGCCTAGTATTGATTCTAGTTATGCTTTTGAGAAATTAGTTTAAAATTTTAATATTTTCGATTAAGATCAGTGGTAATCAACCCGTACTGGGCCCACGTGGTAAGAAAGAAAGAAAGAAAATACATTTATTTAGCACAAACTAAAAGACACACAATACATCAGATAAAGACAACCATTAAAAAGTAAAACATAGTCATAATTAAAAAAATAAAGTAAATTTTGATAAAACAAATTAATGTAGAAAACCGAGCAGGAATGTGTGCCTCCCGGCTGCGCCAAAAAGGCCCAGTTCAGCAAAAATGCCAGACAACTAGTGCCTGACGCTGGTTTTCAACTGAACCTGATATGTGAGGTGACGAATGTAAAACAGTTTTATACAGCAATGTGAATTGTGTATTCAAAAAAAAATACAATATAAAAAAGTACAATAAAATAAATTTGTGTTAAGTATATAAAAACAATTTTTACGTACCTATATGTATACCAAATGTCATGAATAGTAACATAGAAACAGAACGGTGTACGGGGTGGTAGATTATGGCCCACCGAGAGGAGGCCTGTGTCCCAGGAGTGGGAACATCATAGGCTGGTGATGATGATGATGAATATCAGTAGTGGTGTCCTAATGGCTTTGACTTATCGTGTTGCTGGTTGTGAATGCAAATCGCGTCAGGCGCTTTACTTTGCGTAAATAACTTCATCAGCATTGCTTCCAAAACGGTGAAGGGAGTGAGGAAACCGACATGTCCTAGAACCAAGAATTTGAAGATATTTTTTTCCCCGGGGTAGAAAATCCTCATGGATGTCCGCCGCCTTCTGTCAGACTCTTACTGACTAAAAACCACCCTGGTATTCCATCTCACAGCTACGCTGGGGGTTGCGAGAACGAACACTGCTTCCGTAACCCCGATTGGTGCCGGCTTGCCACTGTGCCTGGTCGGTTCAGGGGTTGACTCCCCTTGCGATGTCTAAGAGTGGCGCGCGTGGAAGACTTCGCTGCGCCACCTCGGGTCCTGGTGTTTGGGGGGCGACAGACGTACCCGAGTCTGTCACCACTGACCCCATTCAGGGGGGCTGGAATTTGAAGACCTGTTTCAACTACCCTGACTGGGCCCGCTTGGAGGATTTTATTACTAGCCTATTCTCCCTAAGAGTGACGGCAATAAGTTATTTCATTTAATAAGCTGAAAGACATAGATGTACGTCGGTGGACGATGGATTTCGGCCAGAAATGAGAGGCCAAAAATGTTGGTGCATGGCTTTGATATGGTCTTTTGTCTATACAGCATTCGTCAGTAATCATACAGCTCGACTGAGAACTAAAGAACACCATTCTCTTATATCCTTACTTTCCACAGGTTATCAGTCATGCCATCCAGTGCCAACAGGCCAGAGGTCCAGGGTGCCTTCGTCGGTATGTGGCATTTGAGTGTGCGATGTGACACTTGCGACTATCGCCTTTGCGTTTCCGCAAGAGCCCATATACATTTCGACGTGGAAATTAATACGCCTGGTAAGTGCTGTCTTATTATAACACAGTGCAAAATAAGCGCCTGTTAGGCGCTTATTTTATATCAACTGAGCTCTTTCGGTTCGAAACTTACGCGGGTGAAACCGCGAGGCACAGCTAGTACAAAATATATTAAAAAGTGTGTTAAGGCGCCGTTGCTGGCCACCGGTGGCTGTAGTCGGTGGCGGAAGGAATCAGCGATTAGCCGTCATCTTAACACATGGACGTAGCCAGCCTTGGGCTCAGGGTGGGGCAGCAGTCAGCCTATCCTCTCCCGGTATTTTTTTCTTTTTTGGGTAATTAGGCACCTTATAGATCAGAGTACAGTTAGGCACCTTTCTAAGTATATCTTGGACACCAATGACTGATTACAAGGTAAAGGAAAACATCTTGAGGAAACCTGGACTTTTAAGTCTGAAATCGCCAACCTATGATTGCATTGCAAAGCATTGAGCAAGCGTGGCGATTACGCTCAATCCTTTTCTGTATGAGAGGAGATTTGTGCCCAGCAGTGGGACGATAAAAAGGTTGATGATGATGATGATAGACCAGAGCCAGGGTGGGGCAAGCGCCCCAGCTTGCCCCAGTGTGGCTACGCCCATGTCTTAATAGTCATCCTGTATTCTTTAAATCACTTTACACAGTCCAATTCTGCTAACTACATATACCACTTATAAACTCGCAATATAAAGCCTCCTAACAAGCAGACTCTTTAGCGTTCCAAAATGAGTCAAGCAGTTTTCGAGACAGTCATTCAACAAACACGACCACCATAATAATAATCATTACATAATGATCAGACGAAACATCAAACCCGTTCGAGTGTTGAACTCACTGAGCCCAGCTGCGACCGGGCAACGTTTTAACACGAAGACTTTTTAAAACGCACAGAATTATCAACTCTCTGCGCAGAGCCGAGGATCGAAAATCCAACAGAGCATCACAGCGCGTCCAAAAAACTCATTAATGGATTTTGAACTCTCAGCGATGGACAGTGGGTTAGAAATCAAGTGCGTGAAAGAATACCGTCACGTTTTTGCGCGGTAGTCACAAAAAAAGGCTTCACTTTGCATCTCTTTTGATAGAACTTTGTAAAAAATTATAATCTATTTAGATATACGGTTATTGCACTGCAAAAAATTTCTAAATCACCTGAGGGTGTGTTCCGTAGTATACAACGTGTAACATAAAGGGTATATACATACCAAGGGCATGGCATCTTTAGATGATATCAAACGATATGGGAAGGGTTTCAACTCAAAATAAAATACTCAAAAAATTTATACCAAATTTTCGGTGTCGGGTGTTTCTTAAAATCAAATCATAACGGACGTGGCACTACACTACATACGTTAATAACTACTCGTTACACGTCACATTACTTGGCAAAATCCGATAAATATCTTGAATAATTCTGTGCGCCTAGTAGCCTATCACAGGTGGTGTTTTTCCTCATAACTTCCTAAAATAAAGAAATAGGATTAAAAAACCCTTCCAATATCGATTGATAATGTGTAAAGATGCCATGCCCTTGTTATGTATATACCCTTTATGTTACACGTTGTATAACCATTATGTCATTGTCATCATGTCCCTAGCCATTTCTCAAATCAAAATCAATCAAATCAAATAAAATTTATTAGAGCTCCAAATTATTTTACACCTACTTTCCGCCCGCGTCGAATTTATCGTATCATTTAGCTTCTAAGCTTACATGTGCATATTCGTTAATTACCTTGTTTTAAACGACACACAGCGTCATCTATCACCGAACTGGTATGAAGCTAACAATATTTTTGTTTTCCCTTGAGAATATCAATTTTTTCCGGGATAAAAAGTACCCTATTATTTAATCCGGACTTCTAACTTTACGTCTGCAAAATTTAAAAGCAATCGGTTCAGCAGTTACAGCGTGAAAGCGGAACAAACAAACTCACTTTCCCATTTATAATATAAGTAATACATGACCAAATAAAAACGGGTTTTAATCTTGTAATACTTTAAATTTCCTTTTATGAAGTAAGGATTAGTTGGTGATTGAAGCCTCCTGTTAAGCAAATAATGCCTGTGTTAGGAGACTCCGCTCTTCCACAGCAGTATACAATTTTTAAAAACCTTATGTAAAATTAACATGCAAGTGTGTGTGTGTGTATGTATGCGTATGCGTCTGTGTGTTTGTATAATTTTGTGTGGTTCAATAGTTCCTCAGTGTCTGCGCAATTTAGAGTCTTTATCCAATTTGTTAGCATTTTTTTACAGTCATGTAATTTTTTATTGTATATGTATAATATTATTAAGCTACATATTGTGGAGGCATGACGAACAGGGAGTAAAATTCACTCATCCTCCATAGAAAAGGGGGAACCTCCGCCCAGACGGGAGTTATGTCTGGCGGGCACTTGCCCAATGCTTGAAATTGGGAAGTTGTATGTATGCTAGTTGCACGGTAAACTCTAATTGTGAGATGTAGAATTCGTGTGACGTCAGTATGACGTGTTGTTCCATGTGGCGTTTGTAGGTACGGCTACCATATTTATTTTGATTGGTTTTAAAAGTATCGGTCTTAAAATTTTCATGCGGATCCCTAAAATAGGAGTATTGGAGTTACAGAAAGCTCTAAGAGTTACTAATTAAATTGATATTCGTTTAATAAATAATAAAAATAGACGACGTATATTATGGTTAGGGTTGCCAACTATACTGTTTTGAACAGTATTATGCTGTTTTTCACTAAATTATACTTTTTACTGTTGAACAAAAATAAAGTATAAAAATACTGTTTTCTGCAATTCAGTCATTCAGATCAGAATTAATTAATTTCAAAGTAATTTATGATAAAATATCAGAAGACCAAAATTTTCTTCAAATGAGTACTGGCCAAAAATGGCGTCACTATAAAATACTACAGAAGAATTTAAAAACATTTGTAAAATTGTGTAATTTCTGTTTTCTGTTCCCGCGACTAAAAATAAAAACTTAAATTTAGTAAGTTGTGCGAGGAGTTCCAAAAAAAGATGTATGTAATAAATTAAATAAATAAAATACTGTTCATTTTTCTAAAATACTGTTTAATATTCTTCACAGAACTGAAAATACTTTATTCCTTGTAAAAAAAAAAATGGCAACCCTAATTATGGTCTATAAATATACACATAATAATTTTTTTGTCCTGATTATTTAGACGGAATAACATAGGTTACAACAACCTCATTGGTTGAATTGCTCATTAGTGAGATAGGACACAAACTCCTTGACGAAACTGACTGTGACTCCCGCTCTGGGACATTCAGCGTGGCAAGTGGCAATGCAAGAAGCGTTGTCGTTGCGGGCACGTTTGCACCGGGAACAGTTAGGGAAGGATCATGTGATTTGACAGGATTGACTAGTTATTTATCTATAATATCATCTTTCTTCTTCTCCTTCATCAGCCTATAGAGGCCCACTGCTGGACAAAGGCTTCCCCCAAGGCTTTCATTAAATTAGGGGAGGTTTGGCATAATCCCCACGCTTCGCAGGCGGGTTGGGGATCGCAGTATTTTGATATTCCACAAGAGAAGCGCTTCTCTGGTGAGAGTTCCCTTAGTCGCCTGTCTTAATAAATGACCATTGTTTAAAAAAAAAGGCAATTTCATGTATTTGTATAATTTTATCTTCCAAAATCTTCATCTTCTTCAGCCTATAGAGGTCTACTTCTGGACAAAAGCCTCCCCCAAGGCTTTCATTGCTTTGGGAGGGTTTGCTATAATCCCCACGGTTGGCAGGCGGGTATCGCAGTAGTTTGTTATTCCGCTGCTGCCCGCTTCCCTGGTGAGAGTTCCCTTAGTCGCCTCTTACGACACCCACCAAAGGATATGGGATGACCGAGCCGTATGGTACCGGGCTTAGAATATTTATCTTTAGTTTCATTATACTAATTTTATTGTTTTAATTGTTATTGTTTGTTGACGAAATTTTTGTATCGACTGTGTTTGAAGCTGACACATAAAAAAGCATAGCCACACAGCGGCCGTTTTTAAAAACACATAACAAATTGAAGACCTAAACTAAACAAAGCAAGTCTTGTTTTTTCTTTTAAATTTCCTTATGAATCAGTATTTTGGCTATAAATATTAGCAGCTGCTAAAGCGACCTAACATTTCTTCCATTTGTACAGACGACAGCACATCAAGCTACTACAATCTGTCAAATTTCTTTATTAGATTTTCAACTTTATTAGTAAAGTATTAAAGCTCAAGGTTTATTAGGAATATCTGACAGTTTCAGGTAGCTTGACCTGCTGTCGTCCATATTTAAAACATTGTAAGTGAGCACAAAGTCCTGTATCTGGACATAAAAAAAAACACATGCAAAAGAAAACCAAAAATCATGCAAAAGTAATCGCAAGGGAATACACAGTAAACCAATTAAAAAACATTTTTAAAACCACCAACAATTTTAAAACTTGAATTTATCGATAGCTGTATAAACCCTTGCGAAGCAAAAAAAAAAAAAAGAAAGATAAAAGTAACCTCTTAAATGTCACGTTGACAGCTCCCGCGTTCAAGATCCAACATGGCGCGCCTTAACTGAGTCAAGGACAGTCTTGCATACAGCCAGATGCCGAATTTAAATGTCGTATACAGCCAAACATTAGTGTAACCAGTTTTTTTTTAAGTGACGAAAGGTATTGATTATTCAGCCAGAATCATCGCGTCTAATTATAAATAGTTTATTTTTTATTATGGCATGCATCTTTCGATTTCTGCAACGCGTTGGTTCATAAACATCCTAATAAGGGTTTTTATTTCATATAAGGAAACTGGATTTGACATTTTAGTAATATCGCATAACGTTTTTTAAAACCGCAAGGTTTATCGACTCTTCACGTGACCGCTGACGTATTTTTTGGCCAAAGATCAGCATTGACTTACGTGGTAATGATGCCAACCTTTTGTAAGTACACTTTTCCTACGGTCAGTTGCCATACAGTGTGGCAACGCTTAAATTTTACTAAACTAAAGATAAACAAAAACCACGTGACTTAGTTACCCGACTAAACCTAATACCAGTCAATTTAGTTGTCATGTTACGTCATAGATGTACTCTTCAATTTAGCTCGAAAGTCGAATTGGTGGACGAGATACATTAGCTAAATATTGGCGCGGATTCCACTGTTCATAAATTAATTTTAAATTCGTTGCAACCTTTTCTTTCTGTATCATTACAAAAAGGACAAAAACTAAATCATAATTTAGTCGTACCAAATTAGTCCTGACGTAAATTGACCTATTTTAGTAGCTGAATTTTTAATCGCGTGTATTTTTTAGTCATATGAAATTAGTCACCGCATGACGTAAATTGACGTATTTTAGTAGCCACGTGTTTCATTGCGTCTAATTTGTCTATGGGGTATTTTAATTTGACAGGACTAAACTAAGATTTATCTTCTGTCCTTTTCTTAATGAAACATAAAGAAAAAGATGGACTAAAACTTATAATTAATTTAGTTTGTGAAAAAGGATCAACGTACAGACGACAGCACATCAAGCTACTACAATATGTCAGATTTCTTTATTAGATTTTCAACTTTATCTATAAAGCATTAAGGCTCAAAATTGATCGAGATTTTTTTACATTTGACAGCTTGACCTGCTGTCATCCGTACCTACTTTAGTTTGCTTAATAAACAAAAATACCGTATTTTTTAATAACCGAAAAAAATACCGTTAAAGTAAGCTAAATATTTATGTTTATTTTGCACACAGTTCCGTTGTAACAGCAGTAAATCAACTACGACACGAAATTACAAATTTAATTTTTGTAAATTTTATTCATTTTTTTTTTTGTGTCCCACTTTTTTGTTCATGTTAAGTTTTTATATGGCTGTGGTGACCTGGCAGCAGATCGAAATTATTGAGGGACCAGAAGGGCATTTTTTTACATAATTATAAACTAGTGTTTGACCACAATCCCGCCTGGTGGTAAGCAATGATGCAATAATTGATGGGAATGCGCACTAGTTTATTAAGAGCCAATTCACATAAAAAAAAGCTCGAGTGAATAGGAAGAAAGATGGCAGTTGAGCGAGGTGATGCAATGTAAAACCCAACAACACTACTAACGATGCTCGGGGTCCATCAGATAGGAGGCGGTGACTACTCTTGAGTTCCTCACTTATCCTTTTTTTTGTAGTGGGGCACTAGTTATGACTTTATGTAAGTTTCAAGTAAAAATAGAAATTCTTTGAAAATTTTATTTCACAACAATGGCGGATATCGCCAAAGACAGTTGAAACAGACGGCCGCGTGAACCGTCTACGAGGAAAGTTTGAGACAAAGGCATGATGGGGCCACTATGCTGCGATATTTCAGTGTTCTTTGTGAATTATTTACTGAATGCACTTTCTTTAGCGGTTACTACATAAATCACGCGCTTTTATTTAGTAAACGACACTATAAATCAGTGTTTTTCAACGTGTGGGTCGCGACCCTCTAGGGGGTCGCCAAGTCTAATTGAGAGGGTCGCCTTTTTTTTTAATTATAGAAGGTTCTAAATGGAATCAAACACTTCAAAGTTTCCGTGGTTGATTGTGGGTATTCTGTTTTTTCTGTTTAACCTACAGATACTCAAGTGACAGACAGAAATTCAAAGTTGAAAGCAGCAGGGAAGGGGGTCGCGAAATATATTTTGACACTAAGAGGGTCGTGCCATGAAAAAGGTTGAAAAACACTGCTATAAATAATTCAAAAGTCCAATAAAATTGAGCGTGACACTCATCTTAGGTTTCCCGCCAAAACTCCATCACCTTACTTTTGACGGTGAAATTTTTACAGAAACGATCAGCAGAGTCTTTCCAGTAGTGGAATAATTGTCACGAAGTCATTTACTTACTTATCAAGATCATACAGTGCATATAGAAAGAAATATCCGACACATGTTAGATTACAAATCCCGGAAAAGAGATAAACATTATCTGTAGGGTGGTAGTTCATGAACGTAAACATGACGGCGCCCATATTGAGTTAGGTCGAGCTTAAAGGTCAGCTGTGATGCGATGGCGCCAAAAAATAAACAAACTAAGTCTTGTGTTAGACTATTTTGTATATTCCAAATACGACATCTCTCCGGCTTAGACTACCCGGATTCAGCAGTTTTTTTTATAGTTATAAACTAGATTGCTTGACCGCAATCCTGCCTGATGGTAAGCAGTGATGCAATAATTGATGCTAAACCGCGCTAGTTTATTAAGAGTCTATTCTCTCAAAAAAAATGCTGAGTGAATAGGAAGGAAGACGGCAGTTGAGCGAGGTGATGCAATGTTAAACCTAACAACACGACCAACGATGCAGCGCTAGAGGGAGATTGATCTGGAGCCCCTCCACGACCAAACTCCCTACACAACAACATTTGACGCATCGTACCCGGCACACATCGGAACACAGCTGCTCAGACCCATCCTCCATACGGCTTCACCAGACATCATGCCAGAACACGACGAATCGCTTGGCGGCAAGACTTTGTCTGGTGGGTGGTAACTTCTGCCGGCAGCCGATGTTATGGCCTACCACCGAGAAAATGGGGTCATATGGAAACCGGCATGTTCTAAAGCCCAAACGTCGAAGACATGTGACATCTACCAACCAGGAGTGGAAACATTATCTAAGGCTGATTATATGATGTCAACCAAATAATCGCTATAAAAAAGCCTTTGGCATACAGTCAAGTGTTTCAAAGTTCACAAAAAAACAAACAAATAAAACATGGCCGACCTTCATAGACCGGATCAATAAGACATGCCATGACTACTGTAATATTCAAGCTAAGGCTATCGATCGAAGCACTTATAACATTGTAAGTTCATAAGGTTTTATCGAAAAACTTCACGCCTACATCTACCAGAAATGTTAAGCAGAAATGTACATATACAGCACCAACATTTAACCAGTCATAACAGACTAATATTATAAATGGGATAGTGAGTTTATTTGTTTGTTCCGCTGTCACGCCGTAACTACTGAACCGATTGCTTTGAAATTTTGTAGACGTAAAGTTAGAAGTCCGGATTAAATAATAGAGTACTTTTTATCCCGGAAAAAATTGATATTCCCGAAGGAAATCTAAAAAGCGCGATATAACCGAATCATACTAATATTATAAATGGGAAAGTGAGCTTGTTTGTTTGTTCCGCTTTCACGCCGTAACTACTGAACTAATTGCTTTGAAATTTTGTAGACATAAATACAGCACCAACATTTAGCCAGTCATATCATACTATTATTATAAATGGGATAGTTTATTTGTCTGTTCCGCTTTCACGCCGTAACTACTGAACCGATTGCTTTGAAATTTTGTAGACGTAAAGTTAGATGTCCGGATTTAATAATAGGGTACTTTTTATCCCGGAAAAATTTGATATTCGCGAAGGAAATCTAAAAAGCGCGATATAACCGAACTTCACGCGGGCGAAGCGGCGGGCGGAAAGCTAGTTAATTATAAGTCCCATATGTAGGGGACGAGCTTATTGAGATTGGGCACAAATGTAAGCGGTAATGTGTGTATAAGCTGATAAATTTATGACTGACAAACCCAATGACCTTATTCCGGACCTGGGAATCAAAAGTTACTAATCCCGCTGTCCCTACTTCCAACTGCCTATTCTACTTCATACTAATGTCATCAATGCGAAAATTGGTGAGGATGTACTTATGTATGGATGTCTGTTACTCTATCACGCAAAAACTACTGAGCGGATTTGGATCAAACTTGGTACACAAGTAGTTTATAACCAGATATAATACATAAGATACTTTTTATTCCAGTATTACCATGATATCGAAAATTATGTGGGATGAAATCACGGAGCTAGCTTGTACGATATTACAGCATAAATATATTAGTACTAGCTTTCCGCCCGCGGCTTCGCCCGCGTGGAGTTCGGTTATATCGCGCTTTTTAGATTTCACTCGGGAACATCAAATTTTTCCGGGATAAAAGGTAGCCTATGTTCTTTCTCAGGGTCTAAAGATTGTCTGTGCCAAATTTCATCAAAATCGGTTGAGAGGTTTAAGCGGGAAAGCGTAACAGACAGACAGACAGCAGTTACTTTCGCATTTATAATATTAGTATGGATTTAAAGGCTAAAACTCTATTGATCGGATCAATTATGATGTTACAAATTGACAACGTTCAAGATTTTATTATTAGCATGACAATGAAGCATCTAAATGTTGTTCACAACTCCAAAACACGGAAATTGTGTTGGTTTAAGATCAAATTTTTCTACAGACAAATAATCCTTATCCATACTCTGTCTGTTACGCTTTCCCGCTTAAACCTCTCCAGCGATTTTGATGAAATTTGGCACAGACAATCTTTAGACCCAAAAAAACTCCCTAGAAAGGACATATGCTACCTTTTATTGAAAAATTTGATATTACCGAGGGAAATCTAAAAAGCGATATAGGTAACCGAATTCCACGCGGGCGAAGCCGCTGGCGAAAAGCTAGTTATGTATAAAAAACAACATCATCAGAAATAATGTACTCATAGCCATATTCCATACACAAATCTCAAGCAAAAAATAAAAAAAAAATCTTCGGATTAAACAGATATCGCTATTTTTCTGTCATCTTTTGCTGCAATCGGGGTCAACGCAAGTCATGACACCGAATGCGTAATTTATGATACAATTTCCTGTTCATTAAGTAGGTTTTATTCATTTTGTGTGTCATACCGAGCATCCTAAACACCATTTAAAAAAAGAAAAAAAAAAAAACATTTTACGTCATTCTTTATCCAGTATGGACGCAATTCGTTTTATAAATAAACAAGTAATAGAACTACTGCCACAGATTTTAATTAATTTGTAATAGATAGGAACACACTTTTGGCCTTCGAAGACCGATAATAATACATATGTTTTTACTTATTATTATGTATAAGGGACAACGATAGTTGATTTACTGCTTAAACAAAATATACTTTGTCTATAAACGACTTTTTTATATCCCGCATAGTTGATTAACTGCTTGAACAAAATATAATGTGTCTATAAACGATTTTTATATACCGTATAGTTGATTTACTGCTTAAACAAAATATACTGTGTCTATAAACGACTTTTTTATATCCCGTATAGTTGATTTACTGCTTAAACAAAATATACTATGTCTATAAACGATTTTTTACATCCCGCATAGTTGATTTACTGCTTAAACAAAATATACTATGTCCATAAACGATTTTTTTATACCCCGCATAGTTGATTTACTGCTTAAACAAAATATACTGTGTCTATAAACGATTTCTTTTATATCCCATATTATTATTTTACCTATGTTCAACAATCCTAAACTCGAATTTAACGTTTATTTTTATTAATTTTTTTACAAGAAAAATTCACAGTTAAACTAAAAACTGCACTGGATTCGACGTCAGAACATCACATTAGCACACGCACTTAATAATAATGTCGCAATAATTATTAATAACACTGTGACACAAGCACACTTCACTATATTTCATTATCAACTAAATAATATCAAACAAACGACTCGGTATCAGCGTTATAGATGAGTAGCTACCTAAAGGCGCGTACTGATTAAAAATTATTATTATTATTATGGAGCTTGGTAAAAAAAAAACAATACGAAAATAAATAAACACACTGGCAACACTAGTGAGTATAAAAAAAGTAAAATTCGAAATTCAAATAAGTTTTTTTTTACCAGTGTAGCAGTGATGAAGCAAGAGCCTATTCACTCAGAAAAACTGAGCGAATAGGAAGGAAGACGGCAGTTGAGCGAAGTGATGCAATGTTAAACCCGACAATACAACCAACGATGCTGCGCCAGAGGGAGATTGATCTGGAGACCCTCCACGACCAAACTCCCGACACAACAACATTTGGCGCATCGTACCCGGTACACATCACCACACAACTGCTCAGACCCGTCCTCCGTACGGCTTCACCAGACATCATGCGGGAACACGACGAATCGCTTGGCGGCAAAGCTTTGTCTGGTGGGTGGTAACTTCTGCCGGCAGCCGATGTTATTGCCTACCACCGAGGGTCTGGTCACCCACCCACCGATTTACCCGTGCGGCAGTTATAGTGAGCAACCAACCATTCATAGGTAGTTAGCATTTAAAAAAAACTTACAATCGATAAGATAAGCGAATATTTTTATTATTATGTATTTAGTAATGTTCCGAGTTCAATGAGCAAGAGGTGAACGAACGGATTTAACAAATTAGTTTGGAGGGGTCATGTACAGCGCACTGAGTTTATAATCTCTCAAGCAAATATGGACCTTAATGTCTGCTAATACGTTCAGAACTCATCCGTCACCTTATTATTGAGTAAAAAACTTTTTTTTTTGCCTTATCTAGGCATACCTTTACCTTCACCCGCGTAAGTTTCGATCCGGTGGCAATATCGGGGCAAAAAGTATCATCATCATCAACCTTTTATCGTCCCACTGCTGGGCACAGGTCACCTCTCATACAGAGAAGGATTTCTAAGTATATCTTGGACACCAATGACTGATTAAAAGGTGAAGCAAAACATCTTGAGGAAACGTGGACTTTCAAGTCTGAAATCGCCAACCCGCATTGAGCAAGCGTGGTGATTACGCTCAATCCTTATCTGTATGAGAGGAAACCTGTGCCCAGCAGTGGGACGACAAAAAAAGATTGATGATGATGATGATGATGATACATAAACAAACAAGAGTAAATAGAACAGAAAAATGGTACAGAGTTAATGCTTATTGCAGAAGAAATCTTCTGTATTTACTGTCCTTTTAAAGGTTTAAAAGGACAGTAGTAGGGTATTTGACTAAAAACAATTAGTCCGTCAGATTCCCAAAAAATACTAGACACGTATTTTTTCTTTTTTTCATATAAACAAAAAATGACTACGACACAGCGCGTTCAAAACTCGTGTGACGTCACTGCACGCTACACTTTTTAGCGGCCAGTGACGTCACCAGCCACCACTCCTGATCTTTGATGCCTTTTATATTTGTCAATTTTTATTGATATGATAAAACAAAATATACGTGTCTAGTATTTTTTTGGAAATCAGACTGACGGACTAATTAGTTTTTTTGTTTTGTCAAATACACTATTACAGAGATGTAGATAGCATGAGCCTTTATTCCATTTAATAATAATAATAATATTAAACCCCTTTTACGGAAAATATCGAAGTTTAGCCAAAATCAGCAGTTAGACTGGTAAAGCGGACCCCAGACTCCAAAGCTGAAAAGCTTCGGATGCGACTGAGATTAACGCTGAGATCATGATGATGAATTTTAAGTCTTAATATCAATTTTCAGCCACAGACTTAAAAAAATTATTCACGTGACAATGTACACTGAATTATATTTATTTATTTACGTATGTGCATAACTTAATACATAAGATGGACTCAATGGCACCTATCAATCAGAAACATCCATAAACGAATACTGACATGTGTTCCATGGATGTTTGGATAAATAAATAAATATATACGGACAAACCACACAGATTGAGCTAGCCCCAAAGTAAGTTCGGGACTTGTGTTATGGGATACTAACTCAACGATACAATATTTATAATAGATACATATATAGATAAACATTCAAGACCCAGGCCAATCAGGAAAAGATCGTTTTCCTTCATGACCTGGCCGGGGATCGAACCCGGGGCCTCCAGGTCGCAGGCAGGCGTGTTAACCGCTGCGCCACGAGGACGACAAATGGATGGATGTTACAAACATCCATGAAAAGCCGTCTCATTAACACAAACCCTAATGTAACAAATATCAGGGTCACTTGTATTGTATGTATGCTTAAATAGGAAGCATGACGTCACCAGAGTTTAGAGGTTATCAAAATTCTAACTTTCTATGAATATCTATTGCGACTTCTTTAGAGACTGAATTTACTCGTATTTATACATTCTTCTTATTCTTAAGTCGTGGTGGCTTAGTGGTTAAAACACCAGCCTCTCAAGTATGAGTATGCGGGTTCGATTCCAGGTCAGGCAACAACCAATGTAACTCTTCTAAGTTATATGTACTTTCTAAGTATATCTTGGACACCAATTGGAAGGAAAACATCTTAAACCTGGACTTTAAGTCTGAAATCGCCAAACCGCATTGAGCAAGCGTGGTCATTACGTTCAATCCTTCTCTGTATGAGAGAAGGTCTGTGCCCAGCAGTGGGACGATAAAAAGGTTGATGTTGATAATTTCCTTCTTCTTCAGGGTATAGTGGTCCACTGCTAGACAAAGGCCTAAGGTTTTCCACAATGACCGGTCTTGAGCTGCCCGCATCCATCGCCTTCCCGCGACCTTCACCAGGTCATCGGTCCACCTTGTTGGGGGCCTCCCTGGTATTATTAGCCTACCGTAATAATTTTGAAAAGATTGAGGACAAGGTTGGTGCAGTGGCTGAAGGGTCAACTGCTGCGCTGCGGGTCATGGGTTCTGGAATCTGTTTGTTTGTGTATGTCAGTTTAAATGTTTCTATACGCACCCACAATACGGAAATAATTCTTAACGTTGTTGACACCACTACGATCCGGGCGAAGCGTTTCGCCTCTCCCAATCAACAAAGCGTGATCAAATCAGAACTGAGGATCGATCCGAAGAACGAGATCAGAAGAACGAGAGTAACCGACATAGCCCGAAGAATTGCAACACTTAATTGTCAGTGGGCCGAGCACATTGCCCGTAGGACCGATGCCCGATGGGGCCGACGGGTTCTCGAGTTGGGACCACACACCGGAAGACGAAGCGTAGGTAGGCCCTCGATAAGGTGGACCGACGACCTGGTGAAGGTCGCGAGTAACCGCTGGATGCGGGAGGAGCAGGACCGGTCGTCGTGGAGATCCTTGGAGGAGGCCTGTGAATAGCAGTGGACGTCTTTCGGCTGAAATGATGATGATCATGGTCTTTCCGTCTGATACCAATTTAAGTATATCTAAGGCTCTTAATAATCCAGCGCCCTTTGCCATCAACTATTGCATCACTGCAGGCGGGATCGCGGTCAAGTTCTAATTTATAATGTTAAAAAAACCATTAATAAAGTTCCCCATATTAGGACGAACCCTAATGTCACACATGTCATCTTGTCACTTGTTATTAATAGGAAGTGTGACATCAACACAGTTAATAAGGTTATCAAAAGTCTAGCCTATCAATGGATATCTGTTATATTTATGTAGGGATTTGAAGGGTATTCTAATTACGTGTATTTATATACAATATGAAACCCTGTCCGATCCGTGAAGATATTGTTCGGTATCGGTAACTGAGTCTACTAATGCCTACAAAGACGGGCAAAATTTTTAAAAAAATCCCACTAGAAAAATAAATATTATTTCGCAAAAAGAGGTAACTCAATACATGAGCGGGCGAAGGAGGGCAGGGCGCGCAGATCGCGGTCGCATCGCTATTCGCTCATAATAATACCGCCAAAAATAGATGATGTCACTTTTTTCAAAATTACCAAATTTTGGGGAAGTTGGAATAAATTCGCGGGAAATAAAGATTATTTCAAAATTCATTAGTATTGTTACTATGAAGATTATGTAAAATTTCTTATTTTATTTGGTCATGAGTTTACCCAATCTTTATTATCCCTATGGGTCGGACGGGGTTTTCTTTACATATTGTAAACCAGAGAGGGTAGCGGTGCCTATTGGTATCGGCCGCGTCTTACAATTTGTAAGTCGTATGTTCGAATCCCATTAGGCGCTTTACTTTTTGTAAATTTCATCACCACTGCTCTCAAAACGGTGAAGGAAAACTTCGCGAGGAAACCGACATGTCCTATCCTAGAGACAAAACTTGGAAGACATGTGACATGTACCAACCCGCACTGGGCCCGCGTGGTAGATTACGGCCCACTCCCTCTCACCGAGAGGAGGTCTTTTATATCGTACCTATACAATAAATAAATATAAAACGTGTAACAAAAAGGGTATATACATACCAAAGGCATGGCATCTTTAGATGATAACAAACGATATCGGACGGGTTTCAACTCAAAATAAAATACTCAAAAAATTGGTACCAAATCTTCGGTTTCGTGTGTTTCTTAAAATCAAATCATAACAAACGTGGCAGCACACTACATACGTTAATAACTATTCGTTACCCGTCACGTTACTTGCCAAAATCCGATAAATGTCTTCAATATCTCTGTGCGACTAGTATGATAGTCGCCTATTACAGGCGGTGTTTTTCCTCATAACTTCCTAACATAAAGAGATAGGATTAAAAAACCCTTCCAATATCGTTTGATATCATGTAAAGATACCATGCCTTTGTTATGTATATAACCTTTATGTTACACGTTGTATACGGACAAATCACACAGATTGAGCTAGCCCCAAAGTAAGTTCGAGACTTGTGTTATGGAATGCTAACTCAACGATACCATTTTTATAATAGATACTTAAACAGATAAACATCCAAGTCCCAGGCCAATCAAGAAAAGATCGTTTTCCATCATGACCTGACCGGGGATCGAACCCGGGGCCCCCACGTCGCAGGCAGGCGTGTTGACCACTGCGCCACGGAGGACGCCTAGATCTCTTGAGACCTAGGCATTGTAGAGGTATTGTTATAGGGCTTGTTACGTAAGACATGTCACGCATTGAACCTTATGCCATTGACATAAGGTGCATTCGTAACAATGTGTTTACGCTAAACAGAAATCTAATACCAACTGAGCTTTAGACCTTTCTGACGGAATACAGTACAGATTGACGTTGGTCAACTAAACGAAATAATTAATCAATGCACTAAGAGTAATAAGTAGAGTAATTCACAGAGTAGATACAGACATAACATCACGTGAACGTGAATAAGATCTAGAAAAGGTTAATGGCTAATACGTACTTAGAATCGATAAGGGAGTTAATAAACATTTAACCCCTTATAACAAAACATGTATTTTATTTTGATCACGTTTAAACTAGGGTTGTAACGGAGCTTCGCCTCCGCCTCCGTTACTGCGGAAGTTCCGCAAGAAATCGTATCTTCGACTCCGCCTCCGCACAATTTTATGCGGAGTTATAACGGAGGTTTATTCACATATTCATGAAATATTAACGCGCAAACAACGACGCTCGACAAGCGTCCGGCCGCGTATTGCGCGAAATGTTCAAGAATCAACGAGTGCAAGGCGGAAACGCGGTTGAGTGGGGGTGTGATATGTCGTTTCGTTTGTCAACACGCCTGCCTGCGACGTGGAGGCCCCGGGTTCGATCCCCGGCCAGGTCATGATGGAAAATGATCTTTTCCTCATTGGCCTGGGTATTGGATGCTTATCTATATATGTATCTATTATAAAATATAGTATCGTTGAGTTAGTATCCCATAACACAAGTCGCGAAGTTACTTTGGGGCTAGCTCAATCTGTGTGATTTGTCCGTATATATTTATTTATTTAATTAATGATACACGACAGGAATTAACCTGTGGAAGTGCTTTGACGTAGTTTTCCCGATGTTTATAAATAAAAACTACGCAAATTAAAAATAAGTAAATAAATATAATACGCAAATTACTATTTATATAAAATATAATTATTATTTTTTTCTATATCCTTTTTCACCTCCGCCTCCGCCTCCGTTAACCTCCGCATCCGCGGAGGTGAAACACGTCGCCTCCGCATCCGCCTCCGCCTCCGCCTCCGCTATAATACCTCCGTTACAACCCTAGTTTAAACCACCTAAATGGTTATAGAATTATGCACCTAATCATTATAGAAATGCAGCTATTTATATAAAAACTAGCCACCCGCCCCGGTTTCGCATGGGTGCAATGCTGATACTAAATACACTACAGAAAAACTGTGAACGTTGTATAAAAAACATAGCGGCCCGCCGCTCCCGCCGCGTACCGCGCTAAAAGCGACGCCCCGCAATTTTTTAATCTGTAATATCTTCGAAAACACACATAAATCATTTGCTCTATAGGGCGGTATAGATCAACAATGTATTTAAGGTATTAAATTAGATAAGGATTAATGCTGTATTGGTTAAAATCACATCGAAAATTCGCAGCCGGTATTTGTCGTAAAAAGTAAATGACAAAAAAAATTTATTGTGGATATCCATAAGACATAGACACATCCACCATCGCCACTCCCACTCATCGTCATCATCATCATCATCGTCACTCCATCGCGGACTTCTTTTTTTAAAGTTATAAACTAGTGCTTGACTGCAATCCTGCCTGATGGTAAGCAGTGATGCAATCATTGATGGTAAAACGCACTAGCTTATTAAGCCTATTCACACAAAAAAAAACTCAGTGAATAGGAAGGAAGACGGCAGTTGAGCGAGGTGATGCAATGTTTAACCCAACAACACGACCAACGATGCTGCGCCAGAGGATGATCTGGAGAGCCTTCACGACCAAACTCCCGACACAACAACATTAGGCACATCGTACCTGGCACACATCGCAACACAACTGCTCAGACCCGTCCTCCGTACGGCTTCACCAGACATCATGCCGGAACACGACGAATCGCTTGGCGGCAAGACTTTGTCTGGTGGGTGGTAACTTATGCCGGCGGCTGATGTTGTTGTTTTCAATTGTATAATATTTAGTACATTATTTTGGTAAATCTCGTAGGGTTCAGCCTGCGTTTCACTGAAAACGCGGAAAAAATGTAATTATTTACGACATCACATTAGAAACCTCAAAAATAATAGTATTTCTCTACAATTTAATGGATGTTATTATTATATAAACCTTCCTCTTTAATCACTCTATCTACTAAAAACCGCATAAAAATCCGTTGCGTATTTTTAAAGATTTAAGCATACAAATGGACATAGGGAAAGAGAAAGTGCCTTTGTTTTCTATGTAGTGATGATGACAGCTTAGTGCGGTACTAAGTAGTCACTTTTGTATTAATAATTTTGACTTAACCGCAATAATAATTATGTTGTTTTAATTTCCAGATACCCTAAAATTCCGGGTCAATGGTCCTGTAGCGAGCGTCAGAGAATCACAACTGGTTGACGAATACGGCACCGAACTAGCGAAATTACCATTCAAGTATATATTTCATTTTATATAACTTTTGATATAAAACTCATAATTCGACAGCCTCCATAGCGTAGCGGTAGCGAACGCGGCCGCTGCGCAAGGAGGCGCAGTGCAAATATTTGTAGGTATGCATGAATATGAATATTTGCACTGGTTTGGTCGTGCCTCGGAAAGCACGTTAAGCCGTTGGTGCCGGTTGCCATACGAACATCTAATGGCAGTCGTTACGGGTTGTTGGAGCCCCAAAAAGTCCAACAATTGGTCTAATTGCAATGCTTCTATATCGTCTTCGGATTGTGGAGGTCAAACGGCTGTCGCTTCATGGAAAATATCGAAGTTTAGCCAAAATCAGCAGTTAGACTGGTAAAGCAGACCCCAGACTCCAAAGCTGAAAAGCTTTGGATGCGACTGGGATTAACGCTGAGATGATGATGATTCATATAAAACTCTTCACCTAGCCTCTGTCCCGATTATGGTGTCGTTGGCTGGATTCCGACGTCAGCTTATTTGGGGATAATAGTTAGGTTGGATATTACATGGAGCGACTGCCTAACTGTACTCCATCATCCGTTTACTACCTCTTGATAAAATTAATCACATAATATTTGCAATAAAGCTTGCCACTGAGAGAGGACGAGCAAAGACGTGTGGTCATTACATATCTCAGACGAGAAGGGGGACGGAAGGACGTACCTCCTTTCCGCTCAGCTCGAATCTACCTCGGCGGAAATCCACCCGAATCATCACGAATAGTCTCAAATGCCTTCAGATGCTGGAGTTTTAGTTTCGACCTCTTTGGTGCGACCAAAAATAAATTTAGCTTCACAATAAGTATGTTTCCTGGGTAAAAAAAAATGATTCTATTTAGTCCGACATTCAGATTATAGAAAAATATTGGATACCTATGTATATTTTGTTTCATCAAAAAAGTGTAGCGTGCAGTGACGTCACACGAGTTTTCAACGCGCTGTGTCGTTCTCATTTTTTGTTTGTTTATATAAAAAAAGAAAAAACACGTCTAGTATTTTTGGAAATCTGACTGACGGACTAATTAGTTTTTTTTAGTCAAATACCCTATTAAGTACAAGACAAGACCGGTCATAGTGGAAAGCCTTGGGGGAGGCCTGTGTCCAGCAGTGGACCTCTATAGGCTGAAGAAGAAGAAGAATTAAGTACAATGCCAAGACTGGCGAGATCAGTGGTCAATAGTTTTGATAACCAATCTCTTCCCCTTCTGTTACAGCTACCAACCAATGACAGGAGACGGTCAGAACGAAGAGATAGATCCTATAGTGGAACTGGTAGCTGATGTCGCGTTACCAGCAGTCAAGGGCTCCAAGGTCTACGCCAAGATCGTAGGAAGAGACTTGAAAGGTAAATGCCCTAATTCCAATCCTCCAACTCCAATGTAAATCGAAAGTTTAAATGATCCAAGCCGTTTTATTTTTTTCTTTTTTTTTCTACCTCTGCCTCATGGTATTTTACTTTCTTTAAACGATAAGTAGCAAAGAATATCTGAACTGTTAATTTCTGGTAAATGACAATATTAAAGGGTATGGTAAAAGAAAGATTTGAACTATACTAGAAATAATAGGGATGTTACCTGAGTAAAAAAATATTCTATTTTTTAAAAAAAAAAGGGTGATGCAATGTTAAATCCAAGATCAACACGACCAAACGATGCTGCGCTAGAGGGAGATTGATCTGGAGACTCTCCACGACCAAACTCCCGACACAACAACCTTTGGCGCATCGTACCCGCCACACATCGCAACACAACTGCTCTGACCCGTCCTCCGTACGGCTTCACCAGACATCATGCCGGAACACGACGAATCGCTTGGCGGCAAGACTTTGTCTGGTGGGCGGTAACTTCTGCCGGCAGCCACCACCGAGAAAATGTGTACTGTTATATAACTCACTACTCAGTATTACGCTTATGTCAAGGCTAAAAGCTTTACGATATAGCGGGATAAAGATTTTACGGGGTGGAGAATAGAGATGTTTCCTGGGTAAAAAATATTGAATCTATTTAGTCCGTCATTCAGTTTATAGAAAAATATTGAATAAGTATATTTTGTTTTGTCAAATCAAAAAAAAAAATGACAAATATAAAAGGCATCAAAGATCAGGAGTGGTGGCTGGTGACGTCACTCCTCGCTAAAAAGTGTAGCGTACAGTGGCGTCACACGAGTTTTCAACGCATTGTGTCGTTTTAATTTTTTGTTTATTTGAAAAAAAAAAAACATACGTGTCTAATATTTTTTGGAAATCTGACTGACGGACTAATTAGTTTTTTTAGTCAACTACCCTATTGGAGACTTTTAAAGGACACAATAATTCTTAATAGTTTACGTAAACTTAACTATGCTTGCAATTCTATCTATAGCTATACACTATGCAATTAAATCGCTTCTACTTAACTCCCGAAGCGATTTCAATAAAATTTCGTACATACATTTGTTAGGTATGAAAAAGGTTTTTAAGTATTTTTGGGTGAAACAAGTATCTAGTACAAATATAAAAGTCTCAGAAAAACTATATGAGGCCAAAAGGCATCTCAGCACACTGCTTCAAAATTTAATGAAATGAAATGAAATCGTTTATCATGCAAGTAGGATCACTGATCACTTTTACACGTCATATTTTTTTAAAATAGCTGGAGCCGAGATTTCCTAAAAAAAATGTTAATATTATGTTTAAAAAGTTAAAGTAGCAGCGCCGATATACTCATAGGGCCTAGTGTGATGTCACGGAGAGAGCGTAGCGAGCGATCACTTCTTCCAAAGGCCAGGGCCTGTAGCCAATGTAACATCGCTTCATAGCGAAGCGAAATCGAACACCAAACCAACCAATGGCGGGAACGATTGACCACGCGACGCGACAAATCACGTGGTCAATCGTTCCCGCCATTGGTTGGTTTGGTATTCGATTTCGCTTCGCTACGAAGCGCTGTTACATTGGCTAGGGCCGCTGGTGTTTGACTAAACGGCTAACAGGGATGTATCCACGGTATGAAAAGAAAATAAAAAAAATTGTCCGTCATAAAGATAACAAAAAAAAAAAATTAAAACCCGTATTTTTTATTTTGTCGAAATTACCAAAAAATAACGAGGTGCGGCGTATTAAAGTTACGGAGTGGGGGCTAATAACGCCGTGGTATTTTTGTATCACAATATATCTTATTAAGTATTTGAATGAAAGAAAAAATAAAAAATACGTATTCAATATTTTTTATAAGTCTATCTGATGGACGTTAAATTATTTTTTAGGATACAACCCAATTAGGTAAACCTAGGCTTACGACAGATGTAGGTACTAGTTTGAATACTTAGAAATAAGGAAATGTCCTTTATTTTGCAGGGGAACCTTTCATCCGACTCTCAGGACCACTCAACCAGCCAGAGATCCGTATGGGTAGATCAGCAAACATTTTCTACTCCGACTCCTTAAACGATTTAGAGATAGCAGAGGATATGGATTCCAGGGCTTATAATGCACAGTTGTCTTATAATGACAGTGCTCAACCATATAGCAGCAGGATTGTTTCACAGGTATGAGATTTCTGGAACTTACCATTTCAAAATTAAAATATGATCTCCTTTAATATCATAAACTAGCGGCCGCCAGCGACTTTGTTCGCGTGGAGTCAAGTTATGCTCCGCTCGTATTGGTCGCAGCGTGATGTTATATAGCCTAAAGTCTTCCTGGATTAATGGAATGGGCTATACAACGCAAAAAGAATTTTGAAAAACGGACTAGTAGTTCCTGAGATTAGCGCAACAAACAAACAAACTCTTCAGCTTTATATATTAGTATAGATACGAAAGTTTGTGAGTATGGATGGATTTTTGTTAGTCTTTTACGCAAAAACGACTGAACTGATTTGGATGAAACTTAGCACAGATACGGTTTATAACCAGGAATAACATATAAGTTACTTTTTATCCCAATATTCCCACGAGGACGGAACATCATCATCAACCTTTTTTTATCGTCCCACTGCTGGGTACAGGTCTCCTCTCATACAGAGAAGGAAATCACCACGCTTGCTCAATGCGGGTTGGCGATTTCAGACTTGAAAGTCCAGGTTTCATAAAGATGTTTTCCTTCACCTTGTAATCAGTCATTGGTGTCCAAGACATACTTAGAAAGTACATATAACTTAGAAAGTTACATTGGTACTTGCCTGACCTGAAATCGAACCCGCACATTCATGAGAAGCTGGTGTTTTAATTATAAGTTTAACCCATACTTATTCAAAGATAATTTTGCTTAACATTATATTCAGCTAGTACATCTATTTACAGGTGGTGAATCAACAAGGAATATTGCTGACCGCAATACAAATCGGCTTAGCCAGCAGGTTATACGGAGCTCCTGGAGAAAGATTACAGGTAAACTCAAATGACATGGGCATAGGTGTACCCAGCTTCTGGCCTAGGGGCAAGTCAGGCCTAGGGGGTGGCAAGTCAGGTCTATGGGGGTAGGGGGGCAAGTCAGGCCTAGGGCACCCCCTAGGCCTGAAAACCTTGCCACCGCAAGTCAGGTCTAGGGGGGAGAGGGGCAAGTCAGGTCTAGCGGGTGGCAAGTCAGGTCTAGGGGGGGAGGGAGGCAAGTCAGGTCTATGGGGGCAAGTCAGGCCTAGGGCACCCCCTAGGCCTGAAAACCGCCACCGCAAGTCAGGTCTAGGGGAGAGGGGCAAGTCAGGTCTAGCGGGTGGCAAGTCAGGTCTAGGGGGGGGGAGGCAAGTCAGGTCTATGGGGGCAAGTCAGGCTAGGGCACCCCTAGGCCTGAAAACCCCACCGCAAGTCAGGTCTAGGGGGGGAGGGAGGCAAGTCAGGTCTAGCGGGTGGTAAGTCAGGTCAAGCCAGGGGGGAGGGAGGCAATTCAGGTCTAGGGGGGAAGGGAGGCAAGTCAGGCCTAGGGAGGTAGGGGGTCAAGCCAAGCCTAGCGGGTGGCAAGTCAGGTCTAGGGTGGAAGGGAGGCAAGTCAGACCGAAGGGGGGGGAGCATGTCAAAGTATTAGTGATCGCTCGTGGTTTTCTGGTAATTACACCGTACATTTTGTCAGTGTCTACTGCGTGGTTTATTTAAAAGTTAGAGATTAGTCCTCGTTTATACTTTGTTTAGTAATTACAGGAGTTCATATACATGTTCTGCGAGATTTCCAGGGGGAGGCAGCTGCCCGCTACTGGAAAAATTATGTACTAGTATATAAAGACACAGAAACTAAAATATTTTACAAAATTATTAATTAAAAGGTGTATCCAAATTCTTCTGTCGTCGGCATTTTGTTTAAGTTTATGTATATTTAATAAGCGCCGTCATTTACGATCTCTAGTTTGTGAAATGAGTATAATTATCATGTTTCTTGTTTTTAAATTTGCAGCTACACTTCGAGGTCACTAACTACAGAGAACAGTCGATCAGGTTCAATTTTGGAGCTTCAGGCGAGTTCAGGTTCCTGACAGGCATCAATCCTACCGCGTAAGTATCTGACCATAGTATATTAAGGGTGTAAAAAAACACCCATCATTATGGTTCCCAGATCGAAATATCGAAATTCCGGGCATCAAATCAAATCATTTATTTCGGAAAATATCCATAGTTAACAACAAAAGAGACCTATAAACAAAACACAAACTTATAAACTAATGAATGATGTAATCAAATATTTGTAACAATAGCTTGAAAATTTAAAAGAGTGTCCATGGAGTTTCTTGCCCGTTCTTCTCCATAGGTACCTACTCTTTGGAATGGGCGACTAGCTTCATCTTATTGACTGACCGACCTTCTGACAATTCAAAAGTGCCTGTAACTGGTTTATTTGAAATAAATGATTTGATTTGAATATACCTGACAAAAACAAACAAGAACCTCACACAGCAGTAATATGTCTGCCGCAGCATTGTTGGATGTAAAGACAATCCAGTCGGTTGGCAATCATCGCGAGGACAGTGTTGTCGCATCGGATGAAATTTCCGGATTTTTTCGCAATACATCGTGCAAGTGTAAAATGAAACAATTTTTTCATTTTTTTACTCGGGCGTGCCAATTTTGATTCATAAATTCATAAGGTACGCCGTCAAAGCAAGTCACAACACAAGTGTAGCGATACTATGATTGTAAAAGACGAACGATTAACACGAGCTGAGAAGGGCGAGGTCGGGAAGCTCGAGCTCCGTAGCACTAAATATGAGAAACAAAAATATTTTATTTGTTAAGGTTTATTTTGGTTTTTACTTAAATTGTAGCAATTTCTGGCGACATAGGATTCCCGCCGCATTCCGGACAAAGCACTACATTACCGAACATGTATGGAAAATTAAGGATACACTTTTTCTCGGTGGTAGGCCATAAGATCGGCTGCCGGCAGAAGTTACCACCCACCAGACAAAGTCTCACCGCCAAGCGATTGGTCGTGTTGGTGAAGCCGTACGGAGGACGGGTCTGAGCAGGTGTTGCGATGTGTGCCAAGTACGATGTGCCAAATGTTGTTGTGTCGGGAGTTTGGTCGTGAGGGTCTCCAGATCAATCTCCCTCTGGCGCAACATCGTTGGTCGTGTTGTTGGCTTTAACATTGCATAACCTCGCTCAACTGCCATCTTCCTTCCTATTCACTGTTTTTTTTTTTTTAGTGAATAGGCTCTTAATAAACTAGCGCGATGGTAAACCATCAACGATTCCATCACTTCTTACCATCATTAGGGATTGCGGTCAAGCACTAGATTATTATTTTTTAAAAAATCATATCTATTGCTATCAATACTTTTCCTTCTGCGCCTCTGAAGAGGCCTTTGAGCTGTAATAAATTTAAAAAAAATCTTTTCTTCATCAGACAAAACGTAGCATCAGGACAGACGGTCAACGTGATAGTCAGTTTACTGATACCAGCTAACGCACAGCCAGGATTGAGAGACACCATCACATTCACTGCTTATGGTAAGCTATGTTACTTTCAGGTCTATACTTAAAAACCGCTCGTAGTGAGCCACGGGTGTAAGACAACTATTCAGTGTTTTAAAATACATTTATATTAACTGCCCAATGGCCAATAAGCCTCATACGAAGGTTCGAAGTCACACAAATGGTGATGAACAGAGCTACATACTATCGCGGAGTTTTGCTACGCGAACGAATCAGCAATGAGGAGATCCGCAAAAGAACCAAAGTTACCGACATATGTAGCTCTTGGAGTCGCTAAAATTAAGTGGCAGTGGGCGGGGCACATTGCTCGTAGAACCGATGGCCGATGGGACAGTAAGGTTCTGGAGTGGCGGCCACGTACCAGAAGACCCAGCGTAGGGAGGCTCCCAACAAGGTGGGCCGATGACCTGATGAAGGTCGCGGGAAGCCGATGGATGCGGGCAGCACAAGACCGGTTTCCAAAGCTGAAAAGCTTCGGATGCGACTGGGATTAACGCTGGGATGATGAATATTACTTAAGACAGTCCCCCAAAACGCCCGCCCTTCTGACTTCCTAGTGCTTTCGCTAGGAAGAAGAAGTGGCTAAACAAACTCCAATGCAGCACAGCTGTCTGTTCATTTAAAATACACATGACTTTCTATAATATTATGTATAGTAACTAACACCTTTTCCCCAGGTAACGAGCAAGTCTCCTTATCAGCATTCGTCTACGTGGCGAACTCAGCTGACCCAGCAGACACCTGGGCTCCTGAAATCAGGCACACCTTCCAAGGAACCTGTCTCGGTAGAACTGGCGATGACTGCGCGCAGCACTCCTGGTCGACCACTATCGTGGCGAGGGATGCGATGTCAGGTGAGAATTTATAATCATAATGATGTATGGAAAAAAACGACATAACGCAAATAAATTGGGGATAAAGGGCAGGAAACTGAATGATGCTGAATGAAATGCTGATGTGTTATGGTAACAGGAGAGTTCTTCCAGAAACACTATAAGCATAACCCTAGTTTTAGGCTCAACCGCAGTTTGGTATAAAGTGGTGAAGAGTGAGCCGTACGGAGGACGGGTCTGAGGAGATGTGTTGCGATGTGTGGCGGGTACGATGCGCCAAATGTTGTTGTGTCGGAAGTTTGGTCGTGGAGAGTCACCAGATCAATTTCCCTCTGGCGCAGCATCGTTGGTCGTGTTGTTGGGTTTAACATTGCATCACCTCGCTCAATTGTCGTCATCCTTCCTATTCCTAAGTTTTTTAAGTGAATAGGCTTAATAAACTAGTGCGCTTTACCATCAACGATTGCATCACTGCTTACCATCAGGCGGGATTGCAGTCAAGCACTGGTTTATAATAATTAAAAAAAAGTAAAAATAAAAGTGAGCATTTTATATCTATTTCTAAATTATAATTTTGCCAATCACTGTAATATCATAAACTAGTGTTTGACCGCAATCACCTGTGATGGTAAGCATTGATGCAATCGTTGATGGTAAAGCGAGCTAGTTTCTTAGGAGCCTATTCACTCAAGGCTTGAATACACTTAAATTGTAACCAGATGGGAAAAACGCCGCAGGCAAATTGTTCCAGTCCTTTGAAGTACGCGGTATAAAAGTCGAGGCTTCCTGCCCGTCTGATAATTTAAATTTTTAGCGATACAATAAATATATTTTTGATATTTTGTGTCCCAGGTCTTCTCCGCCTAACCTCCTCTCCAGTGGGAGTGATGTACACGGGAGACTTCACATCAGGAACCCGCCAGGAGGTGGTAGCCACATACAGGGCCACTTGTTGCGCTCCCAGGCTGCTACTGAACGCTGTGGACGCTTATGGGAATACGAACAGCTATACCATCGATATATCTAGTAAGTTTATAGTTGGGGAGTGTCTTTATCTCTACCTGGGAGACTTTTAAGGACCGAAATCATTTTTTTTAACATAATTATAAAGTAGTACTTAACCGGAATCCCGCCTGATAGTAAGCAGTGATGCAATCTTTGATGGTGAAGCGCATTCACTCTAGCCTTGAAGACACTTAAATTGTAGTCCGACGGAAACACCACTGCTGGCAAATTGTTCCAGTCCCTCATATAAACGATTTATGTTGTATAGATCCCTTTTTCTCCCCTTCGCCTAAGCCGCCGAAACGCTTTATTCAGCAAAATGGCGTCGCGCTTTGTGAGTGACGTCACAAACTTATAACCGATTTTCAGTTCCGCAGTGGTGTTCGTGTTTATCTGTTACTTGTCAGTCAGGAAACAAAAATATACCACAAATCACTCCAAATATCGTTAAAAATCTTCTAAAAACGCTTAAACACCTGAAAACACATAGAACGACAACAAGTGTTTATGAGCGTATGACATCATCGTGACATTAGCCAATCCGGATCGTTGCACAATAAGTGGCGCGAGAAACAAAATGCCAAACATATTTTTGTGTTTTTGGATATATTAATTGTTATTATTTTCATTAAAACTCATGTAAATGACATAAAGAACCCTCATTTTATGCATTCAAAGAAAATAATAACAAAAATATTCAGACTATCAAATAGCCTATTATAAAATATATTCAAATAAATAAGTCTACATTAATTTGTCATTCAGAAGTTCATCCTCGTATAATAACATATCATATCAAACCAATTCACTTGTTTCATCCCGAACCTGTCGACCTGTTCAAATATCAAGCCGCATGCGTTTTGGGTTGCACCGGTATTGATTTATCGGTGCCTAGTTATAGCTACAGGTAAACTGAATCTACCGCGGCCTTATAGGGAAGCGGATATGTAGAAGGCACAATGAAGTTCATAACAAAGGAGGTGTTACATTTTGGGCCAACAAAAAATTTTTGTTGTATAGTGTACCTAAATAGTACACTATATAAAGGGTGTCTCCGACATCGACGCACAAACGAATACCATGGATCCAGGACATGATTCTGAACCCCGCAGTGGTGGAATTTTTCGTTGGTTTTACCCTGATTTAAAAAAAATAACATGCATTTTTTTCACTTTAAACCGTTCATAATTGCTATACTTTTTTAACCCAATAAGATTTTAAAGAAAAAAATAATTAATTCGTTAATTACACAAAAAAAGCGCAATGTGAACAATACTCGAAAAACTATCCTATCAGCTGATTTAATAGAGTTCACAACAGGGGTCAACGTCATACCCACAAACACGAGCGGCGGCACGCTTGCAACATTCAAAGGCCGAGCCAACACATTTTTTAAACACTGGTGTTTCTATAACCGCTCATTAACGATATTATGATTATCATAATTTTATTAGTGGCATGCGGTCTAGCCTTTTCGCGAAGTTTGCGTTACGATGTCAGATACACCCTGTATAGGTACACTAATGTTGTATATTTTTTGTTTATGCAAAACCCGAAACACGTGTCCAATATTTATAAGTAAAGAATCTATGTACTAAATTTCAAAAAGATCTCATAAAAAACCACAAGCTTGTTATCCTACTTGATGGTCCCAACAAAAATATGGTCCACGCTCCGTTTGTACGGGCCAGCCGGGGGTATTGACCTGTCGCTTCAGCTGAGCGCGGGCATGCGCCCGCGTAAACTGAGTAGCGTGCTCAGTAACCACACCGCAACAACTTCCAAACGTATTTGTGAAAAAATATAACATGGTGTAAAAAAGATTGGAATCGATTCAGTTGCTTATTCTGAATAAACTATATTCAGGTTTCGAATAAACTAAAAATAACGTTGTATAGATAAAAAGGGAAAAAATAATAGATTTTCGTAAAAATACTATTAAATTAATTTGAATAAAAATACAAGTATATAATATACTTAATTAATTGAAACGTTTTTTAGTGAGATAAGGTAGCCATGACTGTGGTTATGACGTTTGATTGCAGACTTTGACAATTCTATTTTCCCTGGTTAACGACCAACACTCTTGATCTACATATTTTAAAACTACAATGCACACCTACTAAAGCATCTTCTCTCTTTTTCAGACTACCTGTCAGAAGCAGCAATAGCTGCCATCGTACTTGGAGTATTCTTAGCAATAGCCCTGATCATCCTGCTGATATTCCTCATAGTCTGGTGCGTGAGGAAACGAAGGGAATCCAGGGAACTACCCTCTTATAACACATCAAGAACTAACTAGGGCTTGGGTGCAAATATTATAGGGTTTTTTCTGAAGGTGGTACAGTAGTTTAAGTTTTTAATCGAGAAGGTAAAATTAGAAAGGTTTTTTGCCCAAAAATTTTGGGTGAGTCCAGAAAAGGATGTTGTTTATCTTAAGAGCCGTTGCAAGTTTTAAATCTAGGTATTGAAAGGATGTAGTAGCAAGCAGGAAAATCAAGTTATTGGCTAAAATTAGTAGAAGTTAAAAAGCAGCTAGATACAACAGTTACACATCTGCGGAACGTACGGCACCGAAAGTTCGGCTAAATACGCTCGCAGTGTATTTAAAGTACACATCAGCCGAAATTACGCCGCGTTCCGCGTAGGGCCTAACCTTCCTTCGGGCGGTTTTTTCAGCTAAAACGCATTTAATGTATTTTGCATAGCAAGCGACACATCACGCGATGCGGTGCGCGACCGAAAGTTCGGTGGACGTAGCTGAAAGTTCGGCTTGTGTTGTGTTTAGCGCGCGTGGTGGTAGCGAAGAGCGGCAACGTCTTCTAAGCCCTCTATAATAGCTAATATTCTAATTAAATCCATTTTTCTGGGCAATTCGGGTACGTCACAAAAACCCCACACCATAAAGTGTCGACACAGACAGACTGACGATGACGCCACGTAACTTTTCGTCGCGTAGCGCGCTGAACAAGACGCCGCGTTTCGAGCGTTTGGTTTGTCATAACAACTGAATATTGCGACTGACGCTTCAGCCACTGAGCTTTCGGCGCTGTATGTTCCGTAGATTTGTCGCGACCCTTAGAGAGCACTGATGGCCTAGTGGTAACAGCCACGACTTACAAGTTGTAGATACGTTGGAACCCCATCAGGCGCTTTCCTTCATGTAAATTATGTCACCACCACTGCTCTCAAAACGGTGAAGGGACACATCGTGAGGAAACCAGCATGTCCTAGAGGGAAAACTTCGAAGACATGTGACATGTACCAACCCGCACTGGGCCCGCGTGGTAGATTACGGCCCACTCCCTCTCACCGAGAGACCTGTGTTCCAGGACGGAACATTATAGGTTAATTATGCAGTAGTAGTCTAAACCGCCATATTATTTCTGTGCTTTTTGGGCGTTTCTCTATTAACAAGCTGTCAATAAGACACATTGATTCTATGCCTTATCAAACACACATGGCACCTTTACCTTGCCTTTTAAAACGATATTGTAATAGGTAGAAATGATCGCTGTTCGCTTATCAAGAAGTGAGACATCTAGGAGCATATCAGAGCCAGGAAAAATTCCTAGTGCAGGACAAAGTTTAAAAAAGAAAATTAACCAGGATAGGTAAAACTTCTGTGAGAGACTGTTCCTCAGTAATCCACCCACAGCACGGGTCCAGCGGGATTTGGTAGATACCATATATCTTACAAGTTGACACTAGGCCATGGCGGTTTACTCAATCAAAAATCAAAATCAAAAGTCATTTATTCAAATTAGGCTGAGAATCAGCACTTTTTGAATGTCAATATTATATAAGACAGTCCCCCAAAACGCCCGCCCTTCGACACTTCCTAGTGCTTTCGCTGGGAAGAAGAAGTGGCGGAAGAAACTCCCCAGCAGCACAACTGTCTGTTCATTTAGAAAAAACACATTAGTTTATAAAATACTATGTAGATACAGTAATACAAGAGAAAAAAAAACAACAATGAATTTATTTATCATATGCCAGCTAGCCACGACAAAATACCAGAAAAGCAAAAACAAAAAAATCATTAAAATGGAAATGTAAATAAGTAAAAACTTATTACATACCTAAATAAAAACCTCTGGCATAAAGGGCGTGACAGCTCACATATTTATGCATTGTAAAAAGCAAATTATATGAACTCATATAATGTGTCAGTAAGCTAATTCTGGAGATTCTACTTGCTACTCTTGATTTTTTCCACCAACATTCTTCAGAGCACCAGTAATTCATAAAATGGTGTTGCTATACTTAAAAATTTAATAACTTCAACTATTGTACACCTTAAGAAATTCAAACGAACGTATTATTAAAACAAGTGAAAAAGAGTAACTGTATGTGATTATAAGTTGAAGTGATTAGGTTAAAATTAAGTTACCTTTAGACTTAAATAAGTTATTTAGGCTATAGATATTAATATGGGCATCTATAGGTGCAAAGTTAATTATGAGGAGACAAATACGGCCCTGTTTATTTCAGGGGCCAAACGTCGTATTTCCAGAAGCAATAAAAAAGGCACTCTGTCTCCATATATTCTTATTAAACTTGGTTAGAAACTAAGATATTACTTATGAATGCTTTAACCACTGTATCAGACAGCAAAAGATTTAATTTTAATATGTATACTGGGTTAAGCCTCAAAACTACACCCAAACTTGAAGACATGATCTTGTTGACATGACAATAAATGCAAGGCACAAAACACAAGTTCTATCGCCTTGACAACCCGAACATATAGTAACTTTCAATAATAAACCCAATTTGAAATTAATCTGCGATGAAAGTTAGCTTCATGGATGATTTTCGCCCAATGGCTCGCGTTGCATCGGATTGGAAAGGGCACGAATGGATGCGAAGTTAGTCGATTGAGTAGGGAAAATCTGCTCCGTACGGTCGCTTATGAAGGTATCTACGCCTTGTCAAACAGTTTCACTCAAACTGTGTAATTCTCTCGGTGGTAGGCCATAACATCGGCTGCCGGCAAAAGTTACCACCCACCAGACAAAGTCTTGCCGCCAAGAGATTCGTCGTGTTCCGGCATGATGTCTGGTAAAGCCGTACGGAGGACGGGTCTAAGCAGTTGTGTAGCGATGAGTGTCGGGTACGATGTGCCAAATGCTGTTGTGTCAGAAGTTTAGTCGGGAAGGGTCCCAGATCAGTGTCCCTCTGGGTTAAACATTGCATCTCCTCGCTCAACTGCCGTCTTCCTTTCTCTTTCACTTAGTTTTTTGAGTGAATGGGCTTCAATAAACTAGCGCGCTATACCATCAGCAATCGCATCACTGCTTACCATCAGGTGGGATTGCAATCAAGCACTAGTTTCTAATTACTAAAAAAAAAAGCTTTGTTCTAATGCCGAAAGGATTTGACCGGATACGACGACAGGCGAACGAAGTCGATCGGGCGTCGCAGCTTACTTTCGCCTACAATCACGTCTCACGGAAGACCCGCAGTTAAGCAGTACTTGGTAATATAGGACTTTAAATACAGTGTACGCGATTTAATATCGTTTAAAGCTTCTAAAATCCGTTCCGATCTACGTTGTGAGCCTTTTGGTGGAAACCTTCCCTAACTGAAAGATCAGAGGATATCCTGATATCTTTGTACACCAAATGACCTATATAAGAACCCGACAGTTTCAATGCTTCGTCAGAAATTGCAAATACTATTTCAGAATACTGCAAAGGTAATAAATAGAAAATCAGACAAAAAATACACGCGAAATACAACCCTTCTTTGCATAGTTCAAAAAGGGGTAAGGGTACATAACAGAAAGATAGCCAACCTCCAAAGGCGAACACCTCGGTTAGGATTTTTAATCTAATAATTGTCTATAAATTACCACGGTGATTTGTTCAATGCGGGTTTCAATATTTGAATGCCGGATTTCCGCACTTAACATGTCCCTTCACAATCTCGGTGATCAAGAATTGCAACCAATATATTGGATTAAAATGTCACATAATTGTTATAGGAACTTGGTCTAACTGCAATGCTTCGATATCGCCTTCGGGATGTGGAGGTCAGACAGCAGTCGCTTCACGGAGTTTAGCCAAAATCAGCAGTTAGACTGGTAAAGCGGATCCCAGACTCCAAAGCTGAAAAGCTTCGGATGCGTCTGGGATTAACGCTGAGATGATGATGAAAAAGGACGGGAAATCTCGAAGGCTAAAACCTAATAACAGCCTCGCGGGCCGATCGACCAGGATTATCTACTGCGGTCGTTTCGTGGATTGATGACAATCTCTACTTACAAAGACCCCTTCTTACTTTGGAAATCCTGGATTTTGGAATCCTGGGTTAACCGGACAGCTGAATACCAGTATCTTACTTGGCCCGAGTGCCTATCAGACCTACAGACCCGGTTAAAACGACCTTTTTGTAAGATTAGTTGCCCAAAAGGTTGATAAACCCCGATTCTAACTCAGTGTCGCAACATGAGGCAAGTTTCTGCGCAGCTTTTATTTTCTTTGGGAACTGAGCCGATGTCCATTGTTCTGCCAGTGGCATGTGGCACGCTGCCAGTTATAAACACGATTTTTGAATCAAGAATGGCATTTGTATGTTGTAGCTATTGCCTTATAAATCTATGCTTTCTCGGTGGTAGGCCAAAACATCTGCTGCCGGCAAAAGTTACCACCCACCTGTCTGGTGGCTGGCAACTTTTGCCGGCATCCGATCAGATGGAGGTCTTGCCCCTAAGCGATTCGTCGTGTTCCGGCATGATGTTTGGTGAAGCCGTACGAAGGACAGTTTTGAGCAGTTGTTTTGCGATGTGTGCCGGGTACGCTGCACCAAAGGTTGTTGTGTCGGGAGTTTGGTCGTGGAGAGTCTCCAGATCAATCTCCCTCTGGCGCAGCATCATTGGTCGTGTTGGTCTTAGGTTTAGCATTGCATCACCTCGCTCAACTGTCGTCATTCTACCTATTCCTAAGTTTTTTAAGTGAATAGGCTTAATAAACCAGTGCACCTTACCATCAACGATTGCATCACTGCTTACCATCAGGCGGGATTGTAGACAAGCACTAGTTTATAATATGTAAAAAAAAATGCTTAAAACCTCTGAGCTCTAGCCTGTACTCCATCAAGACAACATTCTACTAAGTTGAGCTAAACTCAATTCTTCCCTCAGTATTCTAATCACATAGCATGCTGATCTAACAGACTTCGTTATAGAAAATTCAACCTTCCAATTCAACAATGCATTAATGTGCACACCTAAGAACTAACCAATATCAACTATTTCAACATTGTGGCAACAAGATACAATCTTTAATGTAACAGTATTTCGTACCGTGGACTTCAATAAGACACTCTCATCATCATCCCAGCGTTAATCCCAGTCGCATCCGCAGCCTTTTCAGCTTTGGAGTCTGGGGTCCGCTTTACCAGTCCAACTGCTGATATGGCTAAACTTCGACATTTTCCGTGAAGCGACTGCCGTCTGACCTCCACAACCCGAAGGCGACATCGAAGTATTGCAGTTAGACCAATTGTTGGATTTTTGAGGGCTCCAACAAACCGTAACGACTGCCACTAGATGTTCGTATGACAACCGGGACCAACGGCTTAACGTGCTTTCCGAGGCACGACCAGACCAGTGCAAATATTCATATTCATGCATACAAATACTTGCACTGTGCGGGGATCGAACCCGCGCCACCTTGCGCAGCGGCCGCGTCCTCTACCGCTACGCCACGGAGGCTGTCACTTCAATAAGACACTCTGTTTTGTTAAAATTAAGTTTCAAATTTATTAGTACTTCCGAACCTGCCCTATTCATTGCAATTCGAATCATTCTGAAGTATGTTGCTAATTCATTGCTGTTAATGATCGGAAAATTTGTCCGATCAGCACCGTAAATAAAGCAATGAATATTGTTGTCCTGTCAAAATGAAACCAATTACTACAGATAGAGTGTTACACAATCAAAATCATTTATTCAAATTAGGCTGAGAATCAGCACTTTTTGGACGTCAAAATTACATAGGACAGTCCCCCCAAAACGCAATTACCTTGTTGGTGTCAAAAGCTTTCAAGAGAGTGTTGGGACGATGTCACATGACACCCCTCTCGTCTTTACGCTGAGAGGGGGTGGGGTACTGGGCAGCGAGAAGCGCATATCAGAGCCGACATTAAAGGAGATGTTTCATTTTGGACCACCACTATGTACGCTATATAAATAAAAAGGAAAAAAACAAAAGATTTCATAAAAAATACTACTTAATTAATTTGAATAAAAATACAAGTATATATAATTAATTATTTGAAACGGTTTTTAGTGAGATAACCCTAAGGTAGCCACGACACTGGTTATGACGTTTGATTTGCGACTTTGACAGTTCTATTTTCCCGTTGTGTTCGTGTCGAGTGTGTTTGTTTAATGGGCCGTATGTTCGGAATTCACGTTTTGTTTTACCGCAGCCATATGGTAGATAATATAGCTACGATAGCCTTAGATACATGACACGTTAATCAAATGTCACTGTCAGTCATAATCTTATTTCGCTTATTGCTGACCACCATATTTACTAGTAGTTGTGTTGCAGTCCTTGGCCGACTTAATTTGAATCTGTATAAAAATTAAGCCGAAATATAGTAAATTAACATTAAAAACAGTTAACTATAGCGTAACTATACCTAGCATTAAGTGTACAATGTGCTGGCCCAGGCTCCATACATTTCTGAAACATCTCCTTTGACGCTGTACTGTACGTCACATATTGGATATATTGGACCAATATACGTAAAATATCCCATTATTATTTATCGCCAAGGGAATCGCGTAACAAATTATTACATCAATTTGAATAATTTTGAAGCATATAGCTAATCCATAGCTCCATACGTTTGAATAACGTTTCTGCTCAACAATTCAAAAAACGCAATGTATGTTGTTGAACTGTCAAAATGAAACCCATTGCTACTGAGAGTGTGTTACGCAATAATCCTGCTATATTTTGCATTCCAAAAGTAGCTTAAAGGGACAGGAACGTTAATGCTAGAATTATACTAGTTTGAACCAGTTATAACTAGATTTTTTTAACTGTTTCCGCCATGTTTGTTTTATCATTTAATTTAAATTTTGACAAATATTGTGTTTTTATTTATTAGCATTAGATTTATGTGTTAGAATAACAAACACGTGGGGTGGAGGACTTTTAAAATATGAAACCGAAAAATATCAAAATTTCTTTTTAATATTTTTTTTCTTCATTATAGTATTTTGTTTCATTAATCAAAGATTAGCTTCAACATTTTTTTTAGATCTAAATTTCATGTATAACAACTAGCACCTTCACCCTACAATTAAAAATAAGTATTCGTAGTTAATTATTACTAATACGGGTCGTACAATAATTTAATATTTAGGTTATAAAAGCAAAAAAGCCATATTTTGTAAAAAGAAAATATAATATTTTTTTATGAAATAAACATTGATTTGAAATATTTTATGTTTTATTATTTACTAGCATTCCGCCCGCGGCTTCGCCCGCGTGGAGTTCGGATATATCGCGCTCTTTAGATTTGCCTCGGGAACATCAAATTTTTTCGGTATAAAAGGGAGCCTATGTCCTTTCTCAGGGTCTAAAGATTGTCTGTGCCAAATTTTATCAAAATCGGTTCAGTAGTTTTGGCGTGAAAGCCGGACAGACAGATATACTTTCGCATTTATAATATTAGTATGGATTTATAGACGTATTGCAACACTTGTGATGTGGTTTAAATTTTAATACTTTTTTATTCTTCCTAATTATTAAAAAGAGGTAAAATTCTATGACTCCCAAGTATGAGTGCCCGGGTTCGATTCCTGGTCAGGCAAGTACCAATGTAACTTATCTAAAGTTATATGTACTTTCTAATTATATCTTGGATACCAATGACTGAAGATGAAGGAAAACATCTTGAGGAAACCTGGACTTTATAAGTCTGAAATCCCCAACCCGCTTTGAGCAAGTGTGGTGATTACGCTCAATCCAAATCTCTGTATGAGAGGAGACCTGTGCCCAGCAGTGGGACGATAAAAAGGTTGATGATGATGATGATGAAAATTCTATGTAGAGGGTAATCATCCGTAAATCATCAAATGACCTCTCCTTCTCAAGGCGTAGCGGAAGAGCCTGTCAGACTTTTACTGACTAAAACGCACCCGTGTTCCTTCACTTGCCTTTGCGCCTTTTTTAACCAACCCGCAACCCTGACCCAGGAGCCATCGGTCTCAGCCGGAGGACACGGCGCAGCATACGCTGGGAGTGTGCCGCTTGGGAGGAGCTGACTGGCTACTTGGTGTCGATTCCTTTACGAAACCAAAGAAGCATTAACGCTGATTGGTATACTACCAAATGCTTGACAGAAATTTTCTCTGTTGTGAGCAACAAGCGACCACAGGGCTCCTCAGGTTACTGCTTCACCACGACAATGCGCCCGCCCACACCGCAATCAAAACGAGGGACTTCCTGGACAGTACACCGGTCAAACTCCTGGGTCATTCTCCTTACAGCCCTGACCTAGTACCGTGTGACTTCTTATTCCCAAAAATAAAAGATCAGCCGAAAGGGATACAATTTAGGCGCGGATGATGCGCTGTCAGCTTACGAGCAGGCTGTAAACGAGATGTCTACGGCGGACTGGAAAAAGTGTTTCGAAAACTGGTTCAGACGCATGAAACTTTGTATAGAAGCCGGTGGAGAGTACTTTAAAAAGATGTAATAAAAGTACATATATGTATTTACCTATAGAACATTTTTTATTATCGCAAAGCTTTCTGAGTGAGGTGTCTGCAGCGGACTGGAAAAAGTGTTTCGAAAACTGGTTCAGACGCATGAAACTTTGTATAGAAGCCGGTGGAGAGTACTTTAAAAAGATGTAATAAAAGTACATATATGTATTTACCTATAGAACATTTTTTATTATCGCAAAGCTTTCTGAGTGAGGTGTCTGCAGCGGACTGGAAAAAGTGTTTCGAAAACTGGTTCAGACGCATGAAACTTTGTATAGAAGCCGGTGGAGAGTACTTTAAAAAGATGTAATAAAAGTACATATATGTATTTACCTATAGAACATTTTTTATTATCGCAAAGCTTTCTGAGTGAGGTGTCTGCAGCGGACTGGAAAAAGTGTTTCGAAAACTGGTTCAGACGCATGAAACTTTGTATAGAAGCCGGTGGAGAGTACTTTAAAAAGATGTAATAAAAGTACATATATGTATTTACCTATAGAACATTTTTTATTATCACAAAGCTTTCCGAGTGAGGTGTCTGCAGCGGACTGGAAAAAGTGTTTCGAAAACTGGTTCAGACGCATGAAACTTTGTATAGCTGGTGGAGAGTACCTACTTTAAAAAGATGTAATAAAAGTATATAATGTATTTACCTATAGAACATTTTTTTATTATCGCAAAGCTTTCTGAGTACCCGCGTATAATATATTGCCGCCAAAAAAAAATCAAAATGGCGGACAGGTAGGTATGACAGGTATACTGTAATGTTATATAGGTAATTGATGTAAACGTAATCTACGCATGTACTTCCTATTTTATTAACTTACTGATAAGCTAAAATAGTGAAAATATTATCGTCACGCTGGGTATACAATAGATAAAGACTTTTAGTACAGACGACGGCAGATCAAGCTACTACAATATGTCAAAGTTTTTTATTTGATTTTGAACTTTATCTCTTATGCATTAAGGCTCGAGGTTGATTGGGAATAAATGACAGTTTCGGGTTGCTTGACCTGCTGTCGTCCGTACATACAAATATAAACTGACGCTTTATTTCAACGGTCGAAAACAATACATCATCATCAACCTTTTTTATCGTCCCACTGCTGGGCACAGGTCTCCTCTCATACAGAGAAGGATTGAGCGTAATCACCACGCTTGCTCAATGCGGGTTGGCGATTTCAGACTAAGGTCCGTATTACAGAACGTCACTCAAAACTCAAGCTCTACTTTACTAAGTCTCGTTTCAAGCCATTTCATTGGTTGAAACTAGTTTTAAGTAATGCTTAAACAGCGATCAATGCTTGAGTTTCCTTCTGGCATACGGACCTTAAAGTCCAGGTTTCCTCAAGATGTTTTCCTTCACCTTCAGTCATTGGTGTCCAAGATATACTTAGAAAGTACATATAACTTTAGAAAAGTTACATTGGTACTTGCCTGACCTGGAATCAAACCCCCCCACACTCATACTTCTCTCAAGTATGAGTGCGCGGGTTTGATTCCAGGTGTGCTGTGGTGGCTGGTGTTGCAAACACATCAATTGCATTTTTGGTGTTGCAAACAGGTGGGGGGCAATTGATAAGATATTTCTTATCAATTGCCCCCCATCTCTTTGAAAAAAGTCTGCTCAACAACTCTCAAGTATGATCACTTTTCAAAATGATTGAAAATTGCCACCTGGCAACTTTGGATTCGGTGGAGAGGTGTGCGAAGAAGCTAATTGGCGACCCAGATTTAGCTCAAAATGGTCTCCAAAGACTGAAACACGGGAGAGGAATAGCCAGCCCGTCGGTATTCTATAGGATGCATTTTCACAAGAATTGCATGACTTAATTCCCCCATCTTCGTTCCATCATCGGACGACCCATCTTACGGCGAGTAACCCTTCAACTAGTGCTTGTCTGCGATCTCGCCTGATGGTAAGCAGTGATGCAAACGTTCAAGGTATAGCGCGATAGTTTATTAAAAGCCTATTCATTCTAGCCTTGTAACACTTAAATTGTAGTCAGACGGGAACACCGCCGCTGGCAAATTGATCCAATCTCTTGATGATTAATTATTATCATATTTTTTATATAAAATACACACTTATTCTAAAATAAATAACCACAAAAATTATAACTGAAAATAAATATTCAAACAACTATGATATTATTGCCACGATACCAGAGACTTAACGTGTTTTCCGAGGTATGGAAGGGTCTTGGTATGTAAATATGGTCACCCATCCGCAGACTAACCGCGCCAAGCGTAGCTTAACCTGAGCAATCAATCTGTGCAGCCGCTATTATTTTAGCCACAATTCGCACTATCACAAACAGAAAAGTTTAGATGCATTCATGGGCGTACATTACTTGTAGGGGGCAATAAGTGTTCCGAATAATATTATATTTTTTCTTCAAATACATTCAGAAATTGTTGCACTGTGTTACCGAGCATGCACGATAGATCATAGTATTGCACGGCGGCGCAACAGCTGACGCCAGAGGTCAACACCCCGCTCGCATCAGCGGAGCGTGTACCATATTTTTGTTGGTACAGCCAAGTGCTACAACAAGCTCATAACTTTGTGGTTTTTCATGATATCTTTTTGAGATTTTGTACATAGATTCTTTACTTAAAAATATTGGACACGTGTTTAGGGTTTCGCATAAACAAAAAATATTGTTGTATATAATTCCAGATATTCCTAAGGGATTGAAACGCGGCACAGCTAGAAACTGAATATGTTTAATGTTGCAAGAGCGGTGGGGTATTAAAATACACATAAAAACAGTACATAAAAATTATCACAATGACTAGAGGTTGGAAATTCCGTCTGCTAAATACCTAAATTGATTTGATGAAAGAAAAATATGGATATGCATTTCGGTACGTGTAGGTTGTATACCACTATAGGTTTTGTTTATTAATTTCTCTTTATTATAAGATATTTTGGCATTTTTGAAGGAAAAATTTCAACATCATCTCAGCGTTAATTCCAGGCGCATATGAAGCTTTTTAGGGTTCCGTAGCCAAATGGCAAAAAACGGAACCCTTATAGATTCGTCATGTCTGTCTGTCCGTCCGTATGTCACAGCCATTTTTTTCCGAAACTTTAAGAGCTATACTGTTGAAACTTGGTAGGTAGATGTATTCTGTGAACCGCAATAAGATTTTGATGCAAAAATAAAAAAAATAATAATAAATATGGAACTGAAACTTAAAACATTTTTTTTTCATCAAACATATATGTGTGGGGGTATCTATGAATGGGTCTTCAAAAATGATATCGAGGTTTCTATAACACTTTTTTTCTAAGCCGAATAGTTTGCGTGACAGACGCTTCCGAAGTGGAAAAAGTTGGCGCCCTCTAACTTCTAAAATAAGAAAATGAAAAATCTAAAAAAAACATATGATGTACATTACTATAAAAACTACCAACAAAAATTGTTTTGAACGAGATCTAGTAAGTAGTTTTTTTTTAATACCTCATAAATCGTAAACTGCTTATTACCGCATAATCTTTCATACAAATAACTTAAATCCTTTAATTTCATAAATCAATGGTACGGAACCCTTTGTGTGTGAGTCCGACACGCACTTGGCCGGTTTTCAGCTTTGGAGTCTGGGGTCTGCTATAACGGTCTATCTGCTGATTTTGGACGCTTGGATATTTTCCATGAAGCGACTTCTGTCTGACATCCACAACCCGCACAAGCAACAAAAATTTTTTGTACTTATTATATAAATATACAAAATCTAAACTATTTACTTAAGACAATTTGTTTTTTTTTTTTGGCATTTTGTGTAAATTTAGGTATACATATAAGTGCCATAATTTAAATCGCTAACAATGACAGGTAGTATTAGTGATTGTCAGCTTTGTTAAGATACTTTTTACACCCATAAATTTCTTCCATCCTGTCATCCAGAGTAATTTTCCTTTTACAGATCATTAATGAAATTACTATCATGCTTTTCTATAGTATGTAAATAGTAAATTGTTGGATTTTCAATATCCTAAAATTGTTCTTTAATTATAATTAGCTCAGCAGTTTTATTATTCAATGTCATGTTCATAGAAAAAATATTATGTCAACTTATAAATTATTGCATCGCCATTTATTATATAAAATCATATGTATTTGTTAAATGTAGCATTTAACAAATACATACATAGAAGGAGAAACTGGCATTGATTCTAATCATAAATGTTTATATTCAAACCTACTTGAACAAACAACCAGAGACAATCTTGAATTATTTGCATTTATTTACTCACAAGTGTAGCATCATAGAAGTACTTTTCAACACTTTTGAATTTAGAACGAAACGAAAACCGCATCTCCGGAGTAAAACCATATTCAAAAGGTGCATTTTTGTATGTTTTGTAAAGGAATGACATCGTAAAAACTTTTAGTTTCGTAACAAATTATACACTTCTCACGACACTAACACATTTTATTTAGCAGTAAATTGTATTCACGAGCCATTTAACACTAAATCAAAGACTGAAAAACGTTTAATAGCCAAGAAATCGCGTGAAAATCGTGAATTGTGACATTGAAATCACGAAAAACTATGTCGATTATTTTGGCTTGTTTCGCCGCCCAACGTCACGAAAAACGTGCTTGTAGCGTACAAATAGGATAAAAATAAATAATAGTACTCACCTGATCTCGTGATCATTCCCTGGGTAGCCGCAACGGGAACCAGAACCGCGTTATGCGTCAAATCCTCGATGGAAAGCCCAGTCACGGCAGTGGAGAGAAGTGGGTTTTTAACAATGTTCCTGCTAGGGCAGTCGCCGAAACTTTTATCTGACATGTTGTATACTATATTAATGACCGGTTGATGAGAAAATTTTCACGTTTTCACACATTTGGAGGTCATAAATAGGTAATTTAATTATATAAAGTTACGTGTCACTTGCATATTTTGACAATTTGACAGATGACAACACGTTGATCGTGTGATTGTTTGACAGAAAAATTGCAATTTTGCATTCAAATTCCTACAATTCTACAAAGAGACTTTTTCAAAAGCAGAAACAATTTCAATCACAGAGCTTGTGTGCAATCAAGAGTTCCAATTGCTTTCGATTTTTTTTTATTTATGAAGTTGTTTAGAATATGCGGGTATTACGTAAAATTAAGTTTGTTTGTGTAAATGCATCAAACCAACTTTATAAACAAAACAAAATATTTTTAACTTGCTGTATGTTTGATCGTTTGCGATAACGATGTGTAATTTATATATTATTTTACAACATCTTGGAACACCTTCAAATAAATAAATTGTAATCCTTCAACGACTGCAGAAATACTTATTATAAACTAGTGCTTGACTGCAATCCCGCCTGATGGTAAGCAGTGATACAATCGTTGATGGTAAAGCGCACTAGTTTATTAAGCCCAATCACTAAAAAATACTGAGTGAATAGGAAGGAAGACGGCCATACCGATACCGGTAGAATAGAAATGCCTTTACAAGGAATCTTTAGGTCCGCAATTGTATGTACAGACGACAACAGGCTACCCGAAACTGTCAATTATTTCCAATCAACCTTGAGTCGTATTTGTTTAGAGATAAAACTGAAAATCGAAAAAAGAAATCTATTAGGATGTAGTAGCTTGACGTGCTGCCGTCTGTATATTGTTTATTTTTTTACTGAGCACAGTTGATACACACAAAATCAAAGAGCACTAAAATTAAGTTCCTCAATAAAATTTTATTAATTCCTTTTAGAAAATGTGGGCGATAAAATATTTAATGGAACGTACGTTATACTGTTTGGAAGTGTCAATGTCAAATTAGTTATTGTTATCTGTGGTAAGGTAAATATTTACCAATTTCCGTATTGTTGTGATATTTCACAATATTATTATTGCACTGTTTCAAATTACTTATTAACAAAAACAATGGAAGATAAAAAAGACAGTCCTCCTCCTCCGCCTCCAAAACGTTATAGACGTGAGGAAAACTCTTCAGCATCGGAAGAAGATATAGATAACTATGAACCTTACGTTCCTGTGAAAGAGCGAAAAAAGCAGACATTAATGAAATTAGGAAGAATTGGTCAACTAGCTGCTGAAATAGCTGCAGAGCCCAAGAGTTCGAGTGACAATGATCCTGATGATGAGAGTAAGTCTACAACAATTTTTTTTTAGGTTAAGTATAATCTTTTGTTTTTTTTTTTTCAAATTTGGCTAACATGTAATTGATTATCAATATAATCCCTTTCAGATTTCTGTAGGGGAAAATGTTCTTATTTTAGTTAAACTCACAAACACAAACAGCCAGACTTGGAACAACTACTTATAGGTCAAACAAATATTTGTTCCGTGTGGGAATCGAACCCGCAACACGCAGCGCAGCAGTCAATGGCTTAACCACTGCGCTAACCGTGCAGTCAAGATGGTACCGTCTTGCATACTATCTATGGTAAGGTTACTATTATATAAAAAAAAACTGCCTTACACAAAGGTCCGTATTCCAGAAGGAAACTCAAGCGTTGATCACTGCTTAAGCATTACTTAAAACTAGTTTCAACCAATCAAAAGGCTTCAAACGAGACGTAAGTAACGCTTGAGTTTTGAGCGACGTTCTGTAATACACACCTAAGAATTACTTATGTATTGCAAGTTTGTTTAAAAACATTTACATAAATTCACATACACAAACAAGGCATCTGTTTAAGAAGTTTGGCTTACTTTCCCCCTTATTCATAAACGCTACTTAAAGTTAACTAGTGATTAGCGATTCTTCAACCATACATTTTTGACCTTTTAACTTCACTTAACTTTAACCATCGTTTATGAGTAATCACCACAGTGTTTAAGGGGTTTATTCATAAACGATGATCAAAGTTAGGTGACGTGCAAACGTCTAAAATATATGTTAAAACAATCTCTAATCATTAGTTAACTTTAAGCAACGTTTATGAATAAGGGGGAATTTGCCTAAATTTTCGAACAGCAAACAAACTTGCATAGAATTGGGAAACTTGCCACCTATACCTTCGCTTAGCTCCATAAAGAACACAGGTAAACAAACCAATTTAAGGTTATCAGAACTCACGTTTTACAAATCTGCTATTATTTACACGATTATCGACTTTTCCATGCTAGTTATTTATTAACAATTCCTGTTACATATTTCAATACAATTACTAAATTAGGATGCATAATAACTTGGTATTTCGAAAAACCATTAAAAAGTCAACATAAATTTTACATGATAGCCCTACAAAAAAGAAAGATCAATGAAATCCAGGTATTGAACACATTTTGTGGAATTCAACCAATGAATAAAGTTGAGGCATTTGTGAATACATATACATACACAACACATGCATTGTAGTACTTTCAAGTATGGACTAATTATATCATATATGTATCAAAAAATGTAACCTATTAGGGAATTAGCTTACATGTGTGTCATATTTCATTCAAATCGGTTAAGCATGCTATGCAAATCATAAATATCTAAACTGTAATCATAAACTCTTTAGATTAGTAGGAAGTAGGATTATTACTTTTATGAAAATCATCTTTTAGGCGTAAACTACTCATTGTCTAGCAACAGTTTGTTTACCTCTATTCTTTATCGAATTTGGCTCAAATATAGGTCTGTTATTCCCTGCAGAGGTCAGAGTGGGTAGAGTTCATTTTGCAACAGCACCTATAGCTAGGCTGGTAAAAACCCATTCTTAACCTTAGAACTATTAGTTTGAGAGATATTGATCCATTTCTATTTAGATGGCACTTATGGTGCAGTGGTTAAACAATGGACTACTGTGAGTTCGATTCACAAAAAATATTTGTGTTACATACAAGTAGCTGTTCCAGGTCAGGCTGTTTGTTGGGGATTCTCGTTGTTATAAATAAAATAGCGGACTGTATAATAGGTGCTTGTATTAAGTATAAAGGACATCTATTAGAACGCGCGCTTGGTCCGTGGATTTTTGGCGAGTGTGTCGCTGCAGGCGGGCGGCGGCCACCGGCGAAACCGATCCCTCGTCCCCCGGTCCCCGCTCGCCGCTGTCGTCCTCCTGTGGTCGTACGGTCGGGCAGCGGTGCTACGGTTTGTCTCCAACATACTCCCCGGGTTGAAATAGGTAGGCAGCTGATTCAACAAGCAGATTCTGGAAGGGGACAAATGTTATTAAACGCCCTTCGAATAATGGTTCCTCCCTTGATCCTTATATCGGCGACTCGAGCGATTTGATCCTGAGCTCCTGGGTAAACGGCCACGCAGCGACCCAGGGCCCAACGTAATGGAGGTAGCGCCTTATCTTTTATGAGGACTAAGGAACCCAATTTGAGTTCGCTAGATGCAGAAGGCCACTTCGTCTTTTGCTGCAAAGTGGTGACGTACTCGTTGGAGAAGCGCTTCCAGAAATGTTGTTTAATATACTCGATCCTTTTGTATCTCTCAAGGCTTATTATTCGTTCTGTCAGCTGTGGATGAGGAATAGACACTAGTGATCGTCCTATTAGAAAGTGTGCGGGAGTTAAAGGTGTGAAATCTGTAGGATCGGAATTTAAGGCGGTGATTGGACGTGAATTAAGAATGGCTTCCACCTGAGTCAGACAAGTGTGCATTTCTTCATAAGTGAAATGCGTAAGTTGGAGAAGCCTACGAAGATGATATTTAGTAGATCGAACGGCAGATTCAGCCATACCATTAAAATGTGGGGTGTAGCTCGGAATGAAGAGAAAGTCGATACCTTCGTGGGCCACTTCGGAACTAATTTGGGAATTTGAGTCTTGTAAGAAACGATGCAACTCGTTACATGTACCAACAAAATTAGTCCCGTTATCGGAGGTTATACTTTGGGGCTTTCCTCGACGAGCCACAAACCGATTTAGAGCAGCCATGAATCCTTCTTTCGTAAGGTCTGTAACAAGCTCCAAATGCACGGCCTTTGTAGCTAAGCAGACAAAAATGGACAGGTAAGATTTATTTAGTTGGCAACCTCGACCTTTACGGTTAGCTATCATAACTGGGCCTGCATAGTCCACCCAACAATGTAAAAATGGGAATTCCAATGTAGTTCTAGATTCAGGTAACTGCCCCATTATGGGCTGAACATTGCTGGCTTTAAATCTGAAACATTTTACACAACCTCTTATTGTGGACTTAGACAGATTCCTTCCTCCCAATGGCCAAAATGTTTGGCGAATGTTGGACAACAAAAGCTGAGGTCCAGCATGTAAAAGTTTCAAGTGATGCATATGAAATATGATTTTTGTTAAATGATGTTTACTGCATAATAATATAGGATGCTTTGTGTTATAGCTATACGGTGAATTGTCAAGTCTACCACCTACTCTCAAGATATCATTGGAATCTAGAAATGGGGTCAATGATATTACTTTACTTTTCTTTGGTAATTTATGACCTGATTTCAAAATAAGGTATTCATTTGGGAACATTTCTAACTGTGCAGTATGTATAATAAAATTAAATGAATTTTGCAATTCTTCACAAGAAAGATGATTATAGAATCTGTTTGTTTTGTTTGTTTGTGGATGTGAGTTTTAAATGTTTGTAAATGCATCCACAATACAGGGGAAATTACTAATGTGAAGAAATAATAAAGAATTACATATATGATTAAATTCTGGCAAAGTAAACCCTCTAGGCATTGGCCTAGAGTTCAAAATCAAATGTAATTTATTCAAATTATGCCGAGAATCAGCACTTCTTGAAAGTCAATATTATATAAGACAGTCCCCCCCAAAAGCCCGCCCTTCGCCACTTCCTAGTGCTTTCGCTGGAAAGAAGAAGTGCAAGTTCAGAGTTAGCAAGTCCCACTCCAATGCCAATATAGAAATACTATGGTGGAGTCATTATTATTATTAACTAATCATAATTTTGTTGTTTTTTGCAGCCTCTCAGGAAGAATGGGGTCGCCGCTACAATGTCTCCTTGCTGGACCAGCACAGTGAGCTTAAGAGAATTGCAGAGGCACGAGCACTATCTGCTGCTGAACGACAAGCGAGGGAGGAGGAGCATATACTGGAGAGTGTAGCGCAGAGCAAGGCTCTGATGGGAGTTGCTGAGTTGGCTAAAGGTGACTTAGAACAACTATCTAATCTACACTTGCAACTTATTTAGCCAAAACTGTATCGTTTTCCGGTCTCCGGAGGGGAGTGATGTAGATGTATCTACAAACGCCCTATACTTACAGAGTGGTGTTGATAATGCGACAATAAATAAAAACACGGACAATGCTGGTTCATAGGAATACTCCTAACCCATAGAAAAAAACTTAGCATTAAAAATGAAAAAAATAAAATTTCAAACAAACTGAATCGCATAAAATTCGAAACGCCTTTAAAATATTGGTTCACTGACCTCCGATCGGCGACAGCGTGGTCCTGTATCGATTTGCTTTTTTCGCTCCATTATTATTAAAGTTTAGTACCGGATGCGGCGGTCATCAACCTTAAGCGCATCCTTATTAACATGTAAGTACATCATGACGAAAATATGAAATATGAAAAATAATTTCCTGTGACTAAACTAATGGATATATTTATATGATTTTTAATGGGTAGACTGAGAATGTGTTGAGGAACACTATGTTTAATTTATTGTCGTATTATCATCACCACTCCGAGTGACGTATGACGTGTTGTCTTGTATACAGACAACTCGTCATACTGACGTCACTCGGATTCTACATCTCACAAGCAGAATTTATCGTGCAACTATACAACTTACCAACACACCAGGCACAGTCTTGCCGCCAAGTGATTCATCGTGTTGATTCGATGATGTCTGGTGAAGCCGTACGGAGGACGGGTCTGAGCAGTTGTGTTGCGATGTGTGCCGGGTACGATGCGCCAAATGTTGTTGTGTCGGGAATTTGGTCGTGGAGGGTCTCCAGATCAATTTCCCTCTGGCGCAGCATCGTTGGTCGTGTTGGGTAAAAAAAAGCCGTCAATCCTTACTAATATTATAAATCAAATAAATTATAATTATAATTCAAGGCTAGAGTGAATAGGCTCTTAATAAACTAGTGCGCTTTACCATCAACGATTGCGTCACTGCTTACCATCAGGCAGGATTGCGGTCAAGCGCTAGTTTATAAAATATATATATATATATAAAAAAAAAGAATATTATAAATAGGTAAGTGAGTTTGTTAGTTAGCTCCGCTTTCACGCCGTAACTACTGAACCGATTGCTCTGAAATTTTGCAGACGTAAAGTTTAGAAGTCCGGATTAAATAGTAGGGTACTTTTATCCAGGAAAATTTTGATATTCTCAAGGGAAATATGAAAAGCGCGATATAACCGAATTCCACGCGGGCGAAGCAGCGGGCGGAAACCTAGTTTTTTATAAATGTGAAAGTTGAGTGAGATGGATGTTTGTTACTCTTTCACGCAAAAACTGCTGCACCTATTTAGATGAAACTTGGCATACAAACAGCTTATAACCAGGAATAACACATAGGGTATTTCTTATCCTGATATTACCGCGTAATCGAAACTTACGCGGGTGAAACCACGGGGCGCAGCTAGTGCGGTATAAAAGTTATGGAGAGGCGAACTTACAAAAACACTTTTTTCTCAGGTATACAGTATGAAGACCCAATAAAGACGTCCTGGCGTCCACCTCGCTGTATCCTGGAGCTGCCGGAGGAACGTCACGAGAGGGTCCGCAGACAGTTGAGGATATTGGTTGAAGGAGACGACGTTCCGCCCCCGATCAAGACGTTCCAGCATATGAAATTTCCTAAAGGTAAGAACTTCTTGGATCTTTTAGGATCTTTCTGACAATCACCCCTGGCTATTTTGCCGTAGGGTCGCGATGCGACACATCTGCGGAACGTACGGCGCCGAAAGCTCAGCGGCTGAACAACCAAACGGTCAAAACGCGGCCTCTTGTTCAGCACACTACGCGACGGAAAGTTACGTGGCGCCATCGTCAGTCTGTCTATGTCGACACTTTATAGTGTGCGGTTTTTATGACGTACCTGATATGCCCAGAAAAATGGATTTAATTAGAATATTAGCTATTATAGAGGGCTTAGAAGACATGGCCGCTCTTCGCTACCGCCGAGTTTCTTGCACGTTCTTCTCCATAGAGATCTACGCTTTGGAACGTGCAATTTAGCTTCACTTTTCTTGGACTGACCGACATTGACTATTCAAAAGTACCAAGTGATGGTTAATTTGAAATAAATAATTTTGACTTGATTTGCCACGCGCGCGATACACAACACACGCCTAACTTTCGGTCGCGCAACGCATCGCGTTATGTGTCGCTTGCTATGCAAAATACATTAAATGCGTTTTAGCTGGAAAAAAATGCACGAAGGAAGGTTAGGCCCTACGCCGAACGCGGCGTAATTTCGGCTGATGGATCATAGAGTAATTGAAATACACTGCGAGCGTTTTTGGCCGAACTTTCTGCGCCGTACGTTCCGCAGATGTGTCGCGACACTTACAATCTACACAAGCACGTCTACATGAATCATTTGGTATTTCGGTGCATTTTTTTTTTTTTTAATAAATATAAACTAGTGCTTGACTGCAATCCCGCCTGATGGTAAGCAGTGATGCAATTGTTGATGGACTAGTTTATTAAGCCTATTCACTTAAAAAACTAAGGAATAGGAAGGATGACGGCAGTTGAGCGAGGTGAAAAGACCAAAACGACCAAACGAAGCTGCGCTAGAGGGAGATTGATCTGGAGACTCCCCACGACCAAACTCCCGACACAACAACATTTGGCGCATCGTACCCCCACACATCGCAACACAACTGCTCAGATCCGTCCTCCGTACGGCTTCACCAGACATCATGCCGGATCACGACGAATCGCTTGGCGGCAAGACTTTGTCTGGTGGGTGGTAACTTCTGCCGGCAGCTGATGTTATGGCCTACCACCGAGAGATAGACACAAATGATCCTGTATAAAGTCCCGTTTATACTTTGATTAGTAATTAGTGGATTTAAGATCATCTCTGTATGAGAGGAGATGTGTGCCCAGCAGTGGGACGATAAAAAGGTTGATGATGATGATGATACATGATCTGACAGCCTCCGTGGCGTAGCGGTAGCGAAACCGGCCGTTGCGCAAGGAGGCGCGGTTTTAAATATTTGTATGCATGAATATGAATATTTGCACTGGTCTGGTCGTGCCTCGGAAAGCACGTTAAGCCGTTGATCCCGGTTGCCATACGAACATCTAATGGCAGTCGTTTTTTTTTTTTTTTTATTTATAATTCGCCTGTGTGTCCTCTGACATTGTCAGAGCCCTTGTTTCGGCATTTTTTTTTCTTTTTCTTGCTCTTTCTCTCTTTGTATTATAGTATAATGCTTATAACTATGTAACAATATAAAAAGGTGGTTCTTATATTATTTATGGAAATCTATATCTACTTCTAATGCTTTATCTAACAATTCTTTAACCTATTTTTCTTTTATAGCTATATTAATGACTATGGTACTTAGCTATATATTTAGTATCATAATTTTCTTATGCTTACTTATTCCTATCAATTAGAATTTTTGCTATCCTAGAGCAATAGTTCAAAAATGTTTCCCGTGTTTTCCCTTCATAAGACAAGGCAGGTTTTGGGAGCTTAATGATATGCCGAGTGTGTGTTCCATCTCATACCGCATTTTGGCGGTGATCGGGCACTCCAGCAGTATGTGCAAGACGGTCTCCTCCACGTCAGTGTCACAGGCGCACGATGAGTTCTCTTTACACCCGAAACGTTTCAGGTATACCGAGAACCCACCGTGCCCCGTCAGAATTTGTGTGGTTATGCCCGTGGGAGTCATTCTGCGTACCACGCTGTACGCCTCAACTGCGTCGGGGAAGAAAAGCTTGGTACCCGAAGCGGTGTCACCTGACCTATACCTCCCGTTCCATTCGTCAAGCGTCTCTGATCGGATTCTTCCCTTGACGAATGATACAGGACAGAGATCGTAGTCCGGCCTCTTCTTCAACCCCAGAGCGGCTTCCTTCGCGAGTTGGTCGACTCTCTCGTTTCCCTCCAATCCCACGTGTGCCTTGATCCAGAACAAGGAGACACTCTTGTTCTGGAGTTTACAGCGACATAAGGTGTCTCTTGTTTCCACGGCCAAGGGGTGGAGGGAACTTATATTGATCACCGACTGAAGAGCCGCCATTGAGTCGCTGAAGATGCCGAACGTTGTTTCATGGTGTTTGAGCGCCTCTCCTGCCGCTCTCTGCAGGGCCAGGAGTTCAGCTTGGTAGACGGTGCAATAGGACGACAAGGCAAACTTGAGGGCTTTAGTTTCGGCGGCGCCATTCCACAAAGATAGCGCGGCTCCGACTTTGCCCTCAATCTTGCTGCCGTCTGTGAAGATACGCACAGCAAAGTCGCTGTGGTTGTGATATTGTTCCTCGTCTACCAGGCTTTCAAACTCCAGGCACATCTGCTCCGCAGGGTGCGGGGCTTCCAGCGCTGGTGCCATCCGTTCCACCTCCCGGCCTCCCAGTGCCGACTGCGGCTCCCAATGGCAGTCGTTACGGGTTGTTGGAAGCCTCAACAGTCCAACAATTGGTCCAACTGTAATGCTTCGATATCGCCTTCGGGTTGTGGAGATCAGACGGCAGTCACTTCACGGAAAAATATCGAAGTTTAGCCAAAAATCAGCAGTTAGACTGGTAAAGACGACCCCAGACTCCAAAGCTGGAAAAGCTTCGGATGGGACTGGGATTAACGCTGACATGATGATGATAATTGATCGTATGG